>BQMZ01000086.1:0-418300 GCA_036984285.1 Chlamydomonas sp. KOR1 | reverse complement strand
TATAGCACTGATACATTACATCTGACAAACCTATACAATAGCTACATCAGAATGGCACAAAAGAAAGAGTCCGCCCTAGACCTTGCCAAGTTTGTCGACAAAACAGTTCGCGTCAAGCTAGCTGGCGGGCGAGAAGGTAGAAACCGCATATACACTGAGCATGAGCTCTCTTGGCGCAGCTCAAGCCTTACGTCTTGACCCACCGATGGTGCAGTGCAAGGGATCTTGAAGGGCTACGACCAATTACTCAACCTGGTGCTAGACGAGGCGCTGGAGTACCTTAGAGGTGTGTGGAGCTTTTGGACTCTCACGGGGACTGGGGAGGTCGCGGGGGCTGCTCGACCTTACCTTGCCCGTGGCCTCCCTTGCTTTGCAGACCCGGAGGACCCGCTGTCGGTCACGGACGAAACCCGGACACTCGGCTTGCTAGTAAGTAATGCAACGGGACGACAAAGTAGTAGACGGGGGAAAAGGCGGCATGCAGCCTGTTTGCAGATGGATACTTCAGGCCCTTAGTCAGGGGTCACAGGAGCGGAAGCAATGAGGGTGTGGCCACGCCACTTCCATGCCAGCCAGGACCTGGCTGGTGGGAGCATACTAAGTAGGGCATGGTTCAGCGGTTGCGTATAGTTCAGCTGGCTGACGCGCAGTCACAACCCCAGCAGTGCAAGTGGTACCCGTATGGGGATGACTTCGGTGCCCAGGCTGTGTGGGCCGGGCAGCTGTTGCGCCCTCCATCGTTGCACGACCGGTAAACCCCTGGGTGGCGGCTGGCATTATGTGCGTGCGTTGAGAACCACGGCAGTTTCCATTGCCTGATCACTCCTGGCGCTTGGAGCCAGGTCGTCACTCCCATACCCACCTGCCTCAACCCTGCAGGTGTGCCGAGGCACAGCTGTGATGCTGGTGGCGCCCGCTACGGGCATGGAGGAGATTGCTAACCCCTTCCTGGCAGCCGCCGGAGACAAGGAGGGCGATGGCGCAGACGAGTAGTGCAGCATGGCGTGTAGCATTACAACACGGTCGCAACCACTTGCCTCTTGGATCCAACGTTGTCCGACTAGCTTGTAATGTGATAATGTGGGTCAGCGGTGGCCCCAACTCCTTAACAACGCCTACAGCAGTCAATGCGCACTGCATATCGTTCACGTACAATAACCAGACCTCACGAATGTTATAGAATACTGATGGTTGAATGTGGCGCCAAAATGGTTTGGTACACTGGATCACGAGATGTCTCGCCTGCATTAGATCCACCCAGCTGCAAGGGCCCTGCACGAACTAATCCAGTTCATTCCGGCCCTGCAATGGCGACAGTAAATTGCTGTAGTTGCTGGGGGACCTGTAATCTACCTGCTTACTCTGATCGCCTGCCCCTCTCTCCTACGGCCCGGCACCCGCGCACAACGATGCCAACGCAACTTCTTGACACCACCCAGTCACAGAAGCGCAGCCTTAACCTACCTAGGTGACACGTCTTGTCTCGACAGCTACAACCCTAAGAGTATCATCAATGCCTTTAGATAGTCCGGAGCGCTCACGTTGCGTTGCTCACACGTCCTGGTCCAGCGCGGGCACGGGCAGCTGGTCCCCAGGGCTGCACACGTCCGGCATGGCGCGGGAGGTCGCCTCCCAGTCGTCGTCGCAGCCGTCCATGAGGCGCTGGCTGGCGGTCACACTCATGCTGCCTGCCTTGGACGCAGCGGGGCTGGCCACCGAGAACCTGCAGTGTGTAAAGGGAGAAGCTGCTCAGCACATAAGTGTAGCACCAGCAGAGGGTGAGGAAAGCTCGGCATCACACTGTGCTATTCACACACGAGGATGCAGCACAGAACCGGGACACGCTACCGGCAAAGGAGATGCCCGTAGCAGCATGCAACAGTTAGAACATCGTGCATCCCTAGGTGTGCGCGCGTGGATTCGCTAACCTTGTCATACGGGGAGACGCTGCAGGAGACTCCGTGACGCGGAGGGACAGGGAGCCCGCAGCGTTGAGGGCCCCCATGGTGAGCCCGCGGGACCCGCTGACGGCGCTTGCCCGCCTGCTGGAGTCCGGCTGAGGCGGCATCTGGTCCGAACGAGTCCTGCATGCCACAACAGAAGGTGCGAGTCAACCGGCCGTTGGAGAGGCTTTAAGGCGACAGGTGTCTCAGAGTTGGGCCCGAGAAGGCATTCATGGTGGCCCTGGATGCACCTCTTTCCGTCGATGGGCGCTGTAAGCCTCGGAAACCACGTAGTAATCCCGCTAGCTGTGCCGGTGCGCTGCGGGAATCCTAACTCACAGCATCAAGGATGACCGCGCCGAGTCCGGCGGGTTCCTCGCGAAGCGGATCAGGCGCGTAACGTCGGTCATGGTGGTGTCCAGTCGGTCGCACTTGGTCTTCCAGACCTCAGCCTCACGCTGCGTCGTGTCCAGCTGCTGCTTAAGCACGTCATGTTTCTACACGGCAGGTACACAAGGCGGCAATAAAAAAGGGATGACACGCCCCAGCGGCCAACATGACACACCGCGCGTGCAGACTACAGAGCACATGGTGGCAGCAACAGCAAGAGCGTGGCCCGCACCTTCGTCAGCTCGTTGTAGCGGTCCTTCTGGCTGTTGAGCCGCTGGTTCATCTCCGCCAGCGTGCTGTTGTGCGCCGAAACAAGCTGCTCCTGAGCAGCCTGCAGCAGGAGGATGAGGTAAGTTCAAGGGCAGCTTGGCCACGGTACAAGGCTCCGAGTTGAGATACTCGATGGAGCACGTGCCCGGACCCAGTGCCTACCTTGCTGGCAGCCGCCTCCCGCCTGCTCTGCTCCAGGGCGCTCTGCAGGCGGTCAATCTCGCCTTTGAGCGCGAAGTTGGTGCGGACAACCTCGTGGTCGCGACTGCGAGCAACACGGAACACAATGCGTTAGGCATACGCCCCCCACGAGGAGACTCAGGTTGGACGTGCAAGTCAAAGCTTACGCATCCGTGTTAACCAGCTGTAGCTGTGCACTTACGCCTTGAGGTCCGCGTTGCGGCGGTCCAGCTCGTCCTTGAGCTGCTGCACCTCCACCAGGTGCTGCTCCTCCAGCTCGGCGATCTGGCGCTGTGAGGATGCGGTTGTTTCCGACATCTCGCGCAGCATGCCCAGGCGGCGGTCTTCCTCCTGCAAGACAGGTGTAAGGCAAGGGTTGGACGTGGCTCCTAGGCAGGTAGCGCACTGTACAACACAGTACATCAGGGACGTAAGCCCAAGGAGGCTAGGACGGAAAGGGCCATGGCGCACCTGCTCCACACGCTGCCTCAGCTCGGCAATGCACGCCTCTTGGCGTTGCTTGACCTCGCTGAGGGACTTGACGGTCTCCGACTCCGACTCCAGCTGCTCGGCTAGAGCAGCCCGGGTGAACTCCAGCTCGGCAACCCGCGCCTCTAGGGTGGACACAGTCCGATCTAGCTCCTGCGCATATCAATCCAGTACAACAAGCAGTTGGTGGCCTTGCGGAGTCAAGACAATATTACATGTGGCTTGACGAAGGCGCACACAACCCGCCGGCCAGCAAGTACGCAGACAGTCCAAGCTCGCAGCAAGGCCGAATTGCGACCACCCATGTGACGCACCTGCTTGTTCGACACCTGCCGTGCTGTTGTCGCCTCCAGCTGGGCCTTGGCCTCCTCCAGCTCCTCGCACTTCGCCTTGGCAGCACTGAGCTCCTCGGCCAGCTGGCGCACCCGCTGCTCGCTGGCGCCGTGGTCGCCCCGCGCTGCACCCAGCTGCGCCTCCAGGTTCGCCACCAGCTCGCCCAGCCGCACGCCCTCAGCCTGGTGGTGCTGCGTGCTGCCCTCCAGCTCCCGTTCCCGTACACGCAGCTGCTGCAGCTCGTCACGCAGCTTCTCGGCCTGGGAGGACACGTCCGCCAGCTCAGACCCCCGGGCCTCCAGCTGCTGCTGCAAATCGGCCAGCTCCTGCTGCGCCTTCGCCAGAGCCTCAGCCTGGTGCAAGCTGCTCTCCTGAGTGGCGGCCAGCGACGAGTCAGTCGCCTCCAGCCGCTGGGTGAGGCTGGCCACCTCAGCCTCGGCAGCTGCCCGCCCTGCAGCTTGCTTAGTCAGGTCCGCCTCAGTAGCAGCAAGGCGCTGCAGCACCTCCGACAACTCCGCCGACTTAGCGGAGAGCTGCTCCTGCAGCTGTGCAAGCTGCGTGTCGCGCTCTGTGACCTGCTGCTGGGCAGCTTGCAGCTCCTGCTGCAGCTGCACGCCAGCCGCCTCGCTGGCAGCTGCACGGGAGTCCGTGCTTGACAGCTGAGCCGTGAGCTCAGCCACACGGTCCGAGAGCGCTGTGTGGGATGCGCTGCTGTCGCGCTCTTGCAGCGTTAGCCGGTCTTGGGCCTGCGGGGGTGTTGGGGGACGAGGCACAAGTGATGCCGGGAGGAAACCATGTACCACAAGAACGCAAGCGGCATGTCCAAACGGCGTGGCATCACAGAAGTACAACTATAGCAAGGCTCTGGCAATGCGGAGTGCCAAGCAGCCGCACCTGTGCCAGCTGGTGCTGCAGCTCCTTCGCATCTGCCAGCGCCTTCTCCAGCTGCTGCTGAAGGTCGTCCGCACGGGACGTCTGCTGGCCAAGCTGCTGGTCGCGCTCCGCCAGCTGCTCCTGCAGCGAGACGCCGTGAGCCACAGCGGCGTGCGTCTCGGCCTTGGCGGCCTCCAGCTCACCTTGCAGCCTGGTGACCTCCTCGGAAGCCTGCGTCAAACCAACATACATTTCGTTGTGACTCTGTAGGCAACATCCTACAGGATTTGAGTGGCACTTCCCGGCAGTCCATCGTCAGCTGCGCCCAAGGCGCCCGTACTCACCGCATCCTTGGCGGCCCGCTCTTCCGCAAGCTGCTGCTCCAAACCCTGGATGGTGCTGTTGGCGCGTTGCAGGTTGGCATCGGCGGCAGCAAGCTGCTCTTTCTGCTCAGCCAGCTTCTCGCCCGCCTGGGCAAAGTTGCCTGCAAGCACCTCCAGCCCCTCCTCCACCTCCGCCTTCTCCCGCAGGACGCCGTCCAGCTGCGCCGCCAGGTCAGCGCACTGCAGGTGCCAACAAACACAGTGATGGACTAGTCACCACCCAAGCCCAAGGAGTTGTATCAAGGGGACGAGAGAACAGACGCATGCGCAGCATCACTGTTCAACTTGCGTGAGAACTCCAGCAGTTCGGGTGTGGCGCACCTTGTTGTTCGCCTCTGCCCTGCCGCACTCAGCCTCGCCCAGCTGCTGCAGCAAGGCCGCCCGGCGCGCTGCCTCCGCCGCCAGCTGCTCTTGGAACCAGTCGCGCTCCGCCTGGGCCGTCAGCGCGCTGATGCGCCAGCTGTTGGCCTCCGCAGCCTCCACCTGCGGGGAACGACAATGGGGAACCAGCAGTCAAAGACAGCGTTGCAAGGGCTTTGTACGGATCAGGCATCAGGACCTGAGGACTGTACGGAAGCTTTAGAAGCCGACCTCAAGGCAGCGTGAAAGGCTACTGCAACTATGCATTACCGGCTCCGCACCTGCTCCACGGCGGTAGCAAGCGCGCCAGCGCGCCCGCCGTCGCACTGCCCGTTGATGGTGACCAGGCGCTGGTCCAGCACCTTGTTCTCGCGGCGGGTCTGCTTTAGCTCGTTCAGGATGCGGTCGCGCTCCTGCTCCAGCGTCTCACGCCAATGCCGCTCCCTGTGGATGGAAGTCATGCATTCACGGCAGTCAAAACCAGGGCCCATACGAGCAAATGCTGCACACTCATTATCCGGGTATTGTATGCTGTTGAAGTACATATGTCAGACAGGGAGGACACAAAGGGCAGGACAGGGTGGGGCACGTCACTGCACAGACCCAGTAACCACCCGAACCTCATCAACCTACTACCCGCTAGGAATACCACAACCATATGTAAGAGCGTGCCGGGTCCTCTTACAGGCTGGCCCACTAAGACAGCCGCATTGACAGGAGGCGGACTGTACGTTGCTACTCACGCGTCCAGCTTCGCCGTGAGCTCCTCGTTGGCAGCCACCAGCGGCTCCGTGAGGCCCGAGCGCATGGATGCCAGCTCCATGCGCAGCCGCTCAATCTCCCGCTGCATGGCGATGCGGTCGCCCTGCACCGTCCAGTTGACCTTGGCGTCGTTGCGGATGTGCTTGGTCTGCCGAGCGAAGCGCAGCGTGCTCAGGGTCTCGTGGGAGCACACAGAGCTTGGGCTGACATTGGCGATGATGAGGGTCTTCGCGTTGCCTCCCAGGGAGGACTGAAGCAGACAACGGGACAGGGACAGGGTTAGTGGGGGCATGGTGTTAGGGTACGTTGCACACGGTGGCTGGCGCTTCGGCTCCGCCTAGCTTCGCACGTGGTAATGACTTGCAGGCAACAGGGTTGGGGTGCCGTAATAACAGCCTTCCTCGCTACCTGCAGCAGGAACGTCAGCTTGGAGTCGCGGTACGGCACGTGGCCCGTGCCGTTGTTCTTCTGGCTCTTCAGCAGCTCCGTCGTCACGCGCCCCAGCGCCGTCAGGGACTTGTTGATGTGGCACGCCTCCTTGAAGTGCTCGCCCGTCGCATTGGAGCCACCGTGCGCGCCGCTTGCGATACGCTCGCTGCCTACACACCAGACAAATGTACGCAATCACTGAGCGGCATCGAGAGAAGGGCGGCAGCCACTCTTGTACAACTGCTGTGCGGCTGCCATGGTGGCACCTGCCAAACTACCGCATGGGCAAGAACCGGTATTTGGGCCAGTACAATGAACGGCGTGTCGTCTACCACATGGGCAAGTGTTGTAGTCGAACCGCTTGTAACGCCTTACCCGCCAGGTCCACCAGGTTGAGCCTGGCGTAGAAGCACTTGCTGATGCCGTTGGACGTCACTGTCTTCTCCACCGTCACCATGAACACGCTGTGCGAACGGCTCGACTTCTCGTTCAGCCGCGTCTCGCCGGTGTGGCGGTTCTCCGCGCCGCGCACCAGGTGCCCCAGCATCTCGTCGCCTGCGTTTCGTGTGCGAGGGAACGAGCCGTTAAACGCACTGACAAGTACTACCTGCAGCTGCTCTGAGCATTTCCTCATTGGAGCTACTGCTGGGCTCAGCAACACGACATCTGAGCAGCCGTGAACCTGATCGTGCATTCGTGGATAGGCAGAGCGCTGCAGAGTAGTGGTCAGGCTCACCGTTTAGCGCGATAGGCTCTGATAGGTGGTCCACGTAGGGCCCCTTCTCGGGATCCTCGCGGATGGGCAAGTTGTTGGCGCTGGGGCACAGCAGGTCGGCAATGGTCTCGTTGTAGATCTCCAAGAAGGCACACCGGCAGTTGTACTTTACGGTGTCGGGTCCGCGCGCATTCTCTTGGTCCGTGATCTTCTGAAAGAGGTAGTCGAACACACGGGGTGCCAGGCCACGCTGCGGAAGGGCAAAGGGCCAGTGCGAAGCAGTCGATTGTTGCACTCATGGTAGCATCAGCAGCTAGGGTTTGCACGTACCCGTACATGCCAGAGAGCTCACAGTGTCTCCAAGCAATACAGCCATAGCCCTGTTCCTTGCGCAGCGGTGCGTGTTCTATGTTGCTATGTATGGCGAACACAACGCTTACACTCCCGTGCCCCCAGATGGCCCGCATGTTAGCATGGGCGTACCGTCTCAGCGTCCTGCAAATCGCCTATGACGGTGAACGTCTTGCCGCTTCCCGTCTGCCCGTATGCGAAGATGGAGGAGTTGTAGCCCGCCAGACAGTTGTCCACAGCCACCAGGCCAGCCACTGCGGTGATGGTAGGCACAACCAAGGACGGTAAGGGCACAGTAGTACAGTTTACGGCAGCCGTGCTCTCGGGCAAATATTGCAGGTGCGCCACAGCCAAACCATTACTTACGGTCGAACATGCCCTGCTGTGTTGTATCCTCCGGCATGACCTGGTCGAACTTGAAGGTCAGCGTCTCACGCTGCTTGTCCTTAATCTGCAGCTGCAGGGTCTTGGTGCCCAGGACTGTGATGCACTGTTCGTGCTTCTCTGCAGTGGGCAGTTTCGCAGGCGTTTTGTAAGACCACATCACTCACCATGGTACAACCTATTGCTCTCGCTCTTGAGTCTTTGCGCAGGTGGCATGCCCACTGTGTACGGGAAACGCTCACCATGGCTTGTCTCCTGCTTGGTTGGGGGGCGCACCCGCACGAACACCTGGGCGCATAACACATGGGACATCCTTCCTACGTTAGCACAGTCGTCTGGCAACCTGCAATGCGCAGGCGAAAGACCCAATGGCGTGACCCCACGCACCCGCACGCTGTCGTTCTCAAAGTCCATTTCGGTGTCGTCCCCGTCGCCCGAGTACACACTGGCGGGCTTGCTGGGCGAGTCCGGCTTAAACGCCTCCAGGGTATCCACTGTAAGCCCAGGGGTCTTCCGGGCCGTGAATGAGGTCTGCGGCTGTGCCCTCAGGGGCTACAGGGTCGCGAGAATGGAGCGCAGGAAGTAATATGAACATATCTGGCAACAATGACCCGCAAGCTACTCGCATAGCTGCATTTTGTATTTACCGTCGCTGCAACGAGTGCTGGTGACTGCGCCAGCTTCTCCGGTTTCCCTCCGGGGCCCGGCCCCTGGGCACCCGGCTTCTGCGCTCGGCTAGTGCGAGGCGTAGCCATGGGCTCCCCACCACGCAGTCCTTTAGTCCACATATCAGCCATCGTTGCAACTAGCGCGCGGCTTGACGCCGCGCGCACAAGCACCCAGGACTACTGGCAGCAAGCGAAATCGAACGCAAGGTTTTGTAACAACGTGGCCTTTACGTCTATGTTAGGTATGATTTATTTTAGCTACAGTGTAAGTGTCCACAGCGTCCAGCGCCTTGGCCCTGAATGAATGCGCAAACAGTGCAATGACAGCTCTCCGCAACCAGCTTCCCCAAGGGTGCGCTACATCAGACAGCTACGTAAAGATGCAATGACAATTTGTTTTTGTTAAGGTGTAATTTTGCTTCATCACAGCGGGTCCACCAGTACTTGAAACTTGGCCAGGTGCTGGGACGGTCACGGCCACGCGCGGGGTGGGAACATGGGGTGCCGAGTGGAAGGGGCATCCTTGACGTCCACATTTTAGGCACATATGCAGGCGTAATGCGCTCCAGTGGTAACTTCAAGGGTCTCATGTTGAACCGTTGAGCTTGAGCGCAGAACGGGGGGTGCAGCAACTGGGTGCAGCCCCTGGGTGCAGCGGAAGCCGTGGCAGGTTGTGGCAGGTTGGATGCGGTGCGATCCAAGGCGTTTGTAGGCCGGTCAGGTCACTCTAGCGTGACACTGAGGGGTGCATCGAAGCTCCACGTGGAGTTCTAGCTCTCAGCAGCCATCAGATCATGCCAACCTGTTCCCTGTTAGTTACTGTTAGTTACAGTTACAGTTACAGACCCCGAGAGGGGGCACGTCCGGAGAGCCAGGGGGCCATAAGGACGAGTAGTGCAAAATAATAACTAGTGTGCGGGGTGGCGGGGCTTATTCGCCACTACCCACACGCCTCACAGCCTGTTAGTTCCCTGTTAGGAATCGGCTGGGACGTCACAGCCCGCGCGGTCGCCATATGCCCGAAATTCGCCGGGGGGGCCCTCACCCACCCCGCAGCCCTTGCAGCCGCGGCCGGCGCGGCAACTGGAGCAGCGGGGGCGGGGGACGCAGTCCCGGCAGGGGCGGACCCCGCAACAGGAACAGCCCTTGGAGGTGCAGCAGGCGGGGTCACAGCCATCGGCACAGCAGCAGCGGCGCGTGGATGGGCGGCAGCAACACCCACAAGGGAGGAGGCCACAGCCGCAGGCCGGGCCGCCGCCGCCGCAGCAGCCGCAGCAGCAACACCAGCAGCGGCAGGGTGGGCTGCAGCAGCAGGCCGGGCCCCCGCCGCGGGGGGTTGGGGCACAGCGTGCCACTAGGCGCAGGCGAGCCCGCTTCGGCTCCCAGGCCAGGCACAACGGGCTGGCCGGATGGGGCTGCCGCAGGTTTGCAGCGGATGGAAGTCGACTCGCGCCCGTCGCCCTTGGGACGGCGGTTTCCCGACCCCCCCGACTGCTTCCCCCGCTGCCAAACGCCCCGCTGGCCGCCCCTCGGGCGGCTCCGGCCTGCGGGTGGGGTTCCTCAACAGGTCGCCTGGCCCGCAGGAGCCCCGGCGTCGCCGTACCAGCTCAGGCGGGGCAAGCAGCAGCGGCAGTGACACCTATGGTGTCGTTCTGGTGGGGCCGCGCACGCAGGCCCTGCTAGCTGCCCTGCGGGGCCACCTGAGCCGCCGGGCGCCCTGGCCGATCCGGAGGAGGGCCTCTGCCACCATGCCCTCTGGGAGATGCGGGATTCCTACCAGGTGTGTGCCTGGAGTGCGGGCCGGGAGGCGCTGCTGGCGTACTTGCGAGGGGATGTGAACCAGTGGCGGCGCATCAGGGCTGAAGGGCCACCGGAGCGGCCCCTACCCGCAGCAGCAGCACGAGCAGCATTGGCGGAGGCAGCTGTTGCCCTGCAGGCGGAGCTGGATGTGGCGCAGCAGGCAGGGGGTGGGCGGTGAGGAGCGCCTCGACCTGGGTTGGGGGTCGGGGCCCTGGGGTTCGTGGCGCGGGGCTGAGGGTTGGGTTTTCGCAGCTCGTGTAGGCTTGTGCAGGGCGGTGCGTCTGGGGTCCGGTTGGGTTTTGGCCGGGTGGTTGGTTGGTCACGTGTCGTGTGTGGGGACCGCCCTTCGCTGGGGTTCTCCTTCCGAGCGTGGTTTAGGGTCGCCGCAGCGGTCAGGAGCGTCTTGGTCGTTTGCTGGTCCGTGGGGCGGCCGTCGCCTTCAGCCTCGGGTGCGGCCTCGGGCTGGCCCTGCGCTTGTTGGTGTCTGGCGAGCCGGTGGTGGTGTGGTGGTTCCGGGTGTCTTCTGCGTGACTGAGTCGGTAGGTTGGGGGTTGGGGACTCTTTGTCCGTACTCCCCTGCGTCGCTGCCGGCGGCCCTGCTGGCTGAGGGTCGCGGGTGGTTGGTTTTGGCTTCTGTCGCCGGTGTAGGTGCGTGCTGGGTGGCGTGTCTGGAGGTCGGGTTTGTGCTGGTCGGGCGGTTTGGCCGGCAGTCTGTCGTGCGACGGGGTGCTCCTCCTGGGCGTGGGTTGGTGTCGCGGTAGCGGTTGGGCGGCGGGGTCGTGTTGCTGGTCTGTGGGGCTGCCGTTGCCTCTTGGCTTAGGGGTGGCCTCGGACTTGCCCCGTTGCCGGGTGGGCTGCTGGTTTTGGGGCGCTCTCGGGCGGCCTGAGGTCAAAGGTCAAAGTCGGGATTTCGGGACAGACCACATCCCTAATCCACCGGCGGAGAGGCAATCAATGCCCATAAGCCGGATTTAATCGGTAGTTGATAATGGCAGTCGCGCAAGCGCGGGTCTGCCGAGATAATTACGACATGAGCGAGAACCCATGCCGGTAGTGTGTGGGGTGGGCCTGAGTGCGTGTTTGTCGTGGTTGCTTGTTTCGGCGCCTGCCCGCTGGGATTCTGGTGGTGCCTTGTGCGTGGTTGGGAGGGTGGGTTGGGGGTTGGGGGCGCTTGTCGTTACGTTGCCTTTCCCCCTTTGCCTTCTCCTTTTGGGCTTCCCTTCCCCTTGGTGTCTTCCCTTCCCCCTGTTCTGTGGTGTTTGGCTTCAGGTCCTCTCCTTCTCTAGGTGTTCCCTTCTTGCCGTTCGGGGTGCGCTGGGTTTGGACTTTGGTGGTGTTGGTGCTTGCTTGCGCTGGTCGGGCTTTGTATTCCCGCTGGCCTGTCCTCTCCCGTCTCTTTACCTGTAAACCTTTCCACAGAAAAAAAACTGCACGTGCCGCCCCCCAAGACAGAAAAAAAGACCCAGCAAGACCCGCTGCACAGCGTACGCCATGACGCTTCGATGGCTACCAGTGAATCAGCAGGTTTTAAAAACACTGGTTTAGCAGGCAGTCAGCGGCGAATCCCGCAGCGCCCTGCTGTGCGTCTGCCCCAGGCCCCCTGCTGACCTCAGCTAGGCAACACCAGGTGTTGTTGCCCCAAGCGCTGTACTCCTCAGTTGTAGACCACCTCCCAATGGCATAGTGCCTCCACTAGGGCATTGCAGTCTCAAGCGGCTTTTCGGTTGTTTGGAGGGTGGCATCCACCAGCTGCCGTGTACAAGATGTGGCTGCACTTCAGGCCTACGGGGCGGTGTAGCCTGGTGTAGCAGCCGTTCCCTGCCAGTAATGCAGGAAGCCACCACTGCGCTTTCGATGCCCCCCTCACCGACGTAGCCTTACGAGTCCTTCTCGATCTCATACAGATTTCTAATGAGCTAGGTGGTCCTCTGCCGATACCAGCACCTCACCCTACACATTGGCGCTGGCTAGGTGACATGACTGACATCAGCACCTCAATGGCAAACCTCTTCCAAGCCCGGCGTAAACGCGAATGGTCAAGCTGGTCGCATCCAAGTTTGGCATGTGTCCCTAGTTGTGGCATAGCCGTGAAAGCCAGCCGCATCTGGCCCTTGCCAGTGTGGCGTTGCGGTGGCACCATCGCTGCGCACTGCTGCCGCGTGCCCCAGTGTGGAGCGTGCCTGGTTATACGGAGTCACGGACCCAAGGCCTCATCACGCACCCCCTGCAACCCCTTCTCATCACCTGCACAAGACGGCGGCGACACTCACACTCGCGACAGCACGGGACCATCAGATCGATTCGACGGCAGGATTGGGCAGACGGTTGGGGTGCAAGATCAGGCTGCATGGTCACGCGAGAGGACAAGAGTATACGGGTCTGGGATGCTGCAGGGGGCAGGTACACGAGTGCACAGAGCCCCAGCCTGCACCAGCTGTCTGCCACGTGAACAACGCATGCCAGATCACAATGCTGGACCATGCTTTCGCTCTAATGCCAGAGGACCTGTATACGGTACTGCAGATTCCTCAACCCCTGCGCTCAACTCGCCTGACCGAGGACCGTGCACCGCGCACATCAGATGCCAAGTCAGCCTGGCACGCTGGCAGCTTGACAAGCACTGGCAGGGGAGCTTCGTCCCCTCCTGCGTACCGTTGGCATTATGATACCCTGCGCCCTGCGTCCACGGTAACCAAGATACCAAGGTGGCGGCCACGCCGCAAGCTGTCCGTATGCAGCTGTCCCATCGTGCAATGTGCCATGCAAACTTCGAGCTGTCTAGTCTTCCGCGTGGGCTGGGCGTGGCCACGTGCCCCTGCACCCCCCTGCACAACGACCGAGATAGAGTCGTGAAATACCCGCCCACGGCCATGTGAGCACCACGAACATTCAAGAAGTTCTGTTTGCCCATGTAGCCAACGAAGTGAGCTGGTGATGTGGAGGAATGGCAAACTCTGGTGTTGCGAAAACGAGCGGCCACCGAGTAGGGACTAGGATAAGGGCAACCCGGCAGCCAGTGCGAGTGGTGCAAGCAATATAACTTATATATGCGCAGTTAAGTGCGTTTGCATTTGTCGACGGAGCAAAGCTGCCGTCCGTTCAGACCCACCGTCCAGTCAGTCGGTTGTGTCGGTTCCTACCACAGTTCGATGCAAAGCCTATAGTCACAGGACACACTAAGCCAAAGTCGCCTTTAAGTATCTCAGCATACTTACAATACTCAGCGGGAAGATGGAGACCCTCCGCTCTATGCGCGGTGCGCCTACCCTGCCTGCGCGCACTCTGGGCGGTCGCCCCCGCCTGACGGCCGTCGCTGCTGTTCAGGTGGGGTGCCATGATGTAGCTGATTGGAGCTGACAGCGCAGACATGTAGAGAGGCGCCCTCGCCGAGCAGCGGCAGCCACACAGCCTGATGGAAGCCGCCTGGTCGTTCTGTGACCATTCGCATTACCAGATGCCCTTTTAAACCCTGTTCGATGTTTTACAGTGCGTGTACAGAGTCTGCTGGTGGGTAGTTTAGGTTTGGCCTCCTCCCATGTAACGGCTTGCCTGCAAACTGCAACCCTGCAGACCAAGCAGGCTGACGCGTCGACGAGCCGCAGCGCTTCTCCTCAGGAGGAAATTTACATCGGGTTCACTAAGGATGAGGGCGCCCTGGCGCGCGCTGGTCGCAAGGGCCGCGTCATCCGCGACGATCCCCGCAAGTACCCTAGCCGCGACGCCTTCGGCACCGGTGGCTGGGCCGGTGGCGAGGCTGGCCTGTGGCAGCTGCGTGAGGAGGTGCTGGTGAGTCCTCACAGGTTTCGACGTGTGGGGCTGTGGCAGGGCGCCTGGGGGCTGCCTAGGGCACTGGGACGTGATGGACGCTTTGCTGCACCCAGTACCACGCTGTAATGTGTAACCACAGCACTGCGCCCTCGGGGCCCGGTTTTACGGTCCCGTGTTCAGGTTGGCGGTGCAGCGGCTGTTTGGTGCAGTGCAATTTTGCCAGCATCCGGTTGGGCTTCTGACACCCCCCGGCACATGCTTGCCTTCTGCAGAAGGAGAAGGAGAAGGCCAAGGCCACCAAGACCCAGCCCCCCAAGTCCAGCCCTTGGATCCCCAAGTCCGCTCCCCCGGGCAAGGAGGTCATCTACGTCGGCTTCAACAAGGAGTGAGTGAACTGAGTCAGGGCAGACTTTTACTTCATGGGCCCCAACACTCGAACGTTCTTGTGCAGTCATCAATGTGATGATCAGCCGCCGAAGGCCTGTTTGCAGTCGTGTATTGAGCTGCCGCGCGCCCGTGCCTGCAGTGAGCTGGAGCTGCGCAAGAGCGGTGCCAAGGGCCGTGTGGTGGTGGACGACCCCACCAAGTACCCCGGCAAGGACGACATCGGCCCCCTGGGTGAGTACTAGGGTTTGAGGGTTACTGACAAGGGGGGTCCTGACAAGCGGGGTCCTGATAGATGGATGGCTGCAGGTGCCCCGTAAATGATGAGGGGAAGGGCACGCTCAAGCCGTATTCTGGATCAACACTGCAGTGTCGAAAACTGCCTAGGTCTGCGTGCATGCTGTGCGGTGGCAGGAGCGGAGCCATCAGCCCGGTGTCACGACATTCAGTCAGTCAGTCAGTTAGTCGCCACACTTGGCAGGTGTAACTTCTGATACGAGCCGTAGGGTCCAAGGGACATTGTGGCCTAGCACTGGTCCTGAAGTCCTGATGGTGTCCCATGCCTGCAGCTGGTGTTGCCGGTGGGTTCGCTGGTGGCGAGGCCGGCCTCAAGCAGTACGTGGCCACCGGCACCGTGCGCCTTCGCAAGCCCGGGGAGCCCGGCCCCCGCCAGTTCTCGCCGCTGACCCTCGCCGGCTTGATTGCGCTGGCCGGCGCCGTGGGCGGCATCGTGCTGGACCTGGTGACCGATGCGGGTGAGGGCAGCGGCAGCGCGGTGGGCATTTCGCAGCTGGTGAGCGCAGTGGAGTGCTCGGATCGCGGCCGTAGGGTAGCAGTATGCCCGTAGCTCAGAGAAAATCCTGGGTGTTAGGGAGAACGTAGGAACCAGGACCGCTCGCACACCAGCGCTGCTTTGCAGTAGCCAGGAAAAACGCGATAGTTGAACGAGGCCAGGTGCTGCTCATGGGGTACTGACCGCTTCAGAGTATCCCCGACCTCGTCTATCGCCTAACCGCCTACCCCCAGCTCTCTCGATGGTTTGCGATGTTGTGCGCTGACCGTGGTGGTATTTCATGCATTGCCTGCGCAGGTGCCCCTTGATCGGAATACGGAGTACCTGATCCTTGGCTCCGTCGGGTTTGTGCTCACCTCCAGCCTCCTCATCGCGATCTACTCCGCACTGAAGGCGCTGGGGCAGAAGCTGCGTGACAATGCGGGCCGGGCCATTATCACGGCCATTTTCCTCGGCCTGGTGGTCCTGGCGGCGTATGGCGTTATTGAGTCTTAAGCTGTGCCAGGGGAAGCGCTAGCGCAGCAGTTTGTGTTTGGCCGTGGTGCTGCGGCCTGGGTGAACACGCTTCGACGGGGTGGAGAAGAGTGATGATGTTGTAGCGTTAGTCGACTGGACTCGAACTTGACAGCGCTGGCTTGTCTGGCGCACCTGACGGGGTTTGTATCTAACCTATGACATGTTAGTTAGCTGAGTGTCAGCGCGCCATTACGGGTGCGGTGGGACGAGATTGGACGTGGATGCGAGATGTGGGCCCCCGCCCCTGCGATGGGAGGTGCATTCTGAGCCGCCGCCGTCCTGCTGCTGCCCCCTGAGCGACGAGTGCATCTGTTTTGGTGTGTGTCTGTGAGTGAGCGACAGCTGCCCAACAGCAGCTTGTATTGTTTGCACTCGTAGTAAAGTTTTGCTGTGCTGCGGATGGGGTGCGAGGATCAGGGAGGGCGGACCAACTGCGCCTACCCCGGCGGTACCTTTGGACATCTTGGCATTCATTCTTGAGGTGGCTTGGTGGCGATTTACTCTTGATTGCCCCAGGTGAAAGTACAAGAACTCATATCACACTGTGTATGAGCAAATAAGCAGCGAACCTAGGCGTTTGTGACGCGTGTTGAGTGTTACACACTGCAGCACCCTGAGGCAAGGCGTCTACAGGTTCGTAAGAGGCGGAAAGTACGGTTCAGCATGTAAGCAATACGTGCCTTCTGCACGATCACGTCTTCCGGGCCCGCGTATAACGAGTACAATGGGCAGGCTATTTAGCTGCAGCGGTGCCCGTCTGACGAGGTCCCCCATCATAGCCCTCGAACGCCCGCGTTACACCACCAGCCCTTGCCAGCCCTCACCGGCTGCCGTCAGTAATTGAACCAATGCGACCACCAGTGCCCACACGGGTTAGTCGAGGGGAGCTCCCTGGGGTAAGTCCGCAACAGTGATGACAAGCCACGGAAGCCCGCAACAGTGATGACAAGCCCGAGATAAACCGGAGATGTAACACAAACCATTCACAACATCGCCTGCACACCCAATGTGCACAGCACCGTACAATCAGGGATTGAGGCATTGAACCCTACTGGGGCTCCAAGACCCAAGCTTTTGGCCCCACCCCCCCCGGCCAGAGCGTCACTCGTCCGGGTCACGCACGCCAGCTCCCAGGGCCCGCGGACACCGGGGCTCATGACCGCTTCCGCGTCGACATGAACCACGTATTGATCTTGTCGCGCTCGATCTGCGTCAGGAGATGCGTGGGGGTTACTGCAGGCGGCTTGCTGACCAACGGTGCTGGTTCATGCCATGGTACAGGAGCCCCTCCTCATGACCTGGAGCTGAGGCAAGCACCGGCACCCACGTGCAATGCGAAGTACCAGCCAGCGTGCCTGTCAGACACGTGGAGCCGTTAATGCCGTCCCACACCGTATGCATGGCCGTTGCGAGCACCGTACGCCTGAGGCGCGTAGGGCAGTGCGCAGCGTGTTCACATTCGGCCCCCCGCCACGCCCACCTTGGTGATGGGCCCGAAGTCCATGTTTCGCAGCCCTGGAAGGTGCGCCACCACCCAAAACCTGGCGAGGACAAGGGGGCAAAGGCCAGGGTTGTGTCAAGTGGGTTAAGGGCTGGCAGCGACGCAGCTGTTGATGTGCCCTGCCCGGCACCGGCAGAGCCACAACCGGACGAGGGTGCAGCCAGCGGATGAGCCGCTCGGCAATGTGATGTAGCATGGGGGCACGGACTACACTGGGCGGTTACCGGATAGCGGGACCGTTGTCAGAGAAGCAGAGTACGGAAAGAACTGGAGTCGTAAAGTCAGAGACGGGTACCAATGGTGCATGGTGCAGCTCACATGCATGTGCGCATGCACGACTCACTTGTAGTTCTTGGCCTCGGCGATGGGGTTGCCGTGCAGCGTGAGCTTGTTGAGCTTGGGCAGCTGCTGCAGCTTGAGCACGTCCTGCAGGTTGGTGATGTTGTTGCCGTGGTAGTACAGCACCTGGGGCAGCGGGTGTGTGTGGGGCAGCGAGGGTGTTTGGGTGATACCCGTGGTGTAAGTGTGCAACAGGTGAGCACCTAATGAGCCGGCGACACTCAGCCGGGTTGTGAAAGCACCGGTGCAGCCGCAGGTGAAGTGTGGGGCGGCCGTAACGAGGCGCCCGCATGTTGGGTTGGCTCAGGAAGCTGTCGGTAGCTGCCGATAGCATCTGCCGGGGGCCCTAGGGCAGCAGCGCAGACTCATTCCAACTCAGCGGTGGCAGTGTCAATACCGCCTTTTGCTGACCCCTCTCAGACCCGCGCACAATGCAAATGCCCGGCTTTGTGTTGAGCAGGGGTGAAATGTAAATGCGCCACGCACCACCACCCTGGTGCACCTCACCTGCAGGCTGGGGAACTCAAGCACCGTGTCCTCGATGGTGGTCAGCTGGTTGGAGCTGCGAAGGCAGTGGGGCATGTAGGCGAGCCAGCCGGCACGGTGAGGATCAGAGGCAGACAAACACACCAGCCGGAAGACCTACCACACCACGTCCTTCCCCCTGGACACCGCAGTGCTGACCCCCTCGCTTCTGCTGCCGCCACTAACCTCGCTCTACGCAGGCCGACTCGTCCATTTGCCACATTGCTGCTCCGCGGTTAACGCCCGAATACCGAAATGCCGACTCCTCGTAACTACATCCGGTACGCCGTGCGACAAGCAGCCCGGCCCCCAGCCGATCCCTGCTGGTTTTCGTCCTGCTGCTTTGCCGTCCTGTGCGCTAACCCACCTGACGTCAAGCCACACCAGCTGCCGCGGGTCGTCTAGCACGTGCCGCATGACACGGCCCAGCCCGTGCAGCGACATCAGGTGGTTGTTGCACAGCCGCAGCGAGTTGCTGTTTAGCTTGGCGCCCAGCTGACGGGCGCTGGGGCTAGACGTTACAGGGTGAGAGGGCGGGGGCCCAGGGGAGGTCCCACCCTCACCATCGCCGTCCCCATCCCCATCCTGGGCTGCCAGGGATTCTAGGTAGTAGAGGGGGTTGCTGTTCGAGGCCAGGGCAGGGTGGCGGGCGGTGCCGCTTGCTGGCTCCACCAGGACGAGATCTGGTCAAAACGGGGTGGGTGCAGGTGGGGAAGGTCGGTTGTGCGGGGTAAGGGGTGGGGTGTGGAGGCATGTGGCAGGTAGGCGGAGCCGGGCAGTACACGCGGATGTGGCTGGGGCGTTCGAGGGCGGGGACGACACGGAACGCAGGTGGGGAGAGGGGAGATGGGACGACGGAGACTAACGGGCTGAAGCTTTCTTCATCACGAGCAGCAGCTCTGCTGACCACACGTGTCTTGCCTCACCTAGGACTGTCCGAAGATCTTTAAAGCTGTAGTCCACGGGGGGGCCCGCTGCCAGTTGCTTCTGCATGTATGCACGTGGGCAGCGCTGATGTGCGCCCACAGACGTATCCAACGACCCAGAGTACTGTACTCACGGCCAACACGTTACCTGTTCGGCTATGCTCTGCGTCAACCAATCTGATTTGTGCCTCCCTGTGCTGCTTGGCGAAGAAGTTCCAGGACTGGAGTCCGCCCTCGGCGACGACATGTCGTCGGTCTAGGGGTTTTCAGGTAAGCAGTATGCAATGTTCTACAATGCCTATGTACGCATCATGGTAAGAATAAGTGCAGCATTTGGGCCGCAGCTCGGACGCACGGAGCAACGCGGTCTTCCATGCGGTGTACCTGTCGCCTATCTCTACGTGTGCGCCCAAATGAACAGGCGACCTTATGTACTCAGATAAACACCTGCATACGCACTGGATCACCCGTGTTTGGCAAATGGCATGCGTTAGTGTACCAGCTAACAGGCGCGCGGCGCCCTCATGCAAGGGAGGGACCATCGGGCGGGACGGTGCAAACGAGGTAGACCTGGCCATAGAGCGCACATGATCATACAGTAATTTGAGGGAGATACTTGACTCCACGCACGATCCTGAGTTAAGGGTCACTAGAGCGCTCGACACCATCAGCGACAGGGAACAACGCCCCCTTGCGTTGTGCTGTTGCGCCCATCCCTACCTTTACAGCCGGAAGCATCTTACACCTTTAATCTAGTAAGGCTGACTTACGCAAGCCGTGTCCAAGAATGCTCATACCCACTGCCCTGGGCAAGCTGCACCCAGCCGCTGCCCAAGCATACAAAGCTGGGAAGCTGGCCTGGCGCTTCACCGGGGCGAGCACGCTGGGGGTACTTGATGGCTTCCTCGGCTATGCATTGACTCTGAACGGCAAGGCGAAGATCTTCTGGAGCCTGTGGGTGATCAAGGTAGGAAGGGCTGGCACACAGGGCCAGCGCACCGCCTTGTTGCCGGGAGGTCGGCCAGGTCCCTCGTCAGCGTCCGGAATCGATGTACCGTATACGATGTGCGCACGCTCCTCTGTGTGCAGCCCTGCTTTCAACGGGCGCTGCAGGTGCTGTCACCCTCCGCTCGTGTGCATGGTACTAAGGCCACCCTGCCTCAACCCGTGGCCACCCCTCGCCCTCCCTGCACCCCTCACGCGTTGCCCCTTCCTTCCCAGTACGTCACCCGCAAGGTGCTGGTCAAGAAGACCGCCGACCACGCTGCCGCCTGGGTGGCAGCCAACCGCAGCGGCCCCAGCCAGGCGGCCCTCCGCGCAGACCTGGACCGCTGGCTCACCACGCCCATACCCCCAGCCCACCCCGCCATCGCTCCCCCAAAGCTGAGGCGGTTTTTCAGAAGGGGAGCTGTCCCTTTGACCCCCGCCGATCCCACGCTGCGGGCGGGTCTGGCGTTCCTGCGGGACGTGCTGACACGTGTGGCAGCGGGGGAGGAGGCTGTGGTGGCTCGCTTCGCACGTGACGACGGGTCGGCTGGCTCGCATCACGTGAACGTGAGGGCGGCGCTGGGCTCGCTGTACGGCACGGCGGCTGGCGGGCGCATGGTGGCGGCGCTGCGAGATGGCGGGCAGGACGTGGCGCTGGCGGGCGCGATCGAGGAGGTGTACGAGGAGCTGCGTACGGCACTGCGGAATGACGTGATCGACCTGGTGGTGCTGTGATGCGTTGTAGATTGCGGCGCAGGGATGTGTGGTAGGATGTAGGGTAAAGTGCGTGCGGTAATGCTGTGATGATGTGGGAGGCAGAGTGCAGGGCAGGGAGGCGAATAAGAGGGATGTAATGGGGTCGTGGGCACGCGTGCGGGAGGGATAAGTGGCATGTTGGCGGCGTGTAGTCGTGTAGGGCATGCAGCAGGTGCTGCTGCTGCTGCCTGCGGGCGTCAAACATGCATACTTTCAATTCGCGATGGAGGATATGTATGAAGGACTGGAGGCCCAGGGCCGCAGGAGCCAACTGCTGGCCTGTCGTACTGCGGTGGTGCTGCACCCGGGTGCTCGTGCGCGCTCTTGGATGCACGGTGCAGCGCAGCGTGTATTTGCCTCTTGATGTCCGGGCACGTCCGGGTGACGTGCAGCGTTTTTATGTCCCTTTCAACGAACACACGGCACCCTGGTGGCAGTGGAGGCCGAGCCTTAGGAACCATTTGTAGTGTTGAGGCGCGTTGCTTGTGCCGTATTCGGCAGCCATACACAGCTTTGGACAGAGAACCGTGCAGCTGACCCGTCGTGTGGTTCAGCCCTGCGCCTTTGCGCGGTTACAAGCTTACAACGCTCTGCCGGTCGGTGTCTAAGGCCAATAAGACCGGAGGCTGTCGTGGACGAACCTGGACGACCGGATCTCTCAACATGCCTTCACACCACATGCCTGCACACCACATGCACACCACATGCCTGCACACCACCCAAATGCGCCCATGTGTGTAAGTGTGTACGCGCCCATGTGTGTGCCAGACACTGCGTTGCATCAGTGTCATCTCCGTGTGCTGCGCCGCAGCGCATGCCGTCATCTCCGAGGCCCGTGGCCCCAAAGGCGCGCTGTCGCTGAAGATCAAAGGCACGCCCCAGCACTCACTGGCGCAAGCGTTGCGCCTGCTGCAATCCAACCGCATTGTTCCAACGCCAAGCGGCATACAGCTGCCTTGGCTCCTTGCACCATATACAACACAACACAATGCCCATCCTCTGTGGAACCTACACACCATGCACTGCAGCAATTACTATGCCAAGTTGACCTCTCCAATCTGCTCAAGTACGCGGCAGGCCCCCCGGCTGCACACATGCTGCTTTGCACTTCGCACACCGAATGATCACCACAACACCCATCTTCCATCAGCAGTTAAGACACGTGGTAACGCACGACAAGGGTTCAGCCACAATATTATCCTCGTCACCGAGGCGGGTACACGTAAGGGTTGTACGGATTGTACGGCGCTCCGTAGCCGGGCTGCGCAGGGGCCGGAGGGTACGCTGCTGGCGGGTACGCACCGGGAGGGTACGCGGGGGCCACCATGGGCGGCGGGTAGCCCCCAGGGGCTGTGACGGGTGGCGGGTAACCGCCTGGCGCAGGTGGATAGGAGGAGCTGGTGGGGGCGGGCGGGTAGCCTGCATGCAGAGGGCGGGTGACAACACACGCACACAGGAGAGGGTGGCAGCCAGGCACACGCGTACATCTGGAGAGCGCAAAGCGTGCTGATTGAAGCTATTCGGGACTTACTTGTTAACCCCTGCACCCTTTCCAGCCATATGCACAACCCGAGCAGCCTCCATTATACACGTGCGCCAGCCGTGGCTGCAGGCCTCAGTCCCATGCCCTAGCCGGCACGCACCTTGGTAAGCGGGCGGCACACCGGCGCTGCTGGCCGCCTCGCCGTAGGGTGACGGCACCCCGGGGTAGCCCCCAGGCGCCTGCTGCTGCTGCTGCGGTGCTTGCTGCGGGCCAGGCGCCGGCGGAGGGCCGGCCGCAGGGCCAGGGGGAGCCCCGTAGGGCCCCGGCGGGGCAGCGGCAAAAGATGCCTGGTGTTGGAGCTGGGGCTCCGGCTGTGGAGGCCCCGACGGGGCGGCGGCGGGTGCAGGGGGGGCACTGGCCGCGGCGCTGCCCCCGTTGGCACCTGTGTGGGTGGGTCAGCGGTGCCGTCGGCTGGGGACTAAAGGTGCACTGGCAGCAGGTGCAGGGTAACCCGTCCGAAACAAAGCCACAATGCGGCAGTGTGCAGCAGCTGCTGCATACCTGGGAGGATGCTGCACTGCCACAAGTCCAGCATACAGCAGGTTCTCTTGTGTAGCAGCCTAACAGGCGATTGTGCGCACCAGCCACACAAACAGGCACCGATTAGGTCGACAAGCAGGGTTGTTGTGTAATACCCATACCTGGCTGCTGCTGCTGCTGCGGGTACGGGTAGGGCGGGTACGACTCAGAGCCCCAAGCCCCGGGGGTGGACGGGCGGGGCGCCTCCTGGGGCGCGGGCGGCGCCGAGGGCGCAGACGGAAGCGGGGGCGCGCTCTCCGCCTCCCCCGCACCAGGCGCTGGTGGGGCGTAACCCCCTCCAGGGGCTGCTGCAGCTGCCGCGGCCGCGGCGGAGGCAGGCGCACCCGCTGCCTGGCCGTGCGGGGGATGGAAGGAGCCACCACCGTGCGACGAGCTGGGGGCCGGAGGCGCGCTGGTGGGCGCACTTGCCCCGGACTCATACTGTGACGGCCGCTGGGCTGAGGGTACTGGTATTGGTGCTGCTGCTGCTGCTGCTGTTGGGGTTGATAGCCTTGCTGATACTGCTGCTGCGGGTACTGTTGCTGCTGCGGCGGCATCGCACCGGCTGCCGTGTGCGCCTGCTGTTGCTGCTGCTGCTGCTGCTGCTGCAGCATCCGCCTGGCCGCCTCCGCCAGCCGCCCCAGGTGCAGCTTCTCACTAAGCGCCAGCACGCCCGCCGCCAGCCCCGGGTCGCCCGCCGGCAGCTCCACGCCGCCGCTGTACATGTGCCGTACAGCCACCTCAAGCACTGCCGGCGCCGCCTCCGGCAGCGCAACCTCGTAGACGTTGGGGTTGCGCTCCAGGCGGTGCCGCAGCCAGGCGCTGCGTGTGCCCAGCACCAGCCGGTGGGCACGCACGCTGCCGCCGCCGGCGCCCACCAGCGTCACGTCACACGGCTCCCACGGCGACGTCAACAGCCCCAGCCAGTCCGCGCTCAGCCCGCCGTCGTGGCTCGGTTTCCCTGGAGTGCTAGTTGCTGGCGGGGCGGCGGCGGCGACGGCTGCCGCTTTCTGCGCCCGCAAGCCTGTGGGCAGCTGCGGCCGTACCCCCAGCGGCACCAGCCGTACCCGGTTGCCGCCGCGCTCGTACGCACACAGCACACCGCCAGGCAGGATAGACAACCCCACCGGCTCCAGGGGACCCAGCGGCGCCGGCAGCGTGCTGACGGAGAACCCCCGGCGGCAGTCCAGCCGCCGGATCACGGCGCCGCCGCCGCTACTGCCGTACCGTCCACCGCCGCCGCCGCCTCCCGCCTCGACGTCAGCAATGTAAAGCGAGCCGTTGGCGTCCATTACCATGTCGGTTATGCGGCCGAAGCGGGCGTCGAGCCCGGACGGCGCGTCGGCGGCGCCGGCGGCGCCGGCGCAGCCTGCCACCAGCTCCGCCTGCACCGCCACGTGTACGACACCGCCGTCACCAGCAGCGCCGCCGCCGCCCGAGGAACCTGGCGGCGGCTGGACGTACGGGTCGGGGATGCGGTACACAGCATTGGGAGTGGAGACCATGAGGGCCCCTGTGGCGGTGTCAATGGCGAGGGCTGAGAACGGGCCATCCTGAAGTGCGGCGGAGTGCAGGGTGTGCACGGCAGCTGCCGTGTGACCAGGGGGCAGGGGCTGGGTGGGGCCGGGGGGTGTAGGGGCCAGGGTGACGCGGCGGATGCGGCTGGCGCGGCCGTCGATGAGGAAGAGGGTGCCCTCGCCGTCCGGGGTAAGGAAGAAGGGCCTCTCGAAGCGGGCCGAGGCTCCGGGGCCATCACGGTGGCCGGTGCCCTCCCAGGAGCCCGCGATGAGCTGGAGGGAGGGCAAGGGAGGGAGGGGAGAAAGCAGTGTTGCAGGAGGGCCAGGGTGCAGGCATGCACAGATGGGGGAGGGGGAGGGCGATGATAAGGTGGCAAGTCGACCAGGTTCTGGTACGGTAGTGGTGGTCAGGGCGAACGACGCGTTGGGAGCCTAAGCGGTACAAAGCTCCAGCCCTCCAAAAGGATGCAGTATATATGCCGGGTGAAGATGGGCAGGAGCTGGCAATATGCAGCGTGTCCGCGTGTGGGTACACGTGTTACACCAGGGCGTGGTGGGGTCAACTCCCGGACCAGCCCTTTCTGCGCAGGCCCACCTGCACTGTGTTCCTGGCGTCCAGCTGCAGCAGGCACCCCCCAGTAGCGAGGTAGCACAGGCCACCGGGCGACGGGTCGCTGGCCGCTGTCCAAGGAGCGCGGACGTCCCCCGAATCATCGGACCATGTAAAGCCGAGAAGCTGGCAAGAGGCGTCGCGCTCCAGCAGCGGCAGCGCGGGACCCAGTCTTACGCTTTCACTTGTTTCTGATTCATATTGTTGCTGCTGGTACTGTGGTTGGTCCAGGCCTAGGAGGCCCGCGAGCACCTGGTCGGTACACACCAGGGGCTGCCCGTCCCGGGCCCAGACAGCTCTCACTTGCTCTACTGGCAGGGCGTATTTCCGCACTGGTAACATTCTTCAAGTTTAGTTGGTGGGCAAGGTATCGCTGTGTCACCTGTTCGCGCAGTCCGGGGCCCTGATGGTTCTATTTTGTAAGCCTGCACGTGAACGGAAACGGTGCCTAGCCTGCAGATTTAGCGCTGTTATGCATTACATTGAGCAACGCCTGTAAAGATTGCGAAGCTTTGCTGGGCCAGTATGAGAAGCTACGATCTCACACCACATCGAAGCCAAGCCTCCTCCGATGGGACCTCTCCCCTGCTCCACCTGAACACGCCTTACCAAGCTCACACCCCCTCGTGACAACCTTGCCGTGTAGCAAGTTTCCGGTACAACCACACAGACGCTGCGGCACAGCTTGCGCTGACATCTGCAGTTCCTTGGGTACGAAGGAAGCTACATGTGCACATGCGCATGTGCAGTGACACGGCACGTGGCTGCCACTGGTGGTGGTGTAAGGCCATCCGGGAGCACTCTAGAGGCCAAGCGCGCAGGCAGTTAGATCAGCACCCCCGACCTTGCCGAGCGGAGCAATGCCGGCCGTACAGCTACACGCGTGACTAAGCGTTAGGCCTGGCCTGGTGCGGAGGTGGAGAGCGCCGGGTGAGAGCACTGAGGACTACGTGCACTACTGCCAGGAGGTGTTCTACGTGGTATGTATGTATGGTTTGATAGTTTTGGTCCCCTTCCAGAGCCCAGCCCCATCCCGCTCGAAACACAGAGCTGGTCCCGGCCATTAGGGACACGGGGTTTCCCACCCCTCCCGCTGTACGGAAAGGAGCGACAGCTCCATAAAGTCCAGGCCACCACGTGCGGGCCTCAAGTTCACCCTACCACAGCCTGGTCCCGCCCCCACACAGCTTCTTCACAAGACGCACCCACAAAGCACACGCAGCACCCCTGTCGCGGTTCCCAACCACCCTTCTGCCCAGGAGGAACCGGATACGAGGCAGCTGTACGGAGGAATTAGCCAGTATCGGCCCCCCGGTTGCTGCTTTCGCTCCACACCCATCGAAACCCCAAGGGCCTCCTACGAACACAGGCCACACGTGCCCTATAACCGCCCCCCGCACAGAAGCACCCCTCCACACCAGGCAGGCTAACAAGACAGGGTAGGCGCAGTACGTGGTGTTACACATGGTGTTACAGCACCACACCGTACGTCACACCGCTCGAACTGTGCACAGGTTCTGAAGAAAATCTGACAAAAGTAGCACCGAGGTAAGGCTGTAAGGCCTTTTCCTTTCCCCGTCACGCATTCGTGCCAACCCCACAACGCTCGGGGGCTGCTGGGCGTCTCGCGCAGCACCGTGCCCGGCCGGTGCACCCCACGCCGCCCACCACGCGGGTGCCGCGTCAAGGCACGTGCTGCACTGCAATCCGTACACATGCGCACGTCACCGCCTGGGGCCACGTGTGTCGACACACGTCAGACCTCTTTCCTGAGCACAACTTGGAAAGGGTCCGTCCTGTCACCAAGGACTCAATCTGTCCGTACAGAGTTTCAACCCGAAGGGCTCTCGGCGCAAAATTGACGCCAGGCTCCCCGGCACTATTCACAGCCACCACAATACATACGATGTAGGTAAACCCCGAACATAAGACCCCATCCTAGTCCTAGGTGCACTGGGGCACATTTGGCGCCCCTGGTCCCGATTATTATCCGCAGGGCTTGCACCCGACGCGTCTCGTGCCCCAACCCCCAACATGAACGCAGCCTACACAGCTGCTTATTACATACTAATCACGCATCCGTCATGCGCCCCTTAAGCCTGTGACAGCAAACGTGCTGGCCACCCTTGCCCACGCCAGCATCCGAAGTAAGCCATGGCCCGCCAGCACCCCCCTCGCATTGCTCGTTCCTCCATCAATGAACACCACCCCACACATGGCACCCCCCGTATGGCATCCGCACCTTTCCGGGCCTCCTCTCCAATCTCACGTCGAGTCCTCTCACCCCCCGAAGCCGTTGCCTCTCGCTTCATGCCTCCATTCTCCATTCCACACTCATATGCTCACCCTATCACACCGCCCTTCACTCCGCATCAGCCCCCAGCGCCGCCTTGAGCGCCTGTGCCACCACGTCACCGGTGGCTCCGCCGCCCTCCACCGTCTCGTCCACCAGGCTGCGGAAGTGCGAGGAGGGGTTCCGGAGCAGCGCGGCGGGCGTGTCGTACTCGGCCAGCAGGCCCGCCTCCAGCACCAGGATGCGGTCCGAGTCGATGATGGTGTGCAGCCGGTGGGCGATGGTCAGCACCGTGCAGTCCCTTGGGGAGGGGCGGGGGGGGACAGGGAATGAAGGAGCGCATATGCAATCCGGTAGCAGCGTGCTGATGGGTCCTGTGTTGGTGGGTGGAAGGGTTCCCCTTGTGAGGGACCCCTTCAGGGCAGCTTTCTCCCATCCACAGCCTTTGAAGCCGGAGGGCATTATCAAAACTGCCGCCGGCGTTGGGCAAGGGTATCACAGGTGTACAACATGAGCCCGAGGGCTCCATTGTGTCCCGACCAGGAAGGGTTGCCCGGACCACAAATCAGCGGTTGAACCTGCCAATTATTTGTGGGGCCGGGACCCTGCCCCGCGTCCCCGCCTCCCACACACCAAAACACTGTCACCCCAGACCCACTTGAATGCGGTGCGGATGGTGCGCTGGATGAGGGAGTCCGTGCCGTTGTCCACGTTGGAGGTGGCCTCGTCCTGGAGAGCGGGGAGGGGGAAACAGCGTGTGCGGGCGTGAGGGTCTATGTCGGAACACGTGGCGCCCAAGAGCGCGAGCGCAGATGGAGCGGTGCGAGAAGGACAGCTGATGCCAGCGTATCGTCACACCCCGCATCACCGTAAGGCTGTCATTCTAACCCACAATGCCACGCCCCCATAGGGAGCAGCTGGTTCAGTTACTTTGCCGCTTTGCGGTTACGCTCCCCTTCCAATCCGCCCGGGCCCCTCTGCAGCCCCCCTGCTCACCAGCACCAGGATACGCGACGCCCGCAGCAGCGCACGCGCCATGCACAGCAGCTGGCGCTGCCCCACACTGATGTTGGCGCCGCCCTCCTTGACGTCCGCGTCAAGGCCCTGCGCGCACGCCCGGCGAACACGGTGTTCGTCAGTCTGGAGGCATGCGACGTACCTCTGCCGTACCGCGAGCCGCAAGGCAAGGCAGCGCAGGGGCCGTAAGCCTGCCAACGCCGGCGGCCATGAAACGCGTGCGACGGAGCACGCCGCCCAACCAGCACGCAGCCTCCGCCATGTCATTCGCGCTTTGTTTCCCCCCGCCTTTCTCTCCCCCCACCCCCCAGCCTTACACGCCGGCGCAGCCTCAGCCTCAGCTACGCGGACACATCGACTCATCGCCCGTGGCGGTCCGGTAACGGGTTGGGATGGGTTTATTTTTACGGCTTCATATCAACGTCGTCGTGTTGCAGACAACGTCTGTCTTCCGACCGCTTAACACCCCCACACACGTACACGTACACACTCACACACCCGTTTCCGTTCCTGTGCCCCTCCCGCACCACCACTACGTCCTCGCGTTCACCAGTACTTTGCCCCCGCGCCCCTGCAACCCCTCCCCACCTTGTCCAGCCCCTTAACCATGTCCTCCAGCCCCGCCCGCCGCAGCGCCTCCCAGATGGCGCTGTCGCCTCCGCCGCCCCGCGCCGCCTCCTGCTCCCCGAACGGGTCCAGGTTGGAGCGCACCGTGCCGCTGAAGATGACGGGGTCCTACGGGGAGGGGCACGTGTAAGCGCGCGGAAAGCGTCAGGGAATCGGCGGGGACGGGGACGGGCGGCCAGCCGACGTGCGGCGGATCGGGGTTCACTACAAAGCAACCCCACAGCGAATTCCGGTACGCACTTGATCACCCCATTCACCTCCTTTTGCCCTGCTTTGCCCTGGCCCCATCCCACATAACACTTCACAGCTACACTGCCTCCCTCCCGCCCCCAACCCCCAACCCCCCTTCCCCACTGCAGGCCGACTGCGTCCGGTTCCGTCACTTCGCCGCTCTGCGGTTACCCGCCTCCCCCTTGCCTGCCTTTCTACCGCCCCGCCACCTCCCCACCTGCGGCACCAGGCTGAGTCTGCTGCGCAGGTCGTACAGCCCCAGGCTGGTGATGTCCACCCCGTCGATGGCGATGAGCCCCGACCGCGGCTCCACCAGCCGGTACAGCGTCATCATCAGGGTGCTCTTACCGCAGCCCGTGCGCCCGCACACGCCGACCTGTGGGGGAGGGGGGTGGGCGGGGACGGCAGTGGGACAAAAGGGGGTCAGGGGAGGAGCAAGTGCAGGTCAATGGGCTCACCATGGTGCATGAAAAGGCAAGCCAAGAGAGTGTTCAGGTACCGACGGATCCTGACAGCGCCGTGCGAGATTTGGGACAGTATGGAGTAGTGTAACGGGTTGAGTGCATGCACCCGTCCTGGCCTCAATGGGGGCGTGTCCCGCACACCCCCCGTCAGCCCACGCCCACGCCCACGCCCACGCCCACGCTCCCTGCGCACCTTGTGCCTGCCCTGCACCTCGAAGGTGAGGCCGCGCAGCACGGGGGGCAGCTCGGGCCGGTACGACACCACCAGGTCCTGCGTGGGTTGGCACACAGCAGCAAGAACACTCAGGCCTTGTCCTCCACGTTCCAAACGAGGAATGGGACTCCCACGGTCGCAAGCATTGTTGCACGCTGCACCTCTACGCAACGAGAGCATTGCGTCAGCCATGATGTGGGTCGTGCAGGGCGAAGCGGGCGGACAAGCGGGGCTGCGAGGATAATCCCGCTGTGCCGGCGCACCCTTCCAGCCCGCGCCCCGCCCCCCGCGCGACTGTTTCCGGTTCTCCGCTTTGCGGTTACCGCCCCCCACCCCCGCGCCACTCGAACCCCACCTTGACGGAGATGGCCCCGTTGCTGGGCCAGCCGCGGGGAGGGCGGCTGTGCTCGATGACGGCGGCCGCCTCCTCGTCGTACCTGGGCAGGTAGAGGTGGCAGGGGGCAGGTAGAGGTGGCAGGGGGCAGGTAGAGGTGGCAGGGGGCAGGTAGAGGTGGCAGGGGGCAGGTAGAGGTGGCAGGGGGCAGGTAGAGGTGGCAGGGGGCAAGCGCAGAACAGTGACTCGGGACGGTCGGGCTGAATGGCGCAGGTAGGGATCATCAACCCAACGACGTGCCTTTCAAGCTCCCAAACTACCGGCGTGTAGAGCGCAAACGCGATCCGCCTGCGTCATACAAACTTGCGGCAAGGACGCGGGACAATTATGTAAGGCCATTTCCCGGCGGCTGGTGGCCTCGCCTCACTGACCACCCCATCGCTTGCCCCATACCTTCCCCGTCCCTGACCACGGCCCCTGGTAGTGTTGCCCCCGCCCGCCCCCCACCCCCCCAACCACCACCACACCTGTTGTACTCGATCATGCGTTCGATGCTGTTCATGTTGACCTCCAGCTCCGTGGTCTGCCGCACCATCCAGTTCATGATGCCTGTGGCGACACGGACACAGACACGGACACGGACACGGACACGGACACGGACACGGACAGAGGGGCGAAGCAGAGGCGTAAGGCGACACCTCACAGCACCACCGGAGGAAAGCACCTCCAGCAGCAGATCTAGTACGGGCCGTCTGTGCAGCGCCTGGTGTTTTACTGCAAGCCTGTGCCCCGCAAGACCGTGGGGACTTCCCCCCTTCTGTCCGCCCGCCCCTGGCCCACGAGCAAGCAGCGGTATCCGCTTCGGTTGGCACCCGCTTTGCAACCCGGCCCCACCTGTGAGGTTGAGCGCGTAGGTGATGACCAGGCCCCACTGTGCACCTTTAAATCAAGCACCTTCCGTAACCCACACGCACCCCACCTGTGAGGCTGAGCGCGGAGGTGATGGCCAGGCCCCACTGTGCATCTTTCAACTAAGCACCTACCGTAACCCACCTGTGAGGTTGAGCGCGGAGGTGATGGCCAGTCCCGCCAGCCCCGCGTTCTTGGGGAACACCACCGCCACCATGACCGCCGCCGTGAACACCACCGCCGCGCCCATGGCCTCTAGCCGCACGCTGAGCCAGCGGTTGACCACCTGGATGGGCCAGTACGCCCTGTTGCTGTGGTTCAGGTTGGCCTGCGGGTGCGTGGGGGCGACAGAAGCGGGTCAGGAGCCGGGAGTAGAGTATTCGTGTGCGGTAGGATGTGGTGCAGGGATGTGCACAGCAAGCGTTTCGGCCAAGTTGACCAGGGAACGAGAGCATGCGAGTGAGCAGTGCGTGGTCCTGAAGCCCTAGCAACCGCACGTGGCTCTGTAGGAGCACGCGCCGTACAACAGCTGCCAGCAGGGTTGTTGCAAGGGCTGCATCCCCCTGTGCCACCCACCCTGTTCTTGTCCATGAACAGGTCCTGCTTGCGGAAGGCGCGGATGGTGACCAGGCCGCTGAGGGACTCGCCAAAGTGCTGCATGGGGGGGATGCATGGGCGGGGGCGGGCTTAGGCGGTGGAGAAACAGACCAAGTATGTAGGTCGACAAGGCCGATGATGAGGCGTACGAGATTACCGGTATGCCCAGCCCAATCCGTTATCAGACTGCCTGCGAATCTCCTTCCCTGCCTCTCAATGCGGCCCCACCTGGAAGATGGGCGAGAAGGCCAGGCTGTCGAGGCGCTTGAGCTCGCGCGAGCACGCCACGTACAGCTGCTGCACCCTGGGGGCGAGCAGAGCGGGGTGGGGTGGTGAAGACCAAAGGCTCATGCCAATGCGAGTGCTCGAGGTGGCCGCATGTTGCCGGCTGTTGCCGGCTGGAGAATGCGCCACCCCTGCGTCCGCACCCAGTCGCCCAGCACCCTGCTTGGCTGGAGCTTATCCCCTGTCAATGATCAATATATATTTATGCCATAATGTTTCCGTCGCCTAGCGACAAGCCGGTTGCAACGGCAGTAGTCCAGACCATCTCAGGAGGCTGAGCACGAGCGCCCCTGATCACGCCTAAGCAAGGCTTGACGTACCCGCGACCCTGCCACGGCGAACGCCTTCCCACATATAACCTGCACCCTCCTCCCTCGGCTATGGCAGCTCTCGACCAACCACCTCAGCACCCCCTGCAGCAGTACGTTACCGCCACGGTACGACACTGCACTCGCTTCATCCAACGGCACCGCGCCGCTAACACCATGGAACGGCACGCTCCGCATTAGTACTTCGCTTACGCCCGCCCCTTTGTCCCCGCTGCTCGCTGCCTCTCCTACCCAGGAAGCCCCCCGATGCAGTACTCCTTTCAGCGCAACGCAATCGCCATGCTGCACCACGCGCTCTGCATCTGCCGCTTCTCCTTCGCCGCACGAGTTCGCCAGGACCGTACCCTATCACGTGCAGAGCACTGCACGCACCTGTAGTAGATGAAGACCAGCGGCAGGAATGCGGCCAGCGCCACGGGCGCCACCCCGATGACCACGCACATGGACAGCACGGCGGCCACGAAGAAGGTGAGGGCGGTGTTGACGGTGCCGCTGACGTTGACGTCCAGCGCCTCAACGTCGCGCGTGAAGCGGTTCAGCAGCCGGCCTGGGGGGTGGTGGGGAGGGGTGGGGGAGGCCGGGTGGAGGAGGGAATGGTGTCAAGGCGGTGGGGGTGGGGGTGGGGGCAAGGGTGGTTGGCGGGAGTGGGATGAGGCCAGCTGGTGGTTGAGAGGTCAGGTCACAGGGGCGTAAAGTTGTGTCACCTCGAGGTGCCTTTGCGACGCATCCTAGCACACAAATGTCACAGGGCAGGGGTGCTGCGGTGGTGTTGAAATGAAGGGCAAGGAACAAGGCTGTGCGCGGCACGTCGGGCATACGGCCGCTGCTGGAGTGCAACGCTACCCCCGCCGGCTGACCGTTCCCCGCACACGACCGTGCCTCGGCGCGGATCGCGAACAGCATGCGGCCGCAGGCTTCGACGCTACGTTGTTAGCAAGCCTTTCCCACCTTCCCCTCTCACTACTACCCCATCAGCCTCGCAGGTACTAGTACTCGGTCCCCCGGCCCCCCAAATATAGTAACTTCCTCCCCCCAAACAACAATGCCTCGCAGGCCTCACCCGTCGGCTGGCTGTCGAAGAACGACATGGGCAGCCTCACCACCTTGTCCAGCAGCGCGCGGGCCAGGCGGCGGGAGGCGCGGATGGAGCCGTAGATGAGCAGCACGCTGCGCAGCAGCTGGATGCCGATGGACACGAAGCCCATGGTGAAGTACAGAGACAGGTAGTAGCTGGGGTTTGGAAGTGGGGGGAAGCAAGTGGGGGGGGGGGTCTCTTTAGGGGTAGAAACGCCAAGCACTCGCACCGAGAGGAGGATTGGCATGGAAACTGCAGGAACAGGTAGTAGGTAGGGAGGAAATGTTCAACGTATTAGTGCCGCGAATGGTGATGGGCGGGGGATAAGGGGTGGGAGGATGTGATATGGAGGAGGGGCAGGGTGCGGGAAGAAGGGTAAGAGATGAGCATGGCTGTCACAGGAAAAGAAGCGTGACACAGGGGCGGTGGTGTGGGGCCTCGTGGTTAAAGGCGCCAGGAGCAGCGCGGGAGCTGTCGCTGGTGCAGTTGGTGCTGCTGCTGCTACTGCTGCTGCTGCTTGTGGGCCATGTTCGGTCTCCTGCCTGTGCGCGGCAATGACACACCGCACCGGCCCCAGGCTCCTCGCCCTCTGGGCACCCTTACTTGCACACACTCCACGCACCCAACTCCTCCCTCCCTTCCAAAGCGAGACCGCCGCCCTGCTCACCTGTTGTGTGCGTTGTGGTCGCCGCCCTCCGCCATGGCTTCCGCCGTGCGCTGCGACCAGTTGGACAGCACCACGTTCTGCAGCACCTGCAGCCCGCGCTCCGCCAGCGCGCCCAGCACGATGGCGATGGGCAGCGAGTAGTAGGGCGACCAGGCGGACAGGTAGGCGGAGTACACGGAGCGCTCCACGCTGCCCTTGGCGCGCTCCTCAACCTGTGGGGGCGGGGAAAAATAGTTACTAAGGTTAACGATACTGAAAAGCTGTACGTGTCGCGGGGGGTGGAGGTTGTGATGGAAGGCGTGTGGGTGTCAGTGCGGATGCGGGTACGCGACGCGAACAAGGTACCCGGAGGCTGAAACAGGAGTGCGCACGGTGACAGGGCCTGCATGCCACCTGCAGGGGCGACCACCCGCCACGGGCGTCTGGGCAAGCAGCATATAACAGCCTACACGGCCCATCCGCCCAAACCTTGCGCTTTCCTCAACCCCCACCGTGTCCTCACACAGTCCCAGCCCCGCGCCAAAGAGCACTAGTGATCCTTTGTCCGTTGCCTTGCCGCTCTGCCTTTGGCCGCTTTCCCCCAGCTCCCCCGCCGCCCGCCTTCCTCCCCACCCTACATCACTTCACTCAAGAAACCCCTCCCGCTTCCCCACCTTGACCAGCTCGCCGTCCTTGGCCTTCTTGGCCATTGTCTCCAGCAGCTTGGCGCGCTCCTCCTCGTAGCCCAGACCGCTGGCCTCACGCAGGCTCATGCCACGCCTCAGGCTGCCCTTGCTGCCCCTGCTGCGCAAGCTGCTCCCCGCCCGCCTCAGACTGCCGCCGCCAAACCGCGCCGGCCGCAGCGGCGACGGCGGCGCGAATCCGTCCTCCGCCTCCGCCTCCTCATCGCCCTCCTTCTTGCCGCCGTCCCTATCCTTGACGTCGCCGTTGGCTGACGGTGAAGGCGCGCCGTTGACGTTGGCGTCGCCATCGTCGCCGCCGCGGGTGGACTTGTCGAAGCGGATCTTGAGCTTGACGGCGGCGGGGTCGACGGCGCCGTCAGGCTTCTGCACGCTGGGCGCAAAGTACAGCCGCCCGTCGGCGCCGCCGGTGCCCGTCTCGCCCGCCGTGCCGCCGGCGCTGCCCGTCGCGTCGCCAGCGGCGAACACAGCCGCATTGGCAGCTCCGGGAACCGCGGAGCTCGCCGCGACCGCGCGTGGCGCCGCCGCCACCGCCCGCCGCGTCGAGTCAGTCCTCAACGACGCGGGACCCCCCACCGCAAACGCGCTCTTCGGAAACGCATGCCCATTCTCCGCCGTACCATTCCCCTTCCCATACGCCGCCGCCTTGCCCTCGCCCTTCTTGCCCCCCTCATCCTCCTCCTCCTCCTCTTCCTCCTCCTCCTCCTCCTGCACGTAGTTGTGCAGGTCCACCCCCCTCGCGGTGAGCTCCTGGTAGCTGCCCACGTGCTGCACCCGGCCGCCCTCCATGACCACCACCACGTCCGCGTCCGGCAGGTACTGCAGCTGGTGCGTGACCAGCAGGCGGGTCTTGCCGTCCAGCAGGCCGCACACGCACTCGTCGAACAGGTGGCGGCCCACGTGGGCGTCCACGGCGGACAGCGGGTCGTCCAGCAGGTAGATGTCGGCGGCGGCGTAGCTGCCGGAGTCGGCAGTCAGATGGTGAAATCAGAGGGCAAAATTCAGTGAAGTAAAATAAAGTAAAATAAGAGGTCGGTGAGGGAAATGGTAGATGTCGGCGGCGGTGTAGCTGCAGAGGGGGAGCAAACGGGGAGGAGGCGAACGAGGAGGTGAGGTGGGGAGCAGGGGCAGGTGAGGTGGGGAAGCAGGCAAGGCGGGTGGCAGGCGGACTGCAGGCGAATTGGCGACCGGGCGGCGGCACTGCAGAGCGCGTTGACGTAAGGTCAGGGGTCGCGCTCGGCGCGGCGAGGCCGGTCGTACACTTCAACCACTCCGAGGCCACGGCACGGAGTCACGGGGTGCCCCCGGGGGCTGCCGTGCCGAGCTGGACGAGATCAACGCACCACCACTGTTTGTTCCTGTTCCTTCATACAAGGATAGGCACACACGTGCCCCGCCACCCGACACAGCTGGTGTATTCAACTTCAGCTTCAATTAAGTCCTCGCTCCCAGCCGCAGCCTGCCTCGATGCCTGTTACTACTCACTAGAATAGCACTCTGTCGCTTGTTTGTAACTAGAACTTGTTTTGTATCATGCTACTGTGACCCCGCAACTGCAATCGTACACATGTGCCCCCTGCCCGGCTCACGTTGCTCGTGCCAGCGCCACGCGGTGCTTCTGCCCCCCGCTGAGGTTGATGCCCTTCTCGCCGATCTCACTCATGTCGCCTGCAAGGGACAAAGCACCAGGGCCACTTGTTACCACAAGCCCACAGCCAACAACCTTGCCCGCCCGCCCCCACAAGAAGCTCCATGCGGTGAACACACTCCAACCTCCTCCCTGACGGCCGAGAAGACCCCCCTGTCTGCTGCGTGCCATGCCACCACTTCTCCTTCCGCGCATTTCCTAATGCTCTGTTCCCCCCAGTCCTCCCACACGCACTTTGCCCTCCCTGTCACATACTCCCTTCCCAGCCCCAACGCCCGAGGGTCCAGGTACCCCCGACCCCACACCTCTTCGCGCTTACCGCTACTCCCGCCTCTGAAGCGAAACCCCATGCCGCTTCCCCTCCCCTCCCCGCGCCCCCCTTGCACCGTTTCCCGTGTTCCACGTGTGCCCCCCTCACCCGCCGGCAGCAGCTCCAGGTCGGTCACCAGCGCGCACGCCTGCAGCGTGGCGGTATAGGCGTCCTCGTCCCAGTCCCCGCCCATGAGCACGTTGGCGCGCAGCGTGGCGTTCTGGATCCACGGGTCCTGCGCCGTGTAGGCCACGCTGCCCAGCACCCGCACGCTGCCCGCCCGCCGGGTCATCTCGCCCAGCAGCGCCAGCAGCAGGGAGGACTTGCCGCTGCCAACCTGCGGGAGGGGAAAGTGGGTTGGTGTGGTCAGGAAAGTCGGATGGTGTGTTCAGAGAGATTGGTTCATGTGGTCAGGAAAGTGGGTTGGTGTGGTCCGGGAACTGGGTTGCTGTGGCCACAGGTTGCTCCCGACAACATCCCCGTCACCCCACCCGCCCCCGCCCCCTCACCTGCCCCACGATCATCACCAGCTGCCCCCTCCGCACTTCCAGGTTGATGTCCTGCAGCACCGCCGCCGCCTCCTGCCCCGCCTCCCAGCAGAACGTGCCGTCCCGAATGGACAGCGGCACCGCCAGCCCCAGCCCGCTAACGCTGCCGGGCCGCCCCCCGGCCGCCACGCCGCCGCCCAGCCCCACGCTGCCCCCGCCGCCGACCCCTCCCGCCCCCAGGCTGGCCCCAGCAGCCCCGTGCCGAGGCTGCTGGCTGCCGGGTCGGGCACGTTGGTGTAGCCGGGTGCGCTATGGGACATCTCCTCTCGTTCCATAAACTTCTGGATGCGCTGAAGGCCCACGCGGGCCTGGATCAGGCTCATGATCTGCACGGCGAGGATGGTATGGCGAGGAGGTGGAAAACCGAGGAGGGCGTAGACGCAGACGCGTCATGGGATGTATGGGGTATGCACAGGCCCAGCTGGCTTACGCGACGAGCGCACTACCTGACTGCCCTCCCGCCCCTCGCTGTGCACAGTCCAAACAGCCGCTTGGCCCCATTACAAACTGGTCCCGACGCCCTCTACCGCGCCCACCCTCGTCTGCACCTGCCCCGGCAGCGTGAAGATGGGAGGCACCTCTCGGCCTGCACCCTCGCTCCAGTGCCCCCAACCCGACTGTTTCCGATTCCCAATTCGCCGCTTTGTAGTTACCCACCTTCTTCACTGACACTTTGTTCCCACCTCTTTGACCACTAGCAACCCGGGGACCGGTGCGCACCTGTCCCGGCAGCATGACGATGGGGAAGCGCAGCAGGTTGAACAGCGCCAGCGCCGGGAAGGCCACCGCCGCCGTGAGGCTGTAGCCCATGGCGGTGTACACGCCGAACGCCACCAGGCTGACCAGCACGGGGCCCGACATGTACAGCACCGTGTTGAACATGGAGATGGCCTGCGGGTGCAGGGACAGTTGCGGGGTCACAGTAGGGCAAGTACTAATTACAGGTTCAAAGCAATTAGCAAGTCTAGTGATTGGTGATAAGCATCGAAGCAGGCTGCGGCATGGAGATGGCCTGGGGGTGCAGGGACAGGGAGGAGGGTGGTAGGTGTACGGAGGTATGGAGGTGTAATGCGGTACGGAGGTGTACGGGATTACCGAGGTACGGAAACGGCCTGGCGACGGAGTCAAAGAGGAAACTCGGCGGTATACAAAGGGATGGAGGCGAACAGAGGAGGTGAAGGGATTTGCGGGAGCTTCATGTGCGATGAGGTTGGCGTGCCCGGGTTGCAATGGACGTGCATTGGCTCGCCGAGCACACGCCTGCACGTCGCCCACCTACGCCCTATTGTGCATTACCGTCAGATGCGCACACCCGTACGCACCTGCGTGTTCTTGATCTGCTTCAGCTCCCGCTCGCGCATGCCCATAATGCGGTCCACGTAGGGCGTCTCCCACGCGTACAGCTGCACGGGGAGCGGGCGAGGCAGGGGTTAAGGCGCCTAAGGAATCTTTTCGCGAGGTGTACATCGGCACGTCGCCGGAGCAGGGCGCTGCACCCGCACCCGCGGGGTCACGCAGAGGTGCAGGTCCGAGTCAGTAACCTGGGTGCAGGAGGCAGGAGGCAGCAACCTGGGTGCCGTGTTGCCCGATGCCACAGTTGCACTGCCCTGCCCCCGGCGCACCTTGATGGCCTTGATGACCTCTACTGGTCCACCACCCATTCAGCAACTCACGGTGCCCCAACACATCCTCACTGCCCCGTTCCGCGGCTCTCACCTTGATGGCCTTGATTCCTGTGATGACCTCAGCACACAGCTTGACGCGCTGGTCCGTGAACTTGATCTGCATTGGCAGCGAAGGCGGGGGCGTACACCAAAAAGGCATGCAGGTACGGTCAAGATGCGGCGGAAGCCAGGTGGCCACACGCCTAACAGTGACAACTGCAAAAGCACGCTCTATGAGCAGTTCGCGCACTGTGCCAAGTATGTCATGTGCCGCCACTCCCGTCCTCCCACCCCCTCCCACCCCCGAAGCACCCTCCCACCTGCTCCCTGCAACTCCCGCCCACCCCCGAAGCAAACAACCCCCCCGCCCCACCATACCTCAGTGGGTCGCTATGAGCTTACCAAACGGTTGCCATTACTACTGCAACCACTACCACAGATTCGCGTTACTGCTTTCTTGTTGGCCCCCTCCCCCCCCGTTCACACACCTGCTCCCTGCGGCTCTTGGCCAGCGCCTTGCCCAGCAGCGTGGTGAGCGGGATGATGACCACCGTGACCGCCAGCCCCGCCATGGCGGGCCCCCAGTGCATGATACGCACCAGCAGGAACATGATGGACAGGATCTGGAACGGGCCTGGGGGCATATAGGATAGTGCAATAGAAGGGCAAGAGCCGGAGTCGTAAGGGACGGACTGGGGGTTAGGCCCATCGGGAGGGCAAGCGGTCGGCAGCATGCCGAGCGGTAAGGCTTATGCTCTACTGACAGTACAAGTGACTTTATGGGAGGCGCCATGGCATACCCAATGGGCCGGCGTCATAAAGCTGTACTGGCAGCGGTGCACAGCGCGCGCAAGGAAGGAGGAGGCGGTCGGGACTGCCGCCGTCAGAGATGATGACCAACGCACCGGGGAACCCATGGGGCCAGCTGCACCGCGCAGGTTCGGGTGCGGCTGCCGGCCCAACCACCGTTCCACAAACCATGTACCGGAACGCACAGCTACCCTGTCGTTGCCAAGAGGGGCACGGGACCCACCGTTCCACACCACGTGCAGGTATAGCACCAGGCCCCACAGCTTGGCCGCGTCGTTGGACTGCAGGTTCACGATGGCGCCCGACCCCATGTCGGAGCGCACGGCGGACGTGATGCGCAGCGACTTGTCGTACAGCATGTCCACCAGGCTGATCTTGAGGTGCAGGCTCATGCGGAACAGCATGTGGAAGTAGCTGCGGGGTTAGGCGGTAGGACACCAGATGAAGTCCTCCAATCGACATGGGGGCGGGTGCCAGCGAGAAAGGGGTTCGGCGCTAGTGCGGCACGAAGACGCGCGAGCGAGTGTTGTACCACGTTGTCGGGGGCAAGGGGAAAGGCCGAGGGTTCAGAGCGGCAATCGCCAAGCAGGGGGAATGCGACGATCGCCTGGGATGTGAGCTGCGGTGCTGCCACACACCCAGGGCCCAGCCGTAGGTACAGCCGTGTGCGCAGCTTGGCCAAGGCCTGTGACATCGGCCCTATCGGAGAGTGCAGGGCTTGGGGCATGCACCAACGCGTGCCGTGCGCTTTGTATGCAGAACATCAGATCTATGCCAGCAGTGGGGATAACATGACAGTGGCCGACCCTGACTTTGTATGCAGCATGTGCACTCACATATTGACACTAAAGTTCTCAGCCAGCGCCACCACCAGGATCGCCACTGCCAGGCCGAAGGAGCCCCCTGGAGGAAGAAGCAGGATACAGCGAAAACGTTACAGGAGGGACGGGACACGGCGGGGAACAGGCTCAGGGGGTACTGGCGACCAGGGAGAGCCGATGAGGCTCGAGGTGTTATCGGACTAACACAGCGTCGGTTGGACCGGACAAGGGGTGCACATGCTCCTGCCTGTGCGGTGAGTCGGCCGCTGCAAGTGACCCTCTGCACCCCTCGCACCACCAGAACGCACTCGACCCCTCCCCTCCCCTCCATCGCCCCATCCCCCCTCGCTCACTCCTGCTGCCCCCCGCCGCCATGTGGTGCAACAGGCGCTCCAGCAGGTAGGGCGACAGGAACATGATGATGTCTGGGGGCGAGGAGCGGATGCAAGAGAAGGCGGGGACGCGCATGTCACCAGGCCGAGGCCGAGGCGGAACCAGTATGTTGTAGCGTGAAATATGCTACTTGGACACAGTCCGTTGAGGGGCCGGACTGCTGTCGATCTATTGCTGATTTTCACTTATGTGCTCTACAATACAGGAGGTGCACCAAGGCAGTAAAAGCACGGTGGTACGCGGCCGTGTGCAGGGGAGCCCCCACGGCTGGCTCCTGCGGCGCTGTTCCGTGGGCCACAAGGCAGAGGCAAGGCCAGAGCCACCGAGCCGGGGCGCGTGCTGTCTGTGCGGCAAGGGCTGCTGCAGGGGTGAGACGCCTGCGCGCTGCAGGGCGGGTGTCCAGCCAACGTCCCTCAACCCTCGCCCATCGCCCACTACCCGCAGTGCTAGGCACCCCAGGCTCGCACCGTGCACCAGCTTGATGATTGCCGTGATGACGAAGGTGCGGCCCATGACCTTGCGCATGGCGCGCCACACGCTGCCCTGGGGGTCACACGGAGTAGCGCACACGCAAACCAACATCGCGCAGGAGGCCTTTACGGTGCTGTGCGGTGCGACGCATGGCAGTGTTGTTGCGCAAAAGCGACGGGCAGCAGGAGCAGGGTACGGCAGTGCTATTGTGCAGAAGGGGCAGGCAGCATTGCGCAAAGAGGAGTTCCAGGGAGCCTGAATGCGATCCGATCTGTCGCAACCGCTCTTCCAGGGTGCCCGGTGCTGTCACACCCCGCTACTGCCCGGCATGTGCAGGCAAGCAGGGAAGCGCAGCCCTGTGGTGCTGGCCTTTCCCATCACATGCTCAGATTCACGGGTAACGACTCCCTCCTGCTACTGCTCTCGTGCTAGTGCCTGAGTCATCATGCATAGCAATCCCGGCACCTCCCCCCGATCCCACCATCCGCGCACGTGCCCCGGCTGACCTGTGGGCTGTGTTCCCAGCCCCTCCCTCCCTGCCCCACCTGCCTCCTCCAGCCCCCACTCTTCCGCCCTCGTCCCCTGCAACCCCGTCCGCCCGCACCTGCTAGTACCTGCCATCCCTCTCCCTCTCCATCTGCCCCCGCTGCCCCTTCCCGGTCCCCCGCTCCCGCTCCCCCGCCCCCCCGCTCCCCCGCACCCGCTCCCCCGCCCTCGCCCACCGCTCAACCGACATCGCCCCCCCGCTTCCCCGCTCCCCAGCCCTCGCCCACCGGCCCCTGCTGACCTGCGGGTACTTGTCCGGGTCCGCCGTCGCCGCCAGCGCCCCCTGGAACCTGGCCGACACCGCCGCCGCCTCGTCCCTCCGCGCCACGTCCCACAAGTCATCGTGTTCCAGCGGCCGCTGGAAGCCCAGCCGCACAAGGCCGTTGCAGTAGGAGAACAGCAGGCGGGACAGCGGGCCGGCAGTCTCCTCGGGAACCCAGCGGGTGCGCTGCTGCGGCTGGTGGGGCTCTGGGGGTGGTGGGGGTGGGGCGGTACGGTAGTAATGCGTGAGAAGGGCAATTGAGGCCTGTCTGTATCGCTGTAGGGTGGGTGGGTGCGGGTCGGGAACAAGATATACGGAAGTAAGGTGGACGCTTCTGATTCAGTACGATACCGCCTAGGAGGAGTTGTTTGGGGAAGTGTGGGAGGTGGGGGAAGCGCAGAGTGCACAGTGGAAGAGCCAGAAGGGGTGGGGCGTGGGAGGCGGATGCGAAGAGTAGGGTTTTGGGTTTTGGGGGGGGAGGCTGTGGGAGTCAGGAGTTGAAGGGGTAAGCAAGGGTAAGATGGGGGGGGGGTGCGTAGGGGGGGTGATAAGGCGGGGCAAGGGGGAAGGGGTGAGGGATGGGTACGCGGCAAGCGCAAGGAAGAGTGTCGGGCTTCAGGAGTCACGTGTGTACGAATGCGAGGCAAAGCAAATCGACAAACCGAGTAGCAGGTAGTGGTAGGAGGGGGTGATACTGGGAACCGGGAAAGTGCAGAGGGGCTGGTGTGGAGAAACGGGATAAGAGGCCGAGGGGTAGGGGTAAGGTTTGGCGGGGGCGCAGCAGTGACAAGGCATGTGTGACAGCGCACGACGAGTGCCAAGGAGTATCAAACAGCCCTCTAGGAGAGGATGTTCGGAGATTGCAGCACACGCTATAGGCTGGGGTGCCTGTTGGGTGCACTGGTGAGCTTGGGGTACGCACAGGTTTGCGCCCCACCCACGTGCAAGCCCGCCAAGCGCGGCCGCCGACACACCTGGTGTCTCTTCATCCAATCGCGAAAAGCCCGACGGAGCGCCAGTGAAATGAAATGTAGCTTTGACTCCATCTACGCCGCTTGAGCCATTCCGCTGGTCGCTGCGCATTTTGGCGCGTCCTCCGAGCCTCTCGTTGCACCGCTTACTGTCTCGAACACGTCCACAACCACCCAGAAAACTTCCTGGGGCGCCTCAAAATTCACCTTAACAACGGTAATTACAGCTATCGAGCATTTCCGTTGCAAGCGCACGTTGCGGGGAGCGAGATGTCCCTTGCGGCAGGGTCCGATGTGAGCGGTAATAAGACTCCCGTCCTGTATACACTATGAACAACAAACACACACATTTATTGTTGAGCCTGGCAACATGGGGTGCTTGCTCATTACGTTGCTGTGTCAATCCATGACGCTCGCTGCCAGGCAACGGGCTGCGGAACGCCTGGGGCCTGGGCTTCGTGTCCAAAACAAGAAAGGAACTTTAAACATATGGGCTGAAATTACCTGTGAATGGCGTCCAGTGCGTAATAACTTCTAGAATGCCGTGTGCAGGGGAGGAGGCTGTGTGCAAGGGAGCCCTCTGGGACTCCGTGCGAAGGCACAGCATCCAGGCGCAAGAACGTCGATGGGGGGGAGGTGCCTGCCCCCACCCGCGCATTGGGTGTCATCTTCACTCAACTGAGCATCAGCTCTCCTCTGGCTGTACATGGTTCTCAAGGGTGTAGCACAGTAGCAGTCCATGATATCTTGGTGGCCCGAAGATGCACAGGAGCGTTCAGGGGAGAGGTAAGTGCGCTGCAGAGCTGTTAACCAGCTGACACCCAGGGGACGCCTGTGGAGTTCAAGGCCTATCTCATGTCCTGGATCCACGCCCAGCCACACCCCGCAATCCCGCATGCCATGACGCTTGGCCCGGTGCTGGGGCACACGGGAGCTGGGGCAGCAGCATGGTCCAAGTCCCCTGGCATGGTCAGCATGCATCCGCTGATTGTTTGAGCCTCTCATCCGCCAGGCAGAAACGTCCGTGGGCTTTGGAAACGGCGTTTGCTACGGAAACGGCGTTGGCGTTGGCGGCATTGGCAGGCCCGGCCCCAGGCCTGCAACGGACGGGCAGCCCTATGACATCAGCCTGCCCTTGGAGGGCCCCTGGTGCGCCAGTGCGGTACGGCATGCAAACGCCTTGCGTTTGGCGCCCACGGCAACGGGGCATGCCCCGCATATGAGTCTGGGCATGGGCTGTACGATGGCGTGCAGCGGTGGCAGGCCCGCAGCTGCAGTGTGGTGCCGCTGTCCAAATGTTGGAATCCCGCGCTGCCAGAAGTGTACAGATTGGTGTGGCCAGTCTGTGGTTACCAGGAGTGACCCTGGTAGTCGCTGAGTCAGGAAGGAGCTTGCTGGTGGGGGCCTGTGCATGGCAAGCAAAGGATTGCCACGAACTCCATCCAGCGCCATGCCGCCGTCCCTCCCTCCAAGCCCTCATAATGCCCCGTACACATTGCAACACCCACTGCCGCATGATCCGCCGCTTGTCCCTTGTCCATATGTGCCAGATTAATTGGTAGGACACGCGAATGAGGTAACATGCAAATTTGTTACAACTGATGCCACAGCGCGCCCCAAGGACCGCACAATCCGCCGAACTCGCGCCCAACCACGTGCCACCCAGGCCAGAGCGTGTGTACACCAAAAATGAATGGCCTGGTCTTGGCCTAGAATTGTTCATTTATAGATACACAGTATACACGAGAGGACGGCCAATAACTCGGTTCCCTTGTGCAGGGACATCGCAATCTTACCATGGATCCCCTCTGAAACCCCGCCAATCCGCGTTGCCATCGACAGCACGTCAAGCACCCAAGCAAACCTTCGGCATCACCAACGCAGTGACACGAACGTTAGATTTCTGCAAAAGCACAGCCGGGCAGCAAGGGGCTGCCAACACGGAAAGCACAGGGCAAAGGCACGACACACGGGGCGTCCGGCAGACTAGGATGCGCCACCCCGGGAATGCATAATCCTAGCGAGGACCAATCAGGGAGGTGCTCCTTCGCAGCCAAGCACCGCACCAAACCCAAACACGGCTCATGCGCCACACCGAACCAACATATGGCATGAGCCACATGAATGAAAGCAGACGGCTGATCAACTGCCCGGTCCATAATCCACTGGCCGGCAATAGCACCCCCACAAGATGCAGGAGGTCGTCAAGACACAAGCGTTTCCCCATGCAGGCCCGCACGCGCTTCCACTGCCGTCTATGATACAGCAGGCCACTGACAAGGAAGCAAGCCCGCAGCCAGCACCGTCACCGCATGCAGGTAGCGCGCGCAGACCCATGGACGTGCGTAAAGTAGCATCAAAGCAGCTTATTTCCGTCAGCGAGTAAAGCGTTACCTATCTAGCCGTGAATGGACAGTGTCTATCCTAACCAACATATGTATAGGGGCCACGGGCCCCAGAAGTGTCCAACCAGTCTGGAGGGCCGTCAAGAAACGTGGGAAGAGGGCTTCCCATGAAACAGGAGACATGCAGGAACAAATGCCTAGATTGCGGGCGCTGCAGCCGCAGGGCTATGCCATATTGCAGCCCGCCGTGCCTGCAATGCAGTGCGGTGCAGTGCAAAGCAACGTGTGCGTGCTCGTCCTTCCTCTCTCTGTGCCCCCCGACGGCCGCTATCTACATAGGCCTCGCCAGGGGCCGCACTCCCTGGACACAAGCGTGGCTACCTAGGGGCTCAGTTCATGCCGACCTCCTGCGTGGCCCACACCCTTACGCATGCAGTAGCAGCAGCAGCCGCGCATGCGGGCCCACCAGCACACAGGCTGTGCCGCACTGCATGCTACAAAGGCACTAGCCCACTTATGTCCTTCACGCGTCCCCAGTCGGGAGCAACCGCTGCCGCTTGCCCCGCGACCGCATCTCCTCCAAATGCTGCGGGACGTCCGGGACAGCGCCAAACTCTGCGTAGTAGCTCGCCGCCAGATGCTGCACCAGGGCCGCCATGCAGCTGCTGCCCTCCTTGGCTCCGACCCCCTGCCCCACCCCCACTCCAGGCTCATGCTCCCTGGACGGCTGCACGGGCGCTGTCACCTCGTGCCGCTCCCGCCCTAGCCCATGGCCCGCGATGTCGCTGGCGCGTGGTGTGGAGGCGGCCGGGGCCAGCCATCCCGCCACCTCGTCATCCTGTCCGCACGGCCCGCAGGGACCCGAGGGAGAAGACAGGATCCCCTGTGGGTAGGCGTCGTCCATCATCAGGTCAGCGCAGCGCTTCTGCCCCGACGTCCTGTGCGGGGCGGCCGTGTGATGGGCGCTGTGGCAGGACCCGGTGGAGGTGGTGGAGGCCGCGGCTGTGGAGCGGACCCGGGCCCGGGGCGGCGATGGGAGGAAAAAGGCATGGTAGTCGTCTGATGGGAGGGGGACTTGCTCGGTGGAGGAGGGGGGAGCGGGGAGCGCGGGCTGGAACGGGCCGGCCGGGTCGGTGGTGGCGGAGGTGGAGCCGGGCTCGCTGCGCTCCGATAACCGGCGCGAGGCGCAGAAGGCACGTTGTGGTCCCGAGCAGCAAACCGGGGCCATTAGCGTTGGCGAGGGACTGTCGGGCGGGCACAGCGCAGCTGCGGCCTCCGAGTACTGCGTGGAGGAGGCGGAGCCGAAGCGGCGGGGGGTCAGCGCTGGGCAGTCAAGGTTTCCAGGCCCGAATCAAGACCAGCACGAGCAACAAGGTAAGATGTTTGTGACTTCCAGTTCAGGTTCCGTAGCAAGCAACGGCGTCATTCGGCCCTCGGCGCAATAGGCCCCGCGAAGCTGGCGTTTGCACCCCGGCCTGACGCCGCCTGTATGCGCTTACCCTCAGAGACGATGAACGTGAGCAGGTGTCAAAGGAAAACTCATGGAAGGGTGAAGTTGACGTGACGCTGAGGGCTGAAAGTCGCGAGAAGCAGAGGGCGAAAGACGAGTCTCCGCTGGTCTCGCCGCTGAAGAGCTCCCCAACCTCACAGTCCTCTGCTGCTGGCGCAGAGGCGCTCATTGTGTCTCTAGTAGCTGCTTAGCGCACCAGCCGGTAGGCGGTAGCCTGCGTTCCGTCCCAAAAAACTCTTGCGGCTCAGTTGGCCCGGGCCCGAGGCTCCAAAACTCGCAGATGCAGAAAGCACGCGTGAAAAGCTGTACTAGTAGAGGTATTACATACCTAAAGGTTCATTGTCTGTTGGACCAGGGTGACGAGGTCCGGGTGGGGTGAAACTGTCCAACTGGATGCTGTGCTGTCCGCTATTGTTTGCAGAAGCTTGCAAGACATGTATGGACTTGGCGCTTCTGCGCTCAATACGATTTCTTCACTCTGACTCAGTGCCCCGCCTTCACAAATGAGGACAGGCAACTGGTAGGCAACTGGAAGCTTCAACAGGTCGTATACAAATTTCTATGATTGTAGGGCGGGAGGCACACGTGGAATGCGAGTGTGAGAGTCGACACCTCGACCCAATGATGCGAATGGAGCCCAGCTTGATGCCACCTTCCCCCCGAGTAGGACACTAAAGCTATGTACCACAGCATATGCATGATACCAGTTCAGTTGGAGCCATGATGCTGCTGAGCGTGCTTCTTGCAGCCTGTACGTCGGTAGCATAACTGCGTTACGCTGCGTTGCGCCCTCCAGATGCGCCACATACACGCGGAATGTTTCTCACATAGGTTTACAGAGCCAAAGATATTGGACGCCCTGGCGGTTTGTCCCCCGTCCCCCTCCCCCCCCACGTGCCTGGTGCGGCCGTGTGGCAGTCCAGTCCAAAGCCAAGCTCTAATCCGTGGCCCGAATCATTGGAGCACAAGTTGAGCGTGCAGTATTATTCTTAGCGGACGTCAGGTGGCACGATCAGGAAGGCAGCATGAGTTGGATGGGAACAGTATGGCAGGCGACTGGGGCCCCAGGGGAAGGGTGTCCGAAGCAGTCCGGAGTGTGGAGCTCTGTGGCTGTTTCAAGCCACTTAGAAGACAAACGCGATGAACAACGTGTTTTGGCTTTTTCATGTCCTATGGGTTGCGGACATGTTTGCTCCGAGACCTTATTTTGCAGTCGGGGAGGCGCGCGGGACCACCTGTGAACCAGCACTCGGTGGGCAGCCAACCGGCGAGGTCAGCAGGCAACTCCCATGCACGCTGAGCTTCGCCTACAGCGAGTTTTATCCAGATACATATTTCGCACAAGGACTTTACGCGCGAATGACAAACCACTTCAACTGTACCAACCACTCGAACGATGAATGCCACCGACGCTGACCGCGACCGCGCTGCTGGTCCTCCTTGCAACTCTTCCATTAGCAAGCGTGAGTGTTCAACCTAGGAGTCGTCATACTCGGGGGCTAACAGGAATAACGCAGTGCAGACACCCAGCGCTCGTGCCCCAGCGCCAACTGACCCAACCCCACAACAACGGCCTAAGCTACGTCTGCACGCTCTTGCCACTACGCAGGCGCTTAGTGGCCCTGACCCACTGCCCAGGGCTGGCAGACGGGTGCTCCAGACCCGCTACGCGCAATCCAACTGCCTGTGCCGGAAGTTCTCCAAGACAGGCAACTTCACAGTAGACTTCGGCTACCTTTGCTTCTCTCAAGGTCAGCGCAACGCAATCCGAGCCGGCCCCACTCCCCTACACGCACACTCCGTTGTGTAGTAGCGCGGCGTCAAGCACGACTCTGCAGGTTATGAGGCCCTGCTGTAGGAAGGCGGCGCCTGTGACCGTGCACGCCTTGCTATGCTCCTGGATTCTGTCCGTGCCTTCGAGCTTTGCAACCCCTCCATGCTCCATCCCTCTGACCCATCCCTCGTCCGCCCTGTTCCCAGATCCCTGTGGCGGGCCTCAGTACAGCGTACTGACCAACTACCTGCAGTCCGAGGACTGTACCGGAACCAACAGTAGGTGCCGTACGCCACGTAGAGGGGGGCATGTGGAACGGGGCTGGGCTCTGGAAGGGGACCGAGACTGTCAACGCATACATGAGGTTGCAGCCAGGGGCCAGGGTATGGAGCCAGAGAAGGGTGAATTGCGAGGGATGGGCCAGCAAGGCAAACAACAGCACGCCCTCAGTCTCGACGAGAACGCATTGTATTCACCAATGCACGCCCTCTCAAGCACCAACTATCGCCACGTGAGCATCCACGGTCGACTGGCTGCCTCTCATACGCGTCCAGGGAAGCCCAACCCGCACGCAACCACCAACGCCGACCCGCCACCCCTCCCGCTCCCCACTAAAATAAACCTGAAATCACTCCTCACTTTCCTTCCACCACAGCCACCGGCTGTGAGGTGCTGCCCACCACCTACGAGAGCTGCCGCCAGTGGATCACCGACGCCAGTGGTACCAACGCCAGCACCCCCTGCCCCACCTACAACTGCTGCTCGCTCGGGCCCCCGCCCAACGACCAGTTCTGCAGCGACTACGGCTACTACTGCCACAACTACGGACCCAGCGCTGACTACCCCGACGGCTACAACCGAGCCTGCCAGACCTACCCGCCCTCCAACGCAACACGTGAGTGTGCACAGCTGGGTGGGGGTGGGCAGTGGTGCCAGGGTTTGGGGTGGTCACGCAGGCCATTGCGGCGGGTTAGGTGGGAGGGTGAGGGATGCTCCGTACGGCACGCGTGCGCGCGAGCACTGCCGTACGGTGTGCAGGTATGTTGCGTGCGCCTTGCTGGGGTGTGGGAGGACACGTGCATGTGCATGAAACACATGAGCACGCACACGGACGCGAGTGCACCGCCGCTCAGCTATTGCCGCCGCCGCCGCCGTTGCCGCCCATGCGACGGTTTGCCGCGCACGGAAGCTCGCACGGCGAGCAGCTCAGCCTGACCCAGCAGGGCCAATCAGCCCCCAGCCAGCTCGTATCCGGCGGCAGCAAGCGCGGCCGCTGCAGCAATGGCAGCAGCAGCAACAGCACACGCTGCCGTACGCTGCCCACGCAAGCCATAACCGCAGCAGCAGCTACAGCAGCAGCCTTTCTGCTTGCCGTACAGCACCTTACCCACACCTGCAGCCCGCTGCACACCAGCTTCTTGTGTCCCACTCCGCCGCTTTGGCGCTGCGACGCTATCACCACCGCCGCCGCCGCCGTGTGGCAACTTAGAAGCCACACTGACTGCGTCCACCTCCACCACCTCTTCCTCGCAACTCCGCCCTCAACTCCACCTCCAACCCCCCTACACCTCCACCTCCACCTCCCCTTCCGGCCGTGCACACGACTGGGTCGTGAGCCACCAGGTGGGTGCGCGGAGCGGAGCAACAGCAACCCACGCACCCAGCAACCCACATAACGCACTAGCACTATTGCAGGGGAGTTGCCGTAGTCGTTGGTCGTTGGACGTTGGCTCACCAGCGGGCCCTCAAGCCCTCGCGCGGCACGCCGATGGGCGCGCAGAGGGCACCAGCAACAGTAGGCACAACCTCGTACCCAAACAGCTGCCCCACACTCATTTCCTGCAGCACAGGATGTGCTATGCACATGCACACGCACACGTGCACATGCACGGGCTGCCCAGCAGCAGACGACAGCCCTGTCCCTGCAAGCCCCTGGGGCGTGCGCCAATCCCTCTCCTCCCCTCCTCCCGTCCCCGCCCCCCGCTCCCCCACTGCGCAGTTGATCAATCATGCAGCGTGAAAGTCCCATCTCCGCCCCTCCCGCCCACCCCACCTCCCAGCCCCCGTCCGCCGCGCCCTCCCCCACCCTCCCCGCGCCCTCCGCGGCCGCCACCACCGTCCCCTCCGCCCGCCCCGCCCTCCCCCCCTAGCACGCCCTCTCCTCCTCCCTCCCCACCTCCCTCCCCGCTTCCCCAGCCCTCCCCACCTAGCCCCGCCCCCCCTCACCAAACCCACCATGGCCCCTCCTCCCTCGCCGGCACCCCTTCCCTCCGCCACCCTCCCCACAGCCCCCAGCCCGGGGCCTCCCTCCTCCCCGCACCCCCGCCACCTCAACCCCCAGCCCCGAGCCTCCCTCCCCGCTCCCTCCCAGTCCCGAGCTCCCTCTCCCCTCCACCCTCCCCACAGCCCCCAGCCCTCTGCCCCCTCCCTCCACCACCGAGTCCTCAGCCTCCTTCACCACATCCCCCATCTCCACCGCCCCTAGTCCGGATCCCCTTCGCCCCGTCCTCCTTCGCCTCTGCCCCCAAGTCCCCGACCGCCCAACCCCTCACCCCCAGCCCTGAGCCACCCTCCCCAACGCCTCCGTCCCCACTGGCCCCAGCCCGGACCCGCCCTCACCACTGCCCCCCAGCCCGGCACCACCCTCCCCGGACCCACCCTCCCCGGACCCGCCCTCACCACTGCCCCCCAGCCCGGAACCACCCTCTCCGGATCCACCCTCCCCGCTGCCCCCAGCCCGGACCCGCCCTCCCCGGACCCGCCCTCACCACTGGCCCCCAGCCCGGAACCACCCTCGCCGGACCCACCCTCCCCGGACCCGCCCTCACCACTGCCTCCCAGCCCGGACCCGCCCTCCCCGGAACCGCCCTCACCACTGCCTCCCAGCCCGGACCCACCCTCCCCGGACCCAACCTCCCCGGACCCACCCTCACCACTGCCCCCCAGCCCGGAACCACCCTCCCCGGACCCGCCCTCCCCACTGCCTCCCAGCCCGGACCCACCCTCGCCGGACCCACCCTCCCCGGACCCGCCCTCACCACTGCCCCCCAGCCCGGACCCACCCTCGCCGGACCCACCCTCCCCGGACCCGCCCTCACCACTGCCCCCAGCCCGGACCCACCCTCCCCGGACCCGCCCTCACCACTGCCCCCCAGCCCGGACCCACCCTCCCCGGACCCACCCTCCCCACTGCCCCCAGCCCGGACCCACCCTCCCCGGACCCACCCTCCCCACTGCCTCCCAGCCCGGACCCACCCTCCCCGGACCCGCCCTCACCACTGCCCCCCTCCCCGGACCCACCCTCCCCGGACCCGCCCTCACCACTGCCCCCCAGCCCGGACCCACCCTCCCCGGACCCACCCTCCCCACTGCCTCCCAGCCCGGAACCACCCTCTCCGGACCCACCCTCCCCACTGCCTCCCAGCCGGGACCCACCCTCCCGGACCCGCCCTCACCACTGCCCCCAGCCCGGACCCACCCTCCCCGGACCCGCCCTCACCACTGCCTCCCAGCCCCATCCCGCCCTCCCCGGACCCGCCCTCGCCATGGCCCCTAGCCCGGACCCACCCTCACCACTGCCTCCCAGTCCGGGTCCACCCTCCCCACTGCCCCCTCCCGGAACCACCCTCACCACTGCCCCCAGCCCGGACCCGCCCTCCCCGGACCCACCCTCACCACTGCCCCCAGCCCGGACCCACCCTCCCCGGACCCACCCTCCCCGGACCCGCCCTCACCACTGCCCCCAGCCCGGACCCGCCCTCCCCGGACCCGCCCTCACCACTGCCCCCCAGCCCGGACCCACCCTCCCCGGACCCGCCCTCACCACTGCCCCCAGCCCGGACCCACCCTCGCCGGACCCACCCTCACCACTGCCCCCCAGCCCGGAACCACCCTCTCCGGACCCACCCTCCCCACTGCCTCCCAGCCCGGAACCACCCTCCCCGGACCCACCCTCCCCACTGCCCCCCAGCCCGGACCCACCCTCCCCGGACCCACCCTCCCCACTGCCTCCCAGCCCGGAACCACCCTCCCCGGAACCACCCTCCCGGAACCACCCTCACCACTGCCCCCCAGCCCGGAACCACCCTCCCGGAACCACCCTCCCCGGACCCACCCTCACCACTGCCCCCCAGCCCGGACCCACCCTCGCCGGACCCACCCTCCCCGGAACCACCCTCCCCGGACCCACCCTCACCACTGCCCCCCAGCCCAGACCCGCCCTCCCCGGACCCGCCCTCACCCAGCCCGGACCCGCCCTCCCTGGACCCGCCCTCACCACTGCCCCCAGCCCGGACCCGCCCTCACCGGACCCACCCTCCCCACTGCCTCCCAGCCCAGACCCACCCTCGCCGGACCCACCCTCACCACTGCCCCCCAGCCCGGACCCACCCTCCCCGGACCCACCCTCACCACTGCCTCCCAGCCCGGACCCACCCTCCCCGGACCCACCCTCACCACTGCCTCCCAGCCCAGACCCACCCTCCCCGGACCCGCCCTCACCACTGCCTCCCAGCCCGGAACCACCCTCGCCGGACCCACCCTCACCACTGCCTCCCAGCCCAGACCCGCCCTCCCCGGACCCACCCTCACCACTGCCCCCCAGCCCGGACCCACCCTCCCCGGACCCACCCTCCCCGGACCCACCCTCCCCGGACCCACCCTCACCACTGCCTCCCAGCCCGGACCCACCCTCCCCGGACCCACCCTCACCACTGCCTCCCAGCCCGGACCCACCCTCCCCGGACCCACCCTCACCACTGCCCCCCAGCCCGGACCCACCCTCGCCGGACCCACCCTCCCCGGAACCACCCTCCCCGGACCCACCCTCACCACTGCCCCCCAGCCCAGACCCGCCCTCCCCGGACCCGCCCTCACCACTGCCCCCCAGCCCAGACCCACCCTCCCCGGACCCGCCCTCACCACTGCCTCCCAGCCCAGACCCACCCTCCCCGGACCCGCCCTCACCACTGCCTCCCAGCCCCATCCCGCCCTCCCCGGACCCGCCCTCGCCATGGCCCCCTAGCCCGGATCCACCCTCCCCAGTGCCCCCTTCCCCCGAACCACCCTCCCCACTGCCTCCCTCCCCGGACCCACCCTCTCCGCCTCCGCCATCCCCTGCACCGCCTGGCCCAGTACCCCCGGCTCCTCCACCCCCGTCGCCATACCCTCCCAACCCTCCACCACCCTCACCCTTGCCACCCAGTCCTGCTCCTCCTTCGCCCCTGCCTCCTTCCCCTCTCCCGCCCTCACCCTTCCCACCCAGCCCTTACCCTCCAAGCCTCACACCTCCAAGTCCCAGACCCCCTTTACCATCCCCACCTTCCCCAGAACCTCCTTCTCTCTTCCCTCCCAGCCCCACACCACCCAGTCCCTTTCCGCCCTCCCCGTTTCCTCCCTCGCCTTCACCCCCATCTCCATCGCCTCCCAGCCCCAACCCACCCTCGCCGCCTCCACCCACCCCTGCACCACCCTCCCCCCTTCCTCCAAGCCCGGAGCCGTCATCTCCCCCACCTCCAAGCCCCTTACCCCCTTCACCCCTTCCTCCTTCCCCTACACCTCCCTCGCCCCTACCACCCAGTCCCCATCCCCCCAGTCCCGCACCTCCCAGCCCCATTCCGCCCTCACCTTTCCCACCCGCTCCTTCGCCCCCATCTCCATTGCCTCCAAGCCCCCGTCCACCCAGTCCCTTACCCCCCTCGCCCCCGCCACCCTCTCCCACCCCACCATCCCCTACCCCACCCAGCCCTGTGCCTCCCTCGCCCTCACCACCCTCCCCATCACCTCCCTCACCCCTTCCGCCCAGCCCTGAGCCTCCGTCCCCCCAGCCGCCAAGCCCTGCCCCTCCCTCACCTCCTCCCCCCTCACCTCTCCCTCCTTCCCCCCTCCCCCCCAGCCCCATACCACCCAGTCCCGCCCCACCGTCGCCATATCCTCCCTCGCCTTTCCCGCCCTCACCCTTCCTACCCGGCCCCTACCCGCCCAACCCGGAGCCTCCAGTGCCATCATCCCCGTCAGCCCCACAGCCTCCCTGCGCCCCGACACAGCCCATTCACCATCCAGGTAAATGAGGAACGGATTGGGCGGGGTTGGTGTATAGGTAGTGTGACAGTGACACCTGTTTTGGGGCATGTGGTGCGTGGCTTGCGTTGTGGGGCAGTGTTGCAAAGTGCGCGAATGGGAAAACCACCTGTGCACATGTCAAACCTGGCGGGCATCACTTTTGGCACACGGTTTTGCCCCGCCTGCCTGTACCTGTACGCCTCTGTCACGTCTGTGCTGGCAGACGCCCGCAACGACAGCGCACCCATAATCACCGCCGACGCCTCCACCAGCCTCGCCCAGCACCGCCGCCGCCAGCATGGTGAACCCCGCGGCTAGAGCGCACCGCACCAGCCCACTTGACACCCCACCGACCGTACTCAGCAGTCCCTCCTCCGCCCCCTCCTCCCTCCCACCTCCACCACCCCGTCCTCTAGGGCCCGCGGCGCCGCCACCTGACCCTTACCCGCCCGCTCCTCCTCCGCCCACCTACCCTGGGCCTCCGCCCGCCCTACCTTTCCCTCCACCCAAACTCCCTCCCCTGCCGCTCTCGCTACAACACCTCTGCCAGCCCCACACCCAAGCCCCAGCCCCATCTGGCCTCCTCCTGCTCTGCAGCCACCATCGTTGCGCCCGCCATGGGTTCCGAACCTTCCTCCACCACCACCACACCCACCACCCACCCCTGCTTCACCACCGCCACACACCCCAACCCCTACCCCACGGGCACCGGGCTACCCACCTGCGCCCACGGGCCCCGCTACACCACCCTACCCCACACCCGCGGTGGCACCACCACAGCCCCCCACTTCTGCGCTGCCAGACATGACAACGACACGTCCACCCCCATACCCCTACCCTGCGCCAGCAAACCCAGCACCACCATCCAGCCCCTTCCCAGTCCTTCCTTTGGCGCCGCCTGCTGCTTCTTTTGCTCCTCCGTACCCTCAAACGCCAGGCGGCTCCCCTACCACGCCCACGCCGCCTCCTACAGCACTCCCTCCCAGCCCTTCTCTCCCACTCGGCCCACCACCTTCTTACACCTTCCTGCCGCACCAGCCACCAACCACGTTCCCCTCACGCCCCCTTCCGCCACATGACGCCCCCGGGCCCACGACTCCACCTTCCTACCCTCTATCGCCCGCTCCCCAGCCTCCGCCTCCAACCTCATCCCAACCTCCACCCCTTGCGCGCCTTCAACCTCCTCCCCACTCGCCCCCTCCGCCCCCGACCCCACCTCCCCATCAGCCTCCTCCCAGTGCCAACCCACCATCTCCTTCATACCCCGGCGTCCCACCCACGGCACCGCGGCCCTCTCCTCCCCAGCCCTCACCCAGCGTGGCCCCCTCTTACCCGCCTCCAAATCCTCCCCCACCAACACCATTCGCCCCACCTCAGCTCACCACTATCCCGCCCTACAGTTCGCCATCCCACCCCGATGAACCACCTCCCTTCACGCCGGTCAACCCACCACCCCTCCCCGTACCCCCCAACCCACCATCCCTCCCCGTAACCCCCAACCCACCACCCCTCCCCGTACCCCTCAACCCACACACATCTCCTTCCCAACCCACGCCCCCTCACACACCACCTCCATGGCTCCCCCATGTAAGCCCACCTCAGACGCTGCACTCCCCACATCCCGCCCACCCACCACCACCACCACCACCACCCCTGGGGTACCCCGGGGCCCCAGCTCCTCCGAGCCGCCCACCACCGGGCCCACCGCGCTCTTTCTCGCCCCCACAGCCCCCAACACCCCAACAGCCTCCTCAGGGCCCGTACACCGGACACCCGACAGCCCCACCCCCTTACCCACCCGCCTCGGCGTACCACCCGCCTCCCAACCCGCGACCGCCGATGCCCCAAGCGCCAGGGCAGCCCACCCTACCTGCTTCCCCCACACTGCAGAGCCCTCTGCAGCCTCCTCCGTCCACACCCATGCCTCCATTTCCGGGACCCACACCCTCGCCAGCGCTGCCAGGCAGCCCCACTGCTCCCCCTGCAGCTCCATCCATGCCCACAGGCCCATTACCGCCCTCTCCCAACCTCCCCCAGCAGCCAGCATGGCCACCACCACTGCCACCTCCTGCGACCCCTCCCTCCTACCCACCTACCACACCACCCCCGCTGCCGCCTGCCCTCCAAACCCCCTCAACAACACCACATTCACCGCTGGAGCCGCTACCACCAGCCCTGCTACCACCACAGCCCCCTGCATTGAGCAGCAGCTCCCCTGCCCCTCCCTCTGCCCTGGATGGCCCCCAACAGCCCCCAGCCTCCCCTTTACCCACAGCACCACCCCGGTCCCCACAACTGCAAGCCATTGCCCCTCACGCCCCTCCACCCGGGTACCCCCCGGCTCCCTCCCCCAGCCCCTCCTCCCCACCACCCCACCTCCCACCCTCCTTGCCCCCTGTCCCCTCGCCCTTACCCCCTACCACGCCGGCGGGACAGCCCCAGCAACCCACGCTGCCCCCTGCCCATCCCCCATCACCCCTCCTGCCCTCCCCACCCGTGGGCAGCTTACCGCCGCCCCAAGGTCCGCCCCTGGAGCACCCACCATCGGTGCCACCCGGTGCGTCCGCCCTTGGCCCGCCACAGCAACACCCTCCTCTGCAGCCAGAGATCTCACCTCTCCCACCACCACCACCACCACCACCACCGCCACCATCATTACCACCAGCTACACCACCAGCTACACCATCATCACCACCAGCAGCAATACCACCAGGAAACCCGCCATCAGTGCCGCCAGCACCTCAACCTGCTGCTGCCCTGCTGCCCCCTCTCCCACACAACCCCAACCCCAACCTCAGCCCACCTGCCGGCCCCACGGCTCCACCCGCCGCTCCCTACGCACCCTACCAGCCGCCCCCACACACCCCGCCTGCCACCCCTACGCCCCCGACACCCCTGTGGCCGCAGCCTCCAGGACTACCACCCTTCTCCATCACCACCCCGCTAACCTTCTTTCCTCCCCCTTGGACGCCATCAACACCAGTACCTCCCCCATCCTCGCCACCACCATCCCCACACAGCGACCTGCGTCCAGCCCCGCCTATGGGCTCTGCGACCGGACCTCCACCTCCCGTCCCTGCCAACCCCTTCCCTCCCCCACCGCTCCTCCCATTCCCCCACCGCCTGCCCCAGTCCCGCCCCCACCCGTGGACCCTCCCTTGGCCCCACCCACACCCGCTCCGCCTACAACACCTTCCACAGCCCCTCCTACGGCACCCTCCACCCCCGCCTACCCCCCAAGCATCCTTACCCCCGTCGGCAACCCTCTCACATCCCCTGCGCCCACATCCCCATCCCCTTACCCCACGGCCCCCCTACCGCCCCCTTCCGGGGCCCCTCCTACCGCCCCTCCTCTTCCAGGCTCTGCAATTCCTCCCCCTTCCCTGGTGGTAGCTCCTCCTGTAGCCGCTCCCTCTTCCCCGCCTGTTCCCCCGCCCATGGTGCCTCCCGCTCCCTCTCCGCCGGCCCATCCCGCCCCCCCGGGCGGGCCTCCGCCCACCGCACCTCCTGGGTCTCCACCTGCCCTCCCTCTCACCCCATCCCCTCTAGTTGCACCCCCTCCGCCTGGAAGCCCTCAACCTGCAGCCCCCAAGCCCATGGTGCCTTCCGCCAACTATCATCCCCCCACGGCACCTCCCCTCACGGCGCTTCCCCCAACGACCCTTCCCCCGACGGCCCCTTCCCCCACGGCCTCTCCCCAACGGCCCCTGCCCCACGGCCCCTTCCCCCATAGCCCCTACCCCCACGGGCCCTCCCCACGCGTCCTCCCCCACCGCGCCTCCCCCCACGGCCCCTCCGGGTGCTCCCCTGGCGCCCGCTTCCGCTGTATCACCAAGCAACCCACCCATACTTCCACCCTTGGAGCCTGTTGCCAGCCCACCACCTCCAAATCTGACAAGCCCACTACTGCAGCTGCCGGAAGCGCCAATGCCACCGCTGACTCAGTCACCACCCCTACGGCCGCTCCCGCCTATCACGCCACCCATACCACCACCATCATCGGGCCCACCGGGCCCATTAGCAAACCCTGATGCACCCCCCAGTGTCACCCCGCCGGAGCCAACAACACCAGCACCAACCCCGCTTCCAGCTGCCGTACCAGCTCTTCAGGTGCTGCCATCACAACCACCTGCGCCAAATGCTCCCCCCGGTGCACCCTTGCCCACATCACCACCTTGGGCACCGAGCCCTCTCCACACCCCTCCCTTACCCTCCCCCCTGCCTCCCGCCCTCCCGTTACGGGCTCCCCAATCCAACCCCGTCGCTCCGCCCCCGATACCACCACCCCCAGCCCTCCAACCTCCAGCCACACCCCGTGCGCCGTCCCCCGGGTCCTCCCCGCCCCTCCCCCCACCCTCCACGCCACCTTCCTCGCCCTCCCGCCCTGCCCCGGCGCCGCCGCAACTCCCCAGTTCACCCACGCCGCTCATCCCAGCCCCCATGCCAACCCCGGGACCTCCAGCAGGCATGCCTACCTTCCAAATGCTCCCCAATCCACCTGCTGACGGCTTAGCAGCAACTCCCCTCGTCATCCCGCCTTCAGACCCCATTGTCGTCTCACCTACAGAACCCAGCAGCATGCCCCCCTCTCCCACGAACCCCAAGGCCCCCAGCAGCATGCCAGACCCCCCATCCCCAGCGCAGCCCCTTAACCCCCCACGGCCGCAGCAACTCTCCTCACCTCCCGCCAGCCCCAGCCCCAGCTCTATCCCACCTTCCAGCCCAAGCGACAGCAGCGATGGTGGTGGTGGTGCTGATGGCACCAGACCAGCACCTCCCCATCCTGCACCCCAGCACCCCACGGCCCCTAACACCCCACCAGCACCAGCACCCGCACCCCCGCCCTTCCACCCCCCACCACACGCCGCCTCACCAGCTGCCCCCGCCCCTCCTTGCCCCCTGACCGATGGCACCCCAGGATCCCAGGCGTGCACGGTGACGGCGAGCCCACCCCCAAGGCCACCACCTTCGCCTCGGCCACCCCGCCGACCCCCGTCGCCTGCTCCGCCCTCCCCACCAAGCCCCTCACCGCCCCCAGGCCTCCCATCAACTCCACCACCATCAGCTCCCCCACGCCTGCCCCCCAGTAAGCCACCACCGGTACCTCCAAGTCTCCCTCCCCCTTCACCGTCCCCTGCAGTGCCACTTCCGCCACCCTCGCCCCCACCACTGTCGCCCCTACCACCAAGCCCCCAGCCTCCCTTCCCACTCCCACCTTCGCCCCTACCACCTAATCCCCAGCCTCCGTCCCCACTCCCACCTTCGCCCTTACGACCTAGCCCAGAGCCTCCGTCCCCACTCCCACCTTCGCCCTTACCTCCCAGTCCCCAGCCTCCCTCCCCACTCCCACCTTCGCCCTTACCACCTAGCCCAGAGCCTCCCTCCCCACTCCCACCTTCGCCCTTACCACCCAGTCCCCAGCCTCCCTCCCCACTCCCACCTTCGCCCTTACCACCCAGTCCCCAGCCTCCCTCCCCACTCCCACCATCGCCCTTACCACCCAGCCCCCAGCCTCCTTCTCCCCTCCCACCTTCACCCCTACCACCCAGTCCCCATCCTCCCTCCCCACTCCCACCATCGCCCTTACCACCCAGTCCCCAGCCTCCCTCCCCACTCCCACCTTCGCCCCTACCACCCAGCCCCCAGCCTCCCTCCCCACTCCCACCTTCACCCCTACCACCCAGCCCACAGCCTCCCTCCCCACTGCCACCTCCGCCCTTACCACCTAGCCCACAGCCTCCCTCCCCACTCCCACCTTCACCCCTACCACCTAGCCCCCAGCCTCCCTCCCCACTCCCACCTTCACCCCTACCACCCAGTCCCCAGCCTCCCTCCCCACTCCCACCTTCACCCCTACCACCTAGCCCCCAGCCTCCCTCCCCACTCCCACCTTCACCCCTACCACCTAGCCCCCAGCCTCCCTCCCCACTCCCACCTTCGCCCCTACCACCTAGCCCCCAGCCTCCCTCCCCACTCCCACCTTCGCCCCTACCACCTAGCCCCCAGCCTCCCTCCCCACTCCCACCTTCACCCCTACCACCTAGCCCACAGCCTCCCTCCCCCCCTCCCACCTTAAGCCCCTACCACCTAGCCCCCAGCCTCCCTCCCTCACCCCACACCCCTACCACCTAGCCCCCTCCTCCCTCCCACTCCCACCTTCGCCCCTACCACCTAGCCCCCTCCTCCCTCCCCACTCCCACCTTCGCCCCTACCACCTAGCCCCCAGCCTCCCTCCCCACTCCCACCTTCGCCCCTACCACCTAGCCCCCAGCCTCCCTCCCCACTCCCACCTTCGCCCCTACCACCTAGCCCCCAGCCTCCCTCCCCCACTCCCACCTTAAGCCCCTACCACCTAGCCCCCAGCCTCCCTCCCCACTCCCACCTTCACCCCTACCACCTAGCCCCCAGCCTCCCTCCCCACTCCCACCTTCACCCCTACCACCTAGCCCCCAGCCTCCCTCCCCACTCCCACCTTCGCCCCTACCACCTAGCCCCCAGCCTCCCTCCCCACTCCCACCTTCGCCCCTACCACCTAGCCCCCAGCCTCCCTCCCCACTCCCACCTTCGCCCCTACCACCTAGCCCCCAGCCTCCCTCCCCACTCCCACCTTCACCCCTACCACCTAGCCCCCAGCCTCCCTCCCCACTCCCACCTTCGCCCCTACCACCTAGCCCCCAGCCTCCCTCCCCACTCCCACCTTAAGCCCCTACCACCTAGCCCCCAGCCTCCCTCCCCACTCCCACCTTCACCCCTACCACCTAGCCCCCAGCCTCCCTCCCCACTCCCACCTTCACCCCTACCACCTAGCCCCCAGCCTCCCTCCCCACTCCCACCTTCACCCCTACCACCTAGCCCCAGCCTCCCTCCCCACTCCCACCTTCACCCCTACCACCTAGCCCCCAGCCTCCCTCCCCACTCCCACCTTAAGCCCCTACCACCTAGCCCCCAGCCTCCCTCCCCACTCCCACCTTCACCCCTACCACCTAGCCCCCAGCCTCCATCTCCCCTCCCTCATTCTCCTCTGCCGCCTTCACCTCAACCTCCCTCCCCCCCTCCTCCCTCCCCCGACCCTTCGTCACCTACCCCACCAAGCCCCCAACCCTCCTCACCCGCACCAGGTCCCCACCCACCTCCGCCCAGTCCCGAGCCTGCCCCACAGCCACCTTCCGCCCCCGCACCTCCCACCCAGCCCCCACCACCCAGCCTCCCAGATCCCCCAACCCAGCCCCTTGCAGCCAACTCCAGTCCTTCATCTCCCACCAACCCGCCAGGCAGGTCTCACCGATTCGCAACAGCCTGCACCCCTCCCCACCACGCCCGATAACCCCTCTCTCTCAACCTCCCCCCTACCCCTGCCCCCATACCCCCACGCCCCACAGATACCCCTCAAGAACCAAGCACCTACCAGTCTACCCCGGACGCACCTCCGCCCCAGCCCGAGCCGCTAAGCCACCTAGGAGGTGGACTCCAGGGCAGCAACCAGCGCAGCCCCCACACGCCAACCAACCCCGGCGGCCTAACCGACCGGCAGGTGGTTGCGGTTATCACCAGCTCCGTATCCGGTGCCGTACTGCTGGGCCTGGCTGCCATGGCTGGCCTGTACTGCATGGGGTGCCTGGGGGGCGGCAGGCGCCGCTCGCCCTCGCGCTACTACGAACACAGCCCGGTGAGTACGTACCAATACCTGCTTCACCTGGGATAGCTCTACGTCATTGCAGCATCTTTCCAGCCTGTGGTACCGGTACTCGTATCGTTGTGGCATCCATGACTGGAGCAGAGCAACGACGTAATGCGCAGGGCAGGGTACAAGCTTGGGCCTGCGTGCTGGCCTGGTCACCGTGTATCGTGCTGTCCGTGTTCGTGCTTTCCATGCAGGAGCCCACCAAGGGCTACCACTGGAGCCAACGGGACAAGGGCACGCAGGCGGGCCCCCGCCGCCAGCCCCCCTACTCCCCAACCGCCAGCCCCCGCATGGATGCAGCGACCGACGACGGCCGCGGCGGCGGCGCCCACCCGTGGTACACGCACGGCCACCAACCGCCGCCGTACGGCATGCAACCGCCGCCGTCGCCACATCGCGGTCGCAGCCCGTCGTACGGAGGCGCCGTGGCGTATATCCACGCCGAGTACGACAGGAATGGCAACTCCCGCCAGTACGACAGATACGGGGACGACTACGGCTCCCCACCGCCGCCCGTAGCCCGCCGTCCGAGCTACATGGCGGAGAGCCCCCGCTGCTGCCTCATCCCCGTTCCGTGCGCCGTACCGGGACCCGTGCACCAACCCTACCCATACGACGCACCCCCACCCCCACCGCCTCCACCCGCGGTCCCCGACTACGGCCCGCCCGCGCCTGGCTGCTGCATGCCCGGCGCTGATCCGTACGGCAGGGAGCCGGAGATGTACTACGGCAACGGGCTGTACGACAGGGACCCGTACTACCAGGGCCCGATCGCGGAGCGGCACGTTGGGTCCCGCAGCCCCGGGGTTCGGCCCCATATGGTGTCCAACAAGAAGGTACAGGCGGACCTGGAGGACGACGGCAACGGCAACGTACTGGGCGGCGGCGGCGGTACGAGCGTGTACGGCGGCGACGGCAGTACGACGGGCCGCACGGACCTGACGGAGGTGGCGCTTCAGAGGCACCTGCGGCAGCAGCAAGGGCTGTCGCCGCAGAAGCCTGGCGGCGGCGGCGTACGGCAGTGGCTGCAGGAGGGCGGTCCAAGGGCCGCCACCGTCGACCACGGCACAGGCATGGACGGCATGCGTGTGAGTAGCGTGCCTCCGGCGATGCCGTACGGTGTGGAGCAGCAGCAGGCCGCCCCGCGCCAGTCGCAGAGGTGGGCCCCACACGCTTCCGTCGGCACGGACATGGCGCCACTGCCGGTGTCGTCCTCGACCCAGCAGCCGCAGCTCCAGCAGCAGCAGCAGCTGATGCAGCGCGGTCCGGTGCAGGGGCAGGTGCAGGTGGCCTCGGTGTGGGACGAGGGCTTTGCGGCGCCGCCGCCTCGCGTGCAGCCGCAGGCGCCCCGCCACGCCGTAGTGCTCGCCCTGCCCGAGCAGCAGCAGCAAATGGTGCAGCAGCAGATACTGCAGCCGCGGAAGTCGGCCGCATTTGCGCCCCGCCAGAGCATGGCCGCTGTTAAGGACGCTGCGGCTGATGCCCATGAGGGCCAAGACCACGACCAGTACGGCGACGCTGACGCTGAAACAGCCTGGGAGCGGCAACAGCAACAGCAGCAGCAGCCGAAGAGGTCCTCGATGTCTCAGGCGCGCCGTGACTCCGTGGTGGGCCCCGCAGAGCCCGCGCGTCCCCGCAGGGCAGGTAGCGGCAGCGAGCAGGAGGACCAGGTGCACACCGCCGGCCGCGCCAGCCGCGCCGGCAGCCGGGCCGTGACACCCTCCCGCCTGCGCAACTCCAGCCGCCAGGAGGAGACATCGCCGTCCCAGCAGCAGGACGGCAGGATTCCCCGGTCCAGCTTGCCCCCGCGGCGGCGGGTGTCGTACAAGGACCCTGTGCATCGGGCGTACGACGACGAGGCGGAGGACGACGAGGAGGAGGAGGGGAGCGAGGAGCGGTCGGACCAGGAGGGCCGCAGCAGGGCTTGCGTCCGTGGTGCTGGTGGGGGTCGAGGCAGGGGCGCGGCTGCCGATGAGTACGACGTGCCCGGCGTGGAGGTGGACGACGTGTACGTGCAGGAGCTGCTGCAGGTGGTCAACGGCATGCTGGCCGACATGGCGACCCACGGGTCGGCGGCGGGGGCGGCGGCAAGGCACTCGCCCCGGCAGGCCGGCGGCAGGCGGCAGGGCAGCGCGTCCAAGTCGCCCGCCAAGCGCCGTGTGTCCCTGGCGCCGCAACAGCAGCAGCACGACCTGGAGGGTCAGCGGGTGCACTGCACCTCCACCCCCAGGGGCAGCATCGCCGCCACGACGGCGGCTCCAGCAGAGCTACCAGCATCCGCACGGCCCAGCGTGCTAGCCCCCGCTGCGGCAGCCCCTCAGGAGGTTGTCGACCCCAGTCCCGTGACGGCGGCGGAGGCCGCTGCCGCCGCCGCCGCTGGCCTGTCGGGCATCCTGGAGATCGGGCGCGACGTGGAGGAGGCCACGAGGGCTGCGCTAGGCCGCCTGGCCTCCCACTCCTCCCCCGCCGGCATCGCAACCACCCCCCGCAGCGGCGGATCTCCCCTGGCGCCCCCGCCGCCGCCCCTGGCTGCGAGCGTGCTGGACCATCTCTACTCCGACCGCTCCGGAACCAATGCCACCGTCGGCTTCGCGGGCGTGGCTCCGGAGCCGCTGGCGCCCGGCGGCTGGGCCTCCCTTGGCGTCGACGCCAGCCCTGCCCGCAGCGGCAGCCGCGTGACCATGTCGTACAACGGCGGCGGCGCCGACGCCAACCCAGATGCGTACGCCGCCAGGCAGCGCCAGGCGAGCTACCTGGAACACGTGGCGTCCGCTCGCAGCAGCGTCGCCGTCGGTGGCCCCTACCCCCACTCCATGTACGGCAGCCCGTACGGCACCTCCGACACAGCCCCCGCCCCCGGTGGCTTGCCGTCCGTGCACACGCAGCTGTCCGGTGGGCACAGGTACGTGGCCTTCGATAACCCTCTGGCGTCGCTGGCAGAGGAGGGCTCCGGCGGTGCCGTCAGGTCTGTGGCGGGCGCGCCGCTGTCAGGTGGCGGCGGCACCCGCACGTCGCCGCTGCTGTCGGACGTGCTGTTCAGCTCCCTGGCCCCTGACCTGGCGTGGGAGGTGGCCAGCGCGCTGGGTGGCGTGGGCAATGTGGACGAGTACGGCAACGGCGGCGGCGACGGCGGCCAGCAGCAGGCGGTAGAGGCGGCGGCCGCAAAGCGGCTTGCGCTGCCGTCCATGGGCTACGGCGCCACCACTGGGGAGGACGTCAGGAAGAGCGGCATGTTTGCGCCTGTGGCGCGCAAGAGCAGCACGGTGGTGAACCTGAACGCCTCGCCGGCGCGTGCGGGTGACGGAGGCGGGAGCGGGGAGGAGGACCGGGAGGCGGGCGGGGAGGGAGGTGCGTACGGCAGGCCCCGCGAGTCGAGCGCCGTGACGCTGAGCGACAAGCTGCGCTCGCTGGCGGCGCTGGCGTCCGACGCCGCGGTGCGCCTGCACACCTTCGCGCCGCGGCTGGGCGCGGGGGCGTCGCAGGCGGACGGCAGCAAGCACGCCGACCACAGCACCGCCAACGCGCTCAGCCAGGTGAGGCACTGATTGCTCCGCAGCACGTCATGCATCACTGGCGGGGTATCCTTGGCGGGCTGCTTTGCTGCTGTGTCGCTCACACAGTGCGAGTGAATGCCGAATGCCATGTCACATGCTGGTCCTTGCGGTCCCTGCCCCTTGGTATGCCTTTTGCTTACCGTACTTTCCCTGGCCCCTACTTCCCTCAGCTGGCCAACGCGCTGTCCGGCTCCCACGGCTTCGTGGAGCCGCACAACGGAGGGGCAGCCGCCAGCGGCCCCTACGCCCGCTCCCTCAGCCCCTCCCTCACCAGCCTCAGCGCAGAGCCGCTGCCGCGCGCCAACCACCCCAACCACCACGGCGACGCCTCACGCCAAGCCCACGCCGCCAGTGACCCCCTGGCGTACAACCACAGCCAGGTCATGCACGCCCCGCCGCCGCGGATGCCTTTCCTGTCCTCCCCCGGCCCCTCGACCGCCGAGCCGGCGCCTGCCAGGGCCAGCGGGCTGTTCGCATCCGTGGCCAAGGCGGCCGGTTTCGAATCCAGCGGCCTGCAGCCATCCACTCCCACTGCGTACGGCTCCACGGGGGGTGCTCCCGCGTACGGCAGGGCGCCCAGCAGCAGCAGCCCTAGGTTCAGCCGCATGGGACCTGGGGCGCAGCAGCAGCAGCAGGAGGCTCCCTTGTCTCCTGGGCAGCTGCGTGCGCGCATGATGAGGGAGGAGAGCAGGGTGCGGGCGCAGCTGGACAGTAGCCCGCCCGGCGGCGATGTGGGTCGGTCTAGGTCAACGACGGAGGTGACGTCGTACCTGACCATGGCGGCGGAGCAGCTCCGGGCCGAGGAGGAGCGCGGCCGCGGGTTCCAGTAGCAGAGAGCCTTATTATCATCTTAAACCTGTTATCAAATAAGCTTGTGCAAGGCTAATGACGATGTGGATGGGAAGGCACAGCGGCTGGCGTGGCGCACGAGGTGGTTGGGCGGTGTGTTGTGCTGACTGTTGGGAATCAGGTCGGTCAGTGGCGGCGTGGCGATGGGGTGAAAGATTGTAGCGGATGCGGCTGTAGCACGGGTTGGGTTGAGCTGGGGTTGTGGTGGGCGATGTCGCGGTAACGGCGAAAGGACAAATGTTTAGGTTGGGTTGCGCGGAACACAGCACTTACTGAAGCATTGAGAGTCCAGTACGGTTGTGACACGACGGTACGACATTGTGTACGTTTCCCTCGTACAGAGCGTAAGGAGAGGTGGAGTGTCGCATGTAGCATCTGTTTTTGGAAAAGCGTGATGACTTGAGACGTCGAGAGTGGTACTGATTCTAGTGGGTCCTATGTGACAGGGAACTGCTCTTTAGTCACGGAGCCACCTTTGGAGCTGGACAAGGTCTGACAAGGTCTGTGCCGGGCGAACTATGCCTCAACGTCTGACCATGTTTGAGAGACCCATCGAGACCCAGAGAGGCTGTGTACCACTGGTACCCCTGCCTAATTCAACCCTATGTGGGGTATGCTCGTACTGTAAACCATTCACCCCCGCTCCCTCCAAGTGGCTTTTGCAGTGAGTGAAGGCTAAAGGTCTACCTCTCACGCCACACCTGCACTTTCATATGTGGGGAATGGTGCTCCAAGTGTGGGTGTATGATTTCGCCAGGCCTAGCATTACTGCAGCCAACGTGCGAACTCAACGGCGTCGGCCACGCCTTGTTCACTTATTGATGTGTGGCTGGCGCCTGGCCATGGGAAGGCTAGGCTCAGGGGAGACCTCCCGTGCTTCTGACGGCTACAGGACTACCGTACCTGTTCTCAGCGGATCCTGCAAGGCTCTGTGACGCAACAGCGTAGTCCAGACTTTTCAGCACGGTCCCCATGCTTGACGGAAGGGACCTCCCCTGCATGCCTGAGCGAAGGCAAACCGGGGCAAACCCAGGGCAGCCCAGGGGCCCTACTCCTGCCTTCACCAGCAACATCCACCCGTTCTGGAGAGCCACAACTACTGTGGCCTGCAGGTGTTTGACGACTAAGGCACCTCGTGCAGCTCTGTGGCCTGCGCTCCGTGAGAGCAGCGCTTGGAGCAAGTGTGCAGCAAGTGTGGCGTAACCGAGCAAGGGATGCACCTCGCTTTCCCAATACCCTAATGAATAGTAAAGAGTATGTACAAGCAGGCCATATGGGTTACCCGGCTCTGTCTACGCGGTCGTCACGTTCCGAAGGGCGCATGGGTGTTGCGCCTTTCAAGGCGAAGGGCACCCAGACCAGAGCAACAGTGGCTATGACTAGCCCCTTCTGTTTGACGAATACTTGATGTAAAACTGGTGCCGAGGTCGAACAGCATCAAATCACCATGCTGTAGCCCGTACAGTTAAAACGTGTTACCACGGTCTGGCCCGTCACGCCGGCAATTGTTTGCATGCAGTATGCGTGCCAACGTATGCTTGAGAGCGCGTTGTTGTGGGAGCACGTCTGAAACGTGTAGGTGACCATACCACCCCGTCGGAGGAGCTTTTTTCCGGCACAACTTGCCGTCGCGTACGCCCATCTACTCTATAGGATAACATGCAGAGCCTAGGGCTAAGAGGCTCAGGGCAAGGAGTCGTGACCCTGCGACCCTGCCGTCAAAAAGTTCACGTTGTGGCCTCGCTAGGGCTGCCCAAACCTCCTCGGGCCAGCTCAATTGTGTGCAATGTTGCTACAGGAAGCACTGGGATACCAGGTATGCCTGTGTAGTTGCGTGACTGGTGCAAAGCCTTTCGATTCAGTGTCGTCACAACCCTTTTGCGGCGGCTCAGGGCTCTTACATGCAGTTCTCTCAATTCGCTCAGGATTAAACATCAACAAGGTTTCTGTTACGTTTGCTGCTGTGCAGAGGGCCTCAAGCTACCCAAGGATGAGCCAGCGCACGCACCCGCCCTCGCAACGACCGGTGGCAATGGGAATGGGGTGCCCGGTAACAATGGATCCGGGGGCGGTGGCGGCGGTGGTGGTGGTGGTGACAACGGCCACAACGCGGAGGGTGGGTAACCATGAGGTCTCCCTGCAAGGTGGCACCCAGCCCCAGTCCCAGCCTCGACTCTCCTCGCAACACAAAGTTTCCACGACGGCCCTGCACTTCCACCTGATTTATCCGATTGTGCTCGTTGCATTCAAGCTCGTCTGGCCTGGTGGAGGCATGGTTCTGGCTATGGTCTGCCCCCGACCTCCTCCTACCTGCCTCGACCCACATCGCAGGTGGCGGCCAGCCGATGGACCCAAAGATTGTGGCGCTCCTGGCAGCGGCCGGGCGCACCGTGGACAGCTTCCCAGCTGACTTCAAGCTGGGGCTGCTGACAAACAAGGTGTGTGCAGCTGGGGCTTTATTTGGGCGCCAGCGCAAAGGGGTGCGCAAGGGGGAGCTCCGGGTGCGTGCACGTCACTAACGCGAGGGGCTGTCGTCGGTGTGCATGGACGTAAAGGCCACAGCCTGCAACACTGCGTTGAGAGTGTACCGGATGAATTCTTGGGACCCCAGTTGCTTGTGGTTTGACCTGTGATGAGGATGGTGCCGGGCAGGTACCAGTATGACACGTTGCTGCCTTGCCCTTGCCTCAGGTGACCCCTGAGATTCTCCAACGCTACTTCAGCATGGAGAGCAATCTGTTCGCTCGGCTAGTGTGGGGCATTGAAGGTGGGTAGAGTGCATTGGGCTTGGCCCGACGGTCCCTCGGAACCCGTTTGCGTAAGGCGACTATTCCACTCTTACGCGCAACTGTCAGCCAGGCAACGCGCTTCAGGGGCTAGCACTCGCATCATGCACGGATCGATACTTGACGTCACCAGCATCGAACCCGACCAATCTAGATCCTACCGAGTGAGCGGCTGGGTTGCTGCTTGGCATGGATGCTCGGATGCCCTAAGGCCTCGCCAGCCATGGGGTACGCTTGAGGAAGTGGGTCGGTTGCAAGGAACAACGCCCTGTCAACATGCACCATCGTGCCATCAGTGTGTCATCAGGTGCCCATACTGCCCCTCCCACGTCCCCGTGCCGCCGTCCCAGGCTTCCGCGAGCGGCTGCTGGCCGACCCCTCCTTCCCCGTCAAGCTGTCCATCGAGATCGGCATCGGGGTGGTCATGAAGCTGACCGCCGAGTACACAAAGCGCCAGGACAACTTCGTCAAGGAGATCGGTGGGTCGGGGTCAGGGCTGGGGCCGGGGCCGATCTGGGTCGGATCATGCCGAGCCGTATCGACCACTGGATGGGGAAGACGGGCGGCTGGAGACGAATCGCGCGTGGACGTGCTTATGCCGTTTGGTCTTACGTGGCGTTCCCCCCTACGGTCCCTCCATTGGGCGGGTTCACTGGCTCCGTAGCTGACACCTCTTTCTTCCGGGCTCCCATCCACAGACTTCGTGTTCGCCAACACCCTCATGGCCATCATCGCCGACTTCATGCTCACCTGGCTGCCGGCGCCCACCCTCACGTACAGGTGAGTCGATTTCCACAGCCCTACACGCGCACCATGCGACACTCGTCCACAGCCTGCAGCAAAGCGTATAAAAGATTCATACCTTTGCCCATGGCGTGCGTGCGTCTCGGCATCCTGCACTTCCCAACCGCCCACCACCCGCACCATCTCCCCTCTCGAAACCCCTTATCCCCCCTTGCCAACGCTATCTCGCTCTCTCCCTCCACGCCCCAGGCCGCGGCCTGTGACCAGCAACGCGGTGGCCAACTTCTTGGCGCGCTGCCCCGACAACGCCTTCCAGAAGGTGCCCCCCGGCATGGAGCCCTTCACGGGGCTGCAGCGCCTGGGCGCCATCCTGCGCAACGGCGCCAAGCTGCTGGGCGTGGGCTTCTGCGCCTCCATGATTGGTGAGCAGGAGACAGCTGCCGAGGGTGCTGCTACGGTAGTGCTGCTGCAGTAGGGCTGCACTGCTCCGTGGGGCTGCGAGCAAGAGGCATGCGGAGGGCAGCGTGTGCACACGGCGACCTTGAGTGGGGGCTTGGGTGCTCCGTGGAAAGAATGCAGCGCAGCGCCACGACGCCATGCAGACGGCCAGCGGCTGCATAACGGCACCCGTGCATTGGCTGCAAAATTGGTTGTCGTTACAGCACGTCCGGCAAGGTTTCCCGCATTTTGCTTTGGTGGCTCGCTGACCCCACCTCCTCGCCTCCGTGATCCTGCTCAGGCGTGGGCGTGACCAACGCGCTGCTGCTCGTGCGGCAGCACCTGGACCCCAGCCTCGCGCCGCCCAACGCGCCGCAGGACGTGGTGGGCACCTCCGCGGCTTATGGCGTGTACATGAGCATCAGCAGCAACCTGCGGTACCAGGTGCGCAGGCGCAGGGGTGGGAGGGCTGGATTGGAGGTCGGGAGCTCGAAGTAGCATCTGCATGCCCATCACACAGCGGTGGACGGATAGTAGGGCCCAGAAGTATGTATGTTCAATCCTATGCGTTGCAAAGAGCCTAGCGTGCTGCACCCTCAATTGATATTGAGGTGCTGCCATGTAATGACATATGAGATGACGTGTACCGGTACTCACCGCAGGTGATCGCGGGCATTGTGGAGGAGCGCGGCATCGAGGTGCTGTTCAAGGGCAAGCCCGAGCTGTGCCACCTGCTGTCCTTCATCGCGCGCACCGGCAACACCTTCCTGGGCTCGCTGCTGTGGGTGGACTTCGTGCGCCTGTGCGGCATGCAGAAGGGTGGCGGCGACCACTGAGCTGCCGCTGCGCTGTCTCCTACGGTGCCGTAGCGCAAACGAGTCGAGGGACGGTAGCTCTAGTAACTGGCAGGACGTTCTGACGTGTTTCCTTAAGGTTCTGGTTTGAGCATGGGTGGTGGGTGGTTTCTGGTGGCTGATGCTTTGATTGACTGTGTGGTTGGCGCGCCTTGACCTGCTGACTTCGGAGGACTGCAAAGGACTCCCGGGACTCGTGAGGACTCGTACCATGTGGCGGGCGCCTGTGAGCCTGTGGTGTTTGGCAATGACAAGCTGTGGGTACGAGCCGTCAATGCGGTGCGTCTGTGGACACGCTCTCTGTGTTGTGTGTTGTCGTGATCACGCAGTGTTTTGGTGCTACTCAATGGTATGGTGCTAGTTCAATTTGCATGTAGCCCAGCATGCTGTTTGTCGGGGCCTTGCCGCAGGTGTTTGCTCGGGTGCTCACTTCCCGGCGCTTTGCTTTACGCATTGTGGGGCATGTACCTTTTAAGTACTGGTCCCCTTTAGGTGCATGGGGGGTGGGCTGGGCGCTAGTGGTATTCGTGTTGTTGGGCCTTTGCGCGCTGCGCGCTACGACACATGCACACAACCGCTAAACCGGTGCGCCTGGGTGCGCGCGTCCTAGGCTGGATGCCCGGGTGTTGCGGGGTGTATGTCAAGAACAGACGAAACCCCTGGTCAACAGCCAGTCAATTGTTACACGTGGCAGGTGAATCACGTGAGTAGCCCGACTGCGCGTTGTACGGCTGTCGTGTAGGTGCTGCTAGGACGTCTGGCGGCTGGGTCATGGCTGCGGGGCACAACGAGCACTCTGCTCCGTGGTAACGACCTTGAACGTGCATTGCCTACGGCGCAAGAGCCTTACGCTGAATACCATTTGCTCAATGCCTATTCGCCAGCCTTGCATCAGGTCTATCTGGCGCGTTTATTGCCACCTGGCTCAGCCTGCGTGGCTGCGTGAGGCCTCCCTTGCGTACGTGGGATCGGCTCAACAGTCAGCACGAAGGCAGGAAGGCTGGTGACAGCGTGGCACCACCTGTTTGAGGAGCAGACAACGCACACTTGCTGCGAGGCAACCTCGCGTGTACGGCCAGGTAGCGTTACGGTAGGGATAAATAGCATTATAGCATGTCCAGGAGCCTTTGTGGCTGCTATACCATCCAGCAGTCCAGCGCTCGTATGTGGCAGATGCGCTGTCGGCCATGCTCCATGGCGTTGTCCTGCTTGAAGGTCCCCAAAGGGTCAATGGTCCTGCATGGGAGCTGATGGGAGCTGCTCATGAGTGGCCGCAAAGGGTTTGACTTGTAAGCAGTCCATCCCAAAGGCACGCCCTGAGCCCAGAACAAATGGCGGCGGGGTGGGTGGAGAGGTGGCGGCAATGTCGCAGGCTTGCAGCCCTTGGCCCTTGGCATGACTGGCAGTTGTACGCACAGCACGGAGGCCATGGCTGCAGCTCCCGATTATGCTGTTGCAGCGTACCGCTCAGTTTTATATTACTGCGTGTGCATATCATGCAGTTTTGCCCAACACTTACCTCCTCAGAGCGGAACAACAGGCGGAAGAGCCAAAACCATCAATGGCGAGCATCGCGGTACCAAGCGAAGTGGCAGCAATCAATCTATCGCTTAGATATGAGCAACGCTTGCTTGAAGGCGGAGGAGCGCGGCCACAACGTAAGACTGGGTTTGGCACTGCCACCTCTTCGAGGGGCTGAAAGCTGCTCCCTGACCTCTCACGTGCTTGATATGCACATGCACATGCCCCTGCCGCAGCCATCCCTGCTGTCATAATTACCGGGTTCCTGGGGGCTGGCAAGACCACACTGGTGCAACACATCCTGAGGAACCGGTGGGTCGCAAGACGGACTGGGCTGGGCCCTGGCCACTGAGTTCAAGGCCGGCAACAGGAAATCGCGCCTCAGGCTTGCAGCAGCATGCTAGCAAGGACGCGGTATAGGGTCATCAGCAGGGCTTAAGTCCCCTTCCTTTCTCCCACGGGTGAGAGTAGGTACTGCTGCCGCCCCTTGCAGGGGCTCCCTGCGCATAGCCGTGCTGGTCAACGAGGTGGGCCAAGTCGACGTTGACTCGGAGCTGGTCAACGCAAAGCAGGTGACACTCGGACACCATGCAAACAAAACACATGTATGGTAGCGGCCCGGCCCCTACGGTGCGCCCTGTGCACGTTCAGCTGCCGGCGTATGGCCCATGCCCGCGCCCACCGCCCATCCCTCTGACTCACCCTAACCTAGCTCTTCAACCCTCCATCCCCCACCCCCCAGGGCCACGCCGCCCTAGGCCTGTCCGCCGCCGACCTCTCCGGCGGCTGCGTGTGCTGCTCCAAGTCCGAGGACCTCCTAGCCGCCCTGCACCGAATCCGCGACCCCTCCGCGCCCTTGCCCCCGCAAAACCACCCCCACCCCAACGCCTCCCCCTCCTCCTCCTCCTCCGCCCCCTCCGCCTCCCCGCCCGACTACCTGGTAGTGGAGACCTCCGGTGCCGCCGACGCGGGGCCGCTGGCGGCGGCGCTGGCGGCGGCGGGCTTCCGCCTGGACTGCGTGGTGGCGGTGGTGGACGCGGAGGCGGGGCGCCAGGCGCTGGCGGACCACCCCGTGGCAGCGGCGCAGCTGGCGGCGGCGGTGGGTCCGCGTACGTGGTGTATGTACTGGCTGCCCAGGAAGCTGCGGGGCACAGGCTGCACGGTGCCGGGCGATGGACGGGTGCCGTACAGTCATGTCCTGCCTGTGCGCTTGCTGGTGCCCGTCCTGATGCTGCTGCTGCTGCGGTGGTGGTGGTGATGCGGGTGGTGGCGGTGTCGCAGGACGTGGTGGTGCTCAACAAGTGCGACCTGCTGGCGGCGGCCCCCGGCGGCGGGCTGGGCGCGCTGTCGGACATGGAGGACGAGCTCGCCAGGAGGGCGCCGGGGGTGCGCGTGGTGCGGGCGAGGTACGGCGAGGTGAGCAGTGGGAGCAGGGCTGTGCAGATCAGCAGATCAGCACATCGGTACCAGTAATTGAATCCCGGACATGCAGTGCGGCAGGATGCCCATGTGCTCCGGCATGGCATTTTACTCTTGGTGCATGTCGTATTTAAGCCGCGCGCGTGCAGGTGTCGCGCCCTCCTGTCAGCCTGCTGCCCTTACCTTCTGTCGACTGCGGCGGCTGGGTTCATTGGGTCAGGGTGCGCCCCTGCATGCTGGCAGGCTCCCCTTGCCCACGCCGCTTGGGCTCCGCGCCTGGCCCTGTCCCTGCATGCTGCAGGTTCCCCTGCCCGCGGTGCTGGACGTGGAGCCAGTGGAGGGCGCCCGCAGCGGCAGCGTTGCGGCGGCGGGCACGGCGGGCACGGCGGGCGACGGCGTGGGCGGCGGCTTCATGTCCCACGAGTCCATGCCCGTGGGGGCGGCGGGAGGGTTCCGCCTCTCGGCAGGTGCGCTGGGCTCGCGGGGGACCGGGAAAAACAGGGAGGCACCGTGGCAAGGAGAGTAAGATGCACGTGCGTAGGTGCCCTTACACGCCGGGGATGCTGGTGCTGTCGGATGAGCGCGGCATGCGGCTCTCAGAGGCCTCAGGGCCCGGGCGCTCGGCCTTCTGCGCGGGGGGCTCAGAACGCCGGGCCGGATGGTGGGCGCTCCCGTATGCCAGGCCGCTCAGGGTGTGGCCGAATCCTGGTTGGCGGACAGCAGTTGCTCCTCAGTGTTGCAACGGCGATGCTGTCAGCTCGGGGGTGCAGCGCCGGCTTGCAAGGTGGGCGCCAACAACGCTGCCGAAACGCATCTTGGTGCTTAAGCGGCGATGCTACCCCTGTGTACACTGTGGCGGGGTGAATGTCAACAACAGCTCTACCGTACACGTCTCTCTTGCTGCTGAAGTGCACCCGCCCCGCTGCAGGTCCCCTGGCGGTTGGCGGCCTGGCGGTGGGCAGCTCCCGGCACACGCGGCGGCGAGCGGCGCCACCGGGCGGCGGGGACGAGCACGCCGCACAAGGGGAGGCGCACAGCCACCATCACGAACACCACGGACACACGCACGCCCACGCCCACGACCACGGCCGGCTGCACAGCGGCTTCCACACCGAGTCAGTAGTGGTGGCGGAGGCCCCTGTGTCCCTGGGGGCCGTGGCGCGCTTGCTGCAGCATGTTGTGCGGGAGCCAGGTGGGGAGCAAGCCCGTTGGCGCTGGTCATATCACCGCTGCTGCTCTCACCACTGATAGCTGTACGACCTTCCATGCTGGTCTGGGTTGCCGTAATGCTTTAACCTCCGTCATGCGGAGTTGGCCTTGTGCACATCTTCTATACCAATTGCCTGCACTCCGTCACCCGCCACCCTTGCTGCGTGACCCTGATCAAAACACTCCTGCCGCAATCGGCTTTTGCAGCATGACAGCCATGCCCCCGACTACCCCACTTAATCATTACTCTGGTCCCACAGACCAACAGATAGGCCAGACTCCTATCACATCTCACACACCTCATGCACCTGGCCCCGCAGCGCTGCTCCGCTGCAAGGGCTTCGTGTGGGCGGCGGAGCGGCGGCGCCACCGCCTGACGCTGCACGTCAGCGGACGGCGGCGCGCGGAGGCGGCGCAGGAGGGCCCCTGGGAGGGCCCGCCCGCCACGCAGCTGGTCTTCATAGGCACGGACGCAGCGGCCATGGCCCGCCTGCGAGACGCCTTTGTAGCCGAGGTGGTAGAGGGTGTGGAGGGGGCAGGGGCAGTGGTGCAGCGGGCAGCAGGTCTGGTGGGCGACGGAGGGAGCGGTGCTGGGGAAGGCAGCTGCAAGGCGCGTAGGGAGAGCGCGCCGGGTGTGCTGGAGGAGTGGATTCGGGGGCACGAGCGGCTGGTGCTGGTTGAGACCCTACACCCTCCGTCCTTGGCAGCGAAGGGTGGCGGTGAGTGTGGTGGTAGTGGCACAGAGAGCTCCGCAGCGCAGGCGGGGTTGCAAGCGCTGCCGTCAGCTGGTGGCAGCACGGTGGCTTTCTCCGCGCGGGGGTCTCCCCTGCACGGGATCAGCCCCGAGGAGGTGAACCAGGACATTGCGCTGCGGGCCAACGCGGCGGGCGGGCTGCTGCTGGTGGCGGTGACGGCGCCGGGGCAGGTCAGCGCAGCCACGCTGGTGCAGCGGCGGGACAGGTGCGCGGGCCGCGTGTGTGGGTCAAGCCACCACAGGGCTCGTCCAGCATATACCGTATGCTTGTGCTGTTGTTCCTTCCCGTTGCATGCCCGGACGCCATAGTGTCCGCCGCGCGTGTCCTGCCGTGCGGCTTGTACGCGGCCCCATCCTACCGGTAGTTCGGTTGCCTGTCAACCAATTCAAGTGTTGGTCCCATGCTGTTGCGATGGTGTGAATCAGGTTGGGTACCGTTGTGTATCTTGTAAACGCTGTGCGGGGGGTGCTTTTTCGTGGCGTGTGAGATGTGACGCTCCTGCTGCTGATGCCGTGCAGGGTGGTGGCGCTGCTGGTGCCACCCACAGGGTCCCCGGAGGCGCTGCGAGACGCGCTGGCGGCCGCGGCGGAGCCCGTGCTGCGCAAGGCCTACCAGCACGTGCACAACTGCAAGTGCGACGTGGCGGCAGCGGCGCAGGGCATGAAGTGACACATGGCAACAGGCGTCTGGCGTGGGCCCTGACACGCGCTGGGCACCTGCATGCCTTGGGGGCATCGTGCCGTCTGTTGCTCGTCGTGGATCGGGGCGTTGGTGGGCGCGAGGTGTGCCGGTGTGCGTCATGGCGTAGCGGCTGTACCACAGCCGACACACACTTCTCTGTATCACAGCATGGTAGCACACCGGACATGGGCGCCCGGCTCAGATGCTTGCAGAGGACCCTGCAGCTAAGTGCAATGCCGTGAAGAGGGCTATCCTGGCATCCATCCCTAGCAGGAGTTCGTGGCAGGCCAGTCCCAAGGTCTGCGGGTTGTCGTACACGCAGCGTGTTCCTGCCTGGCAGGGTTACCTGTGCCCGTCCCTTTCATGTCTTGCAATATGTGCACTGGCAATTAGTTCACGCTGAACCAACAACACCATAGGCCAGCTGCGCCTCTGCAACTCTATTCTGTGCAACTGTTCACCTCTGCACAGCCGGGCCCAGCCGGGACGCAGCCGTGCACCCCAACCGTCGACGCACACACCCATGCCTCCAAGCCACACCTTCACGCCCGCCCCTAGGCGGGTATGAAGGCCCCCCTGACGCCGCCGATCCACCCCTTGCTGTTTCCGTAGCCGTCCTTTGGGCTGGGGTTGCGTGCGTCCCCCGCCTGCAGCCAGCACTGCCGGAAGCTCTGAAGCTTGCCGTCGCAGCCGCTGATGCTGCCGCACCAGGCCCACGTGTTGCAATTCTGCAAACCGCAACAGCAGCAGTACCGTATTGCCAGCCGAGCAGCAATTCAATTCATCAGTTGCATACGTTGATTCTATAAGAAGGGCTGGTGAAAGCACTAGCACGCAGTTGCATGCGCCGCTTGGGGATGGGGCTGGATGTCCAGTTGGTCTGGTCTTGTACTTGATGCTGTGCAACGCAGGTGATTGTTGCGGGCTTGGGCTACACACGTGCATGCGAGTACTGCAGCCCAGCTCACCGTGGTGGTGGCGCACTGGGAGCAGCAGTCGTCAGGGGAGTCCTGGTAGTTGTCGTCGCCAGCAATCAGCACCTGCAGGCATACGCAGGGGTATGCGTTGCGCACGAGGAGACGGGCGGGGGCCGAAGGGGAGGCATAATCCACAACAATATTACGGGTATTCCTTAAGCGACTGTAGGGCCAGGGCCAATCTGCTGCGCAGCGCGTATGTAGCGGTGCGTGTCCCCCGATACCACCAACCAGAACACCTGTTGGTGCCCTTAGACACGTGCAAGAAAGGTATCACATGCAGGCGCACCAACTCTGCATACCAAAGTAGCAATTGCGTGTAGCAGGCCAGCAACGACACCTTCCTGCCGCTGGGGATAGCAATGGCACACAGCGCCTTGCAGACATGAAACAGCATGAACAATGAACAACAATGAAACAGCATGAACGCAGGAGCTCACGTCGCCGTTGTACTGCGTGTCCAGTGTCACGGTGCACTGGTGTGTGCCGGAGCAGCTGTCCTCTCCGGAGCTGGGCGGGTAGCGGCAGCCGCTGGCCACCACCTGGCACTTGGCATAGGTGCCGTCGTAGTTGGCGCATACACCCTAGCATGAGAAAGGGCGGCGTACAGCAGTAAGGCACGCTTTGCTCCGTACGTACAGACGGCAGCTTCACGGCACGCGCTGCCGGCACGTGCGAAGTTGCGGGTGACAGTACCGCTGCCCGTACTGCTTGTGCCAGCCCTGCTGGTACCGCTACCAGTGCTGCAAGTTGGTAGCCAATCATGGTGCCGGTACTGATGCCTGGGCCACTGACAGCAGCCCGAGCGCACGCTGGCGACACGCCTGACAAGCAAGCATCTACACTAGCACGTTGGCATTGCATACTCATCCTTCAATGACGGTGTTACCGTGTTTCACAGCCAGGCACTTTAAAGTAAAGGCAAAGCACCGCCCCTCGGCGCGCCCACCAGGAACTGCTTTCCTCCCACGGTGTAGGTGTCGCAGGTGCAGTCCGAGTAGGTGGTGTCGGGCCCCGCCGCGTCCGCGAAGCCCTGCTGCGTGGTGCCGCTAAGCCACCCGGTGTCCTGGTCGCGTGAGTTCTTGGAGCGCGGCCACGTGGTACGGTTGGACGGCTTGTCGTACTTGAGCCAGCACTGGCGGTACCTGCCAGGTGTCAGGGCCGAGTTGGGGCGCGCACGTGCGTACGGTACGCAGCATTATGGGCCATGGCGATCGCGTGCGGCGTGGGCATGGGCAGGAGCGTGGGCACATGGGTCAATACCGACGCACAGGGCAGGAGCTTAGCCGAGCCCCAGGCGCGAGCGGAAGGCAAGGGGCCTTCTAAATGAGGTAAATGACGGGGTATTTTCCTTCCCCTGGCGCCAATGGAGTTGGGGGACCACGCCTTCTGCAGTGGCCTACTGCGGGCGTCGTAGGTAGGGTCCGGCACGAGGCACGCAAGGCACAACCCGCCGGAGGCCCCTCGGCCCAAGAGAGATCCGTACAGTCCGTACAGTACCCACCTGCGCAGATCCTTGTCGTACTGGTTGGTGCCCCCGCTGGTGCAGCCCGCGGTGGCTGGACAGTACACCCACAGGTTGCACTCGGTGTTGTTGGCGCACTGGTCGCGGCACTGCGCGGCGGTGTCCAGGTAGTTGCCCGCTTCGTCGGCGTCAAGCACCACGCTGCCCTCCAGGTCGCGGTTGGTGACGCCCACCAGGTTGGCGGGCGCCTGGCCTGGTAGGTAGCAGGCGGACGGGATGGGTTGAATGGTGGTGGACAGCGGTGGTTCAGGGGGGCTGGGGGCGTAGTTGCAACGGGGTGCCCTGGCAGGGGCAGCCTGCAGACGTGGTTGCCTCACCCGACACCCTTGCGATTCCAGCTGCGAGCATGGTTAGCACAAGCATCCAGGCAAATGAAACAAGCGGCCGATTAGCCATTATTTTCTGTCCCGGAAAATACAGAGTAACCTCAAACGGCCCACAGGTCTGCAGCGCAGTTATGGTACTATGGTGGATAATGCGTTGGTTTGGGCAGGATACAAACGGTTCCAGAACAAGTGCCCCTTTAAAGGACGGTCGCCAGGCCGACGAGTTGCTGTACGGTCTTGGACAACAATCGAATGAGCTCCGCCTGCGCAGCGTCCGTCCCAAGGTTCGTAGCTCTCCGCTGTGACCGTGGTCATCTGCAATCGCAGCTGGCCTCCGTTGCAGGCCTAATCAAGAACATAACTAGCCTTGCTCAGTTGTCGTTGGCCAAGGCAGCTCATGGGGGAGACGGTTATTAGGATCCCGGTGCGCCTGGGGAGGGTCCCAGCTCCACAGCTGCCGCCTGTGCATTGCACGGCTCGGTTGCTAACCCACACGGCCTGCACCTCGGCGCCTTACGCACAGCAAGTTCAGGAACCGGGTCGTACCGCACGACATAGCTTTGGCCCCGAGCACTTTTGTCAGGAGGCTTTGCACAGGGACACTTCGGGCACAGCTCCCTTGTGGCAGCGCGTCTCAGATGCCATTTACTGTGCACTTCGCAATTCGCATGAGCTCCAGTCACAGTGACAACGGGAGGGGGGGAGCCTGGGCAGCGTGGTCGCAGCGCATCAAACTACAGCAACGTGGCCACAGAGCTGGTGTTTCCACGTCCAGTCGCCAGCGTGGCCACAAGCACAATGCGCCACTCGCCACCTGACCCGCCACGTGTCACGCAGCACGTATCCTCCAATGCAAACAAAAATGGCGAAATACCCAACACAAAAGTACGACACACCAACTGTACAACAAACCACCTACCGCACAGAGCTATGTACTGAGAGGCAAAATTGGAAAGAAGCTTTGCATCTTCGCCCGCTGCATGCGAACCGGGAAAACCGTTACCAAGCATAGTGATGTTGACTGGTACAGAAGGCTCAACTCTGCAGGCCACAACTCCCACCTCACCGCCCGGCCCCGCTCCGATAACTAGCCTAACCCTTACAGGGACACAACTGCACACCCCTGTCTGCCAGCCTCTCGCCCCTCGCCGCCTTGCCACGTCCAATGTCATGTCATGGACTTGCGCCCCTTCCGCACCACGCGCGCTCTCTCCTCTCCGTTGGATTCCCATCACGCCTTGCAGGCCGCCACCCCGTTTCTGATTGCGGTGGGCAGTGTGCTCATGATGGTGGGCACGTCCACCAGGGAGTCAAGCACCAGGGACAGCCGCTCCTGGGAGTTGCTGGGTGCCGGCGTCCTGCGGCACAGGAGGAAAAGGTATTTTCAGTAGCCTGGTTGTGAAGACATCACGTTTCGCTGCGGGGGTTGCGGGTACGCGCGACACGCGATGAGGGCATCGTGGGAAGAATCGAGGTGGCGCACGGCCGTTGTTGTACGGCAAGGCGGCGATGCCGCAACGGGGTTGAAAAGGGAACGGCAGGTTAGTTTGGGGTGCATGGCAGGGCCGCGGACACGTGTGTCCCATGGGACAAGAGGGCCACATGGGTTCGTGGTGGCGGTGCTCGAGCGGCCCAGCTCATCCACTTATGACAGGTCCGCAGCGCCAAGACGGTAAGGTCGCCATGGATAAGCGCCAATGCTCCATGGCAGGCGTGCACGTGCCTGTCCACCACAACGCGGGCCCACAACCCCCGTGCGCCTGTCCGACCGCAGGGCCGCAGTGGTGTGTCCGCCGGGCGTGCGGGAGCTGCAGCGTGTGTGCCTGCCCCCTCCCCTCCCGTCCCCTCCTCTCTCCTCGACCACTCGACCACCCGCACAGCGCACACACCCAGCCAATCGGCCTCACTTGCGGTCCGCCAGCGCCGCTGGCCCCTCGAAGAAGCGAACCATGATGACGTTGCCCTGCGGCATGCGTGGCAGCACAGCAGTAGGGGGCTTGACGCGATGTGGCACCCAGCAAGGGCCCGGCAGTGGAGCAGCTGCGGAGGGACCTGGTGGCGTGGTGCTGCTGAGCGGCTTGCAGCTGCCCACCCGCTCAGGGGTAGCATGGGCGGAGGGCTTTCCCCCAGTCGGAATCGTATCAAGCCCATCAATAGCCCACCAAAAGGGCCCCCTAACCTGCCCCAACCATGGACCTGTTCCGTCCAGGCCCCCGCCCGCCCCACCTGGCCGTTTACGAACTCCACGGTCCCCTGGATCTCCCCTGCGCTGTCGAAGTTGCCCGCCGGCGTCTTCTTCAGCAGCGAGATCTGCAGGTGCCGTGGCATATCTGCTGTAGAACACCACCACCACACTTCAAACCTCCGGTTCTCTGGCCGGCCCAAGGGTACTCAGTTCACGTGGCAGGCGTAACTTCCTATACGAGCCGTAGGGCCCAAGGGATACCACACAGTGTGTACAACTCATGGCAACTACCCGGCCCCACCTTGAAGCCCCGCTCCTCCTTGTCCGCCTTTAGCGGCAGCGCAAAAGGGAAGTTGGCCCCGCTCTGCGTCAGCGTGGCCGCCCACTGGTACAGGTATTCAGAGATGCGGTCGGCATCCACGGAGCTGCGGGGGAACATAAGCCGGGTAGGGTTAAGGGGAAGAGGGCAAGTATGGGGAGCGAGCAGGTGTGGCTAGGTTAGCATACATGGAGGTTGCAGCAGTGTTGGTGCGGCGAGCACAACGCCTGTCAACCCAACGAGCGGCCTGAATTAACCCCCGGCAAGTTGCCCGTTGTTTGAGGGCCATGGCCCACAATTTCTGCCCTCTGTCGGGCCTGTCCCGACGGGAGTGCTATCAGCGGCATTACATAGCGCCACCGCGCTCGGCTCAGAGTCCGCCTCTGCCCGTTCCTCCCCTTGACGCTTGCAAGACATGGCATTTCAGTCTTCTTTCAGGGTGCAACTAAGAGGCATCTCCTCCACCCTCTAACCGCGACCACCATGGCGTTAAGCTTGCGGAGCGTACCTAGGCAGTTTTGCAGTTCCCAGCTGTACATGGGGCTCATTTGCGGAACGCAGCTTGGCACATACGCTAACTGCGATCTGGCGGGACGCCCGGGCAGGTTGCCTCGCCCGCGAAGGAAGCACGCTGGACGCCGAGCGCGATAGCAACATGATAGCGGAATAAAGAGTAATATGCCTGTGTCCAATGAACACCGGTGGTTTTCCGATGCTGTATCGTGTGCGCAAGTTCTATGAACGCAACGGCCGTCTCGTACGGCGCGCGGGAGGGGCTCCACATGTGCCATGCATACTGTCCAAGCTGCAGGCGTTCCTTGCTTGACCCCCACCGCGGTTGTTTGGGCGCGGGCAGGCGGCACCAAAGGGCGGCATTATATCGAGCCCCCTTGCACAGCACTGCACAAGGTACGACGATTGGTGTGAGGTGTGTTGCAATGTGAAGTCCTGACTGCTGTGTGTGCGGTTCTATACTTCTGGCCAAGGGTTGGACACTCCCCTGCTAACGGTACCACCTGCCACGAAGCATTGCCCCTTACCTGCAGTTCGCCATGTTGCCAAGCTCGTCCAAGGTAGACGCAGTTTCTGAGCCGTCCGATCCCGCGCAGAGCCTCTTTGGTGCATGAACGGAGCACGAACGCACCCCACTGAACGCACGCATGCCCTGGCAGTACGGTACAGGGGCTTGGAATTTGATCCTGGCGAGCACACGTGGGCGGATTGATACGCCTCACCAGCCACAGCGACCCAACGTACTCTACCCCAGGGGAGAGAGCCATGGATCTCCCCTGCTCCACCCAAGACTGTGAAGAACTCGCCGCACTACCTGGTACCAGTAAACTCACGAACAGGGGACAGGGGTCCGGGAAAGGAAACAGGAAACCTACTACCAGCTGATGCCCGACGGTTCATCATCCACGGATAGCCACCAACCACCGACACACCTTCCATCGGCACCCGGATTCGGCCACCAGGGTCTTGGGATTTACAGCAATGGGATTTGCAGCACGCCTGGTCTCGGGGCTAGTTGTAACATACGGTACACACCCGGCCTCATGCACCTCCTTGCGTCATTGCTGCTGCATTGTGCCAACTGTGCCTCACAGTGGCTGACACCAGGGAAGCTGACAGCGTGACGGGCTCGGACAGGTGAAGGGAAGCTCCGTCTGCCGTACCATTGCCTTGTTCACACGCAGCCGCTGACTGTTGGCAGGCGGGGCAGGCTGGCTGGATGAGCCAGATTGGGCCAGCAGGGGACCCTGCTCGGCGAGCAGTTGGTCACGCCTGGGGCTCAACAGGGGGATTGCTTTCACACAGAGCCTTCAGACGATATGGTTACATTGCCGGTAAGGCTGGCCATTAGCGCACGACAAAGGCAGTGGCCGAGCACATGGCCTTGCCAGAGTGATCGTAAGGTAAGGTGTAACGTAGCTCATGATGATTTGTATGCGTGATGTCGCGCCGGTAAGCCGTCAGGCTGGCCGCAAGGCAAGGCGACACTTGCCTCTGGCGGGAGACCAGCATGCGCGGTGTGCCCATTTCGGGTTTTGTCAGTTGAGCAGATTGAGGAGGTTTTTGCAGGCAGTATAGCCAGAGAACCTGTAAGCGCCTCGCACGCAAACGTCGTACAGTACCGGAGTTACAGGGTTCTTCTCACCTAGTTCATTGACACATGCTGCACAACTCTCTCGTTGTTACATGGCTGATTTTGTTGCAATAGCGCATTTTGTTAACACGAAGTTTTTTCGAGAAACCATGCGACGAATGCCCTAAAGTGCAAGGTGAATCTAGGCGATACGCTGCACAGGGCGCACGTCGATGGAATAGCGTTGGTGGAGGGGCTCCGCTTCCGTGCCTCCCCAGCTCCCGAAGCGTGCCCAATACTATGACAGGCGAAGGATATGGGCAGCCCATCACTACCCTGTATCATTATCCTCATTTTGACGACTTCATTCAGCTTTGTTACGGCGCAGGAGAAGCGGTATGTTCGGGAGCACTTTTGCTGCTGACCGGCAGCGACTCACCGGACTACCCGGTGCCTGCCGTTAACGACGTATGCCGGATGCAAAGCCATATGACGATGATGCATGCTGCTTGCAGGTGTGTAAGAGACGTCTTTTCGTTCGCGGCAGCCAACCTATGGAGCAGTGGGGGCGCGTCGGGCGACGATGCCGCGAACGTGAGTCCTGTCCTGAGGAGTTAGGACGCCAAGCAACCGTCGCGCCTGCGACGTTGCAACCCACGATAGCGGCGTTCAGTGCCGACTGTGGTACACAGCACTACCTGCAAACCGTAACTGTGAAACTGCTGCCGCTGCAGCCCCACATCCACCGCAACCAAACGTCGCACACGCCTGGCTTCCCCCACATCGTGCTTGACGTGCTGATCACCATTGCTCTTTCAACGCAGACTGGCAACGCTCTGCTTCTTGCCGCTCCGGAAGCAGCCATCGGGTGGCTCACCGGCCTGCTTAGGAACACACCACCAGAGCTTGCCCCAGCATGGGGAAACGGCACGCTGGTCGGCGTGGCACCCCTCAACACCACGCACCCACAATCCCCGCTGCCGGCCGCGGACTTTGTCGCACTGCGCTCGGCGGCCAGCAGCGGTACGCCGCCTCAACTCGCGGACCAGTGGCAGCAGCTCCAGCAGCAGCAGCTTGGGCACGCGGCAGCAGAGGTGGCAGCATGGCTGCTGCCCTCCCACGCACTAGCCAGCGTGGCAGCAAACAACAGCGCCGTGCTGGTGGGCGGCGTACAGCACCAGGACGCCGCCGTACCGCTGTACGACGTGGCGCTGCCGTACAGGGACGCACTGGCGCTGTACAGCGACAGCGTGGTGGCGGTGCCGCTGGGGGCGGGGCCGCTGCTCATGTTCGTGCGGACGGATGTGGTGGGGGCACAGGTGGGGTGGTGTTGGGGCAGGATATGGGTGCTGTGGGGCCGCTGGGTGGAGCTTTGGGGGTCTGGGGTGAGTCACGGCTGCTGGGCGGCTTGGGAGTCGGGCCCAGCTTCATGAAAGCAGCGAAGGACCACATGGTGTAGGCGGGCGCATACCACGAGTTCGGGGTAAACGGGAGTGCACCATTTCTAGCTGCTTTGCTTGTGCCCAATGGGTCCACAAGCCATCGACCGGCTGGCCCTACAGTGCGCTTGCAAGCCCAGTTGGCCGACACTAATTTGCCGCTGGTGCTGCCACAGGCGGTCCCGCGCTCATGGCAGGATCTTGCACGCTGGGCTGGGCAGTACGGCGCCATGCGGCGGCCAGCCGATCCCCCGAACGCTCTGTGCCTACCTTCGGGCCCAGGTACGCGCGCCGAATGCGCGCCTCGACCTCCACACCTGCCGCAGGGCGTGTAAACCCTGCACCCTACCCACATGCACCAGCTTAGTGTGTTACCCCTGGTTCCAGTATCCGCCGTATGTGTCTGGTTTATGTGTCTGGTTATGTACGTACTGAGTGCGTAGACTGGCCAGTGCACTGAGTGGATGCGGTTCCTCCTGCCCCGCAGACTGCTCCTGGCTGCCCCTGCTGCACGCCGTGTGGGGCTCCGTGGCCCTGACGGGGTGCCAGATGCAGGGGCTGCTTTTTGACCCCTCGGACCTGCAGCCTCGCCTGCACACAGCGGCGCTAAGCCACGCCCTGCAGCTGCTGGCCAATCTGTCGGCAGCGGCGGCACCTGATGACCAATTGGGGCCTGGCGGGGCTGGCAGCAGCAGCAATAGCAGCAGTACTGACGGTGGTGATGGCGTGGCATGCTGGTCTGGAATCGCCAGCGAGGGCTTTGCGGCTGGGACGTGTGCCATTGCCCTGGCCGGCTTCCAACAGCTGCACGTCTTGGACCAGGCCGTCCGCGGAGGATGGACCTTCTCGAGCAGCAATAGCAGCAGCTTCAACACGAGTGGCAGCGGCGGGGGCGATGGCGGGACCTTTGGAGGCGCTGATGGCGGTGGGGGCGACTCGGCGATGCCCGTTGCGGTGTTTCCCGTGCCTGGCTCGGAGGTGGTATGGGACAACGTCACTGATACGCTGGTGGCATGTGACGAGAGCAGCTGCCCCGTAGGGGAGGAACGGGACAGCAGCGGGGGAGGTGGTGCAGGGCGGGGCCTGAGGCTGAACCGCAGCCCCTACCTCACGACCTCCTCCCTGACGGGCGTCATCAACGCAAGGTGGGTATCAGGCATGAGGGTGCACGAGACGGCGAGCACCTGATGCTTTCACAGCAGCCGCTTGGGCGGTATGGGTACAGCCCCCGCACACCCGTTGTAAGGGCGGGGCGCGCGGTCGTGCTGTGCTCTGCGGGTGTCCTGAAGCCGCTGGGAAGCGGCGCCGGGGCGCTGGTCTGATACCCATGTAGCTGAAAGCAATACAAGAATGCGACGTCATTGCAGCAAAGGACGTACGGCATTGTCCTAGGCAACACTGCACAGCGGTGTCTTACGTACGTATGCGTGCGGTGCTGCCATGCAGAGCAAGCCCCTTGGCGCAGCTCCAGGCGTACCTGCTGCTCTCCTCCATCGCCGGAGACGTGGTGAAATGGAAGAGTAGCCTCAGCCCTGTTCGGAGCTCCCAGCTGGACCCCTCATCGGCCCCGCTGCTGCTGGAAGCATGGCGGCAGCAGGAGCAGCCTGCTGTGGACAACGGTACAGGTGCTGCTGCTGCTGATGATGTTGCAGCTGGTAGCAGCAGTAGTGTCAGAAGGCGGTTGTCAGGAGCGGTAGAAGGCGCTGTGGAGGGTGTGCCGGTCAAGCTGGTGGAAGATGCCATGGCTGCGAGCACAGCGGCCATTCAGCACCCCAGCGCCTTTTGGGACATATCTTTGGTCACCATCCACACCATGAGGTCAGTACTGTGTAGTGTGGCGCAATGTGGCGCCAGGTGCCCAGGTGCCCGGAGCTGACCATGTGACCTCACAGAGACCGAAGTGTCCCCTCGCCGTACCAAGGCATGCTTTCTCCACACGTGCAAAGTATTTTGCCTGATCCCTGATCATGCCTTCAAGTAACGCTGTAACCTGTGTCCCGTTGTGTATGATGACCGGAACGCTTTTACCCGTTGTGTATGATGACCGGAACGCTTTTACCCGGTGTGTATGATGACCGGAACGCTTCACCCGGTGTGTATGATGACCGGAACGCTTTTACCCGGTGTGTATGATGACCGAACCACTGTGCCCATGTCTGGTGTTCAGGCTCCTGCTGCGCCAGCTGGCGGAGGCGGCGGTGGCGTGCGGTGCTGCAGCGAACGGCGGCGGCGGTGCCGCAACAGCCTGCTGGTCGGGCGTGCAGCAGCAGCTGCGCGAGGCGCAGGCTGCAGCCGCCGCCGCGTATCCGCCCAGCCGCTACCTGGTCGCATACAGGGTGGCCATCGGACTGCACAACTACCACCCACACGTGGATGCAGACGACAGCCAGGCCCCGCACCGTCGCACAGGTCCGTCCTTCGCCCTGCCCTCCTCTTGCCGCCAAGAACATACCGTATCATCATGATCCCATCATGTCCATTCCCGTAGCACCTGCCTGCCGCTCGGGTCCGCTCGGGTCCACATTCCGCTCTTGGCCGCTTTCCAAAACCATGCCCTGCCCCCTACCCCCGGCCGAATGCACCCTACAGGCTGGGCCACTGCCCGCAACCTGGGCCTGGTGGTGGGTGTGTGCGGCGCGGCGGTGCTGCTGGCGCTGGCGGTGCTGCTGCTGGGCCGCTCCCACCGCCAGGCGCTGCTGGGGCGGCTGGTGGAGTCGCTGCGGCTGCAGGGCACGGCCCGCGCACCGGGCCCCTTGCCCAACACCTGCCTGCTGGTCACTGAGTAAGGGGGGTGTGCGCGGGGTGTGCGCAGTGTTGTTGCGGCACCGGTCGTGCAGGTGCTTTTCCATAGCTGCAGGCCCGGCTGGGCAACATAGGGCCGGGCTGCACTGGCACTGGCACAATACACACCGTCTCGAACCATTAAGGAAGGCCTCTCGCTACGCAACACTGCCACACACCGCCAACTTGCCCTGTCACCCTCCTCCCTTCTGCCTCCATCCGTCGCAGCATCGAGTCCTCCACCACCCTGTGGGAGGCGCTCCCCGCCCACGTGATGGACCGCGCGGTGGGTCTGCACCACAGCCTGCTGCGGCGGCTGCTGGTGCGGCACGGCGGCTACGAGAGCGCCACGGAGGGCGACGCCTTCATTCTGGCCTTCTGGCGGCCCGACGACGCATTCGGGTTCGCGCTGGACGCACAGGCGGCGCTGCTGGCGGCGGAGTGGCCGGAGCAGCTGCTGGCGCATGAGGTGCGTGCCGGGTGGCCGCGTGCGTGGTGCGCGTGGAAAGGAAGGGGGGTGTGATGCCGATGGGTGCAGTGGCTGGGGGGAGGCGGGTTTGGGTAAACGAGTAGTTCGGAAGCAAGGTGAGGTGTCTTAAATTGGTGCTTTGGCGCGGGAGCAGGAGGTGCGTGAGGGGGCGGCGACGGCAAATTGCGCTCATGCTGCTGGCGCGCCGGGTGCGTGCCATGGCCGCGGGTGTGAGGATTGCGGTGCAGGATGGGGTAGGTGCACTGCCGCGAGCGCACGCAATGCGTAAGGGGGCGGTGAGGGCATGCAGGCGCTTGGATGGGTTGCGGTTATGAAATGTGGGCTTCCTGTGCTTCGCCTGCCGCACCGTCGGGCTTGCATGCCGGTACGCTGTTGAGGACTTCCATGCATTCAAGGCATGAAAAGCGCTACAGCCGGGGGTTGTTGCGCGCATGAACCTTGTTTGGACATTGCGACATAGATCCTGTCGGGCCCGTCGGCCGCCCTTGCGTGCAGGCCTGCGCGCCTGTGTGGACGCGACTGCCCGGCGCCCTGCCGCTGAGCAGCTCGCCGCACACCCTCCGGCCGACGGTACCCGGCCTGGGGCTGCTGACCGGCCGCCCCTCCCGCGTGGGTCGCGCCTCGTGCGACGGCGTGCCGGGCCGCCAGTCGCTCTCCCTGCGGGGCGGCCGCAGCTCCCGCGACTTTGGGCTGCTGCGCTCCCAGCAGCAGCAGCAGCAACCAGCACCAGGGGAGGGCTCTCCCATCGCACTGGCAGCTGCCGCGGCCGCGGCCGCGGCCGCCGCCGCCGCCGCCGCCGCCGCCGCCGCTGCTGCAGCGCCGGCGCTCGCTGCGCAGTCCTCTCCCCTGGCTACGGGCTCCCAGACACCGCCGCTGATGCGCCATGCGCCGCTGTCACCCGTCAGCAGCAACCAAGAGCGGTTCGCGGAGAGGCGGCGGGCGACCGACGACTCGGTGGAGATGACACGTGCCACCACGCGTGTCACAGGGCACGGGATCCTTCCCGCACACTTGATGATCCGGGCGACCTACAGGGCAGCGGTAACGGCGACAGCGGGTATGCCAGCGGCATGACCACAGGCACGGGTATGTGGAACGGGGCTGAGGAAGGAGGCGGCGGGGATGGCTTGGTGGGCAGGGGAGGCCTCCTGGGTGTGGGGCCTCAGGCTGAGGCGGCGCTCGAGGCCCTGCGGGCATGCAGCGCGACTTGGGCCGCCCAGCAAGGTGGCGCGTCCGGGGGCCTTGCGTTCGGGCAGTGGCTGCAGCAGCAGGCGCAGCAGGCGGGGGCGGAGCACGAGGGCAGGGGCTGCAGCTTTGTGGAGGAGCCTGTGGTGGAAGGGGTGGGCGCGCGGGCGGGGTCGGTGACGTCGGGCCGGGGCATGACGGGCGCGCGGAGGGTGCCCAGCCGGCTGGGGGGGCACGGCGCCGCCGGCCTCACCTGCATGTTCAGGTGCGCCTACGGTCATTGGGTTTCGTGGCCAGTTGCTGCTTGCTTGCTTGCACTGTGAAGTCCCAGCCGCAGTACATGCAGGCCTCCGTTGTGTGTTGGGGCCCTGCCATGCATGCCTTTGAGATCCTTGAGCAGGTGGACGTGGAGCAAAGCACGGCTGTGCCTCATGCGTGCAGGGGCCTGCGGGTGCGCATGGGTCTCAACGTGGGGTTCACCAGCGCCGCTGAGGTCACCCGCAACGCCGCCAGCGCACGTGTCGTGTACGGCGGACACGTGGCGGCCACGGCCAAGCACGTGGGCGACATGGTGCACGGCGGCACCATTGCGCTATCGGGGCCGGCCTTCAACCGCCTGATCGCCCTGGCTCGTGGGGACACGGGCGGCGCACCCGTTGCTCCGAGGAGAGGGCCCACCAAGGTCCCGCCCCACACGGTGCGCTTCCACCTGGGCAAGAGATGCCTCTGCCTCTGCATGACATGTCTGATCATTTTGGTGCTATTTCAGTTTTGTGAGGCCTATGCTGGGTAGCAAAGTGGTAGCAAAGTCGTGGCAAAGGGGCTCACCCATGCACATACCTGTTCGCAGATCCTGCGGTACGGCCGGTTCGCGTTCCCCGCCCACGTGTGCGCTGCGGCGGGCAGCGGCCCTGGGTCCGACATGGACGCTTACCTGGCCTGGCCGGAGCAGCTGGCCGCCCGCCTGGCCCTCATTCCACCGCCAAGGTGCGTACGGCAGCAGCTGCACTTGCCGTACATTGCCTACACTCCCTCATGGGAAATCATTCAGGCCTGCATTGTGGCCCCAGTGTCTACGGCGCACATCCTAGCGGTTTGTTCACCCAACTTGGCTGGCTTTGGCTTTGTTGCTTGCACAACGTACAGGTGCACGTACACGCCCGCCATGCCGCCCGTGTACGACGCCCCCGTGTCGTACGGCGCCGTGGCCGAGCTGCACGTGCCCCACGTGTCGGCGCTGCTGGCGTGGCACGAGGGCGCCACCAGGGAGGCCCTCAGGGTGCTGGTGGCGGCGTGCTGCGCAGAGGCGGCGAGGCACGGCGGATACGTGGTAGGACACACAAGCCATTACAGAGTCACAGCACTGTAAAGCACCACACACTGTTACAGCACCACAGCACGGTCCCGTCGTCAGGGCCGCCGCAGTGCATCCCCGCCTTATAGCCCTCATCTGTTCCTGCACATGCATTCGCAATGTTGCGAACCTGTTCCCTCTTGTGTATTGTTCCTTCTGGATGTCACGACATCACGTCATGACATCACACAACCCGCGCTCTCCTGCGGTTACACTATCACGCGTCCCTCACCACCCCATACCCGCAGGCTGCCTTCCCGTGTCCCCTCGGAGACTTCTCCTGCGGAGCGGCCGACTCCAAGCCTCAGGAGCAGCACCCGCTCCCCCACTCACCCGCCGCCGCCGCTGACAGCCCCTCCGGCCAGCTCGTTGCCGCCTTCCCCACCGCCCTGCACGCCGCGCGCTGGGCCCTAAGCGTGCAGGAGACCCTTAACACACACACCGCCTGGCCAGAGGCGCTGCTGCAGCACCCGCTGTGCGCGGCTGCGAGCACCGACCTCCTAGACGCACACCCCGCGGCCAGCGCATCACGCTCCAAGCTGACACCCACGCCCGCTCTCACGCCGCAGCCCTCCACCGCACCCTCGCCTCCTCCGCCCTCCCTGCGTCTGCACCTGTCCCAGAAGCTCGGGTTCCGGTCTGCAGCTAGTGGCAGCTCGCAATCGGGCTCGCCGTTCAACCGGACCCCGGCCCAAACCCCGGCCGTGCACACAGGGAAGCGGTCCCTGGACCAACAGGATTGGGCCTGGCAGGAGCACCAGCCCAGCGGGGGTGGCCTTGCAGGTCTAGAGCTGGCCCCGGCGGACCCGCTGAGCCCCAAGGGCACACCGAGGCTGTTTGGCAGCTACACCACGCAAGGGAACACGCAGGGGAACAACTCGCTGTTTGAGCTGCCGGAGGACCCTCCCGCGTTCCTGGACGCGGAGGAACGGCCTGCCAGCAACGCGGCATCGGAGATTCGGGACGCAGCCAACACCATCACCACCAACAAGAACGACAACACCCAAGCCGATGCCAGCGCCCATGCCCGGATGAGCCCCAACCTGCACTCCCAGGACGCCTCGCTGAGACATAGGACGAGCCGTACGATGCTGGGCAGCATGTACGACAACGTGTACGACGCGGGGGCCGTTGTGGCTGCCGGCCGTTCCACAGGCTCGTCCGGCAACGGCCGCGCCGCCAGGGCGACGGCTATCGACGTTAGGTCAGCAGCGAGCGGCTTGTCGCACGACCGCACGTCCCTGCCCATGGTGTTGGTCCCCCACATTGCGCCGCGGCGGCAACGCACGTGCGGAGTCAGCGGCACCGGCGACGCCAGCGCCTTCCGTACGTCGTCCAACGGGCTTTACGGCACTGGCTCGGACGTCGCCACCATGGCGGCGGCGTGCTCGCCGACCGCACCAGCGCGCAGCTCCACTGGCAGCGGCGGCGGGGCCAGTCGCCTGCTGTCTCGGGTGCTCACCGGCCGCCTGTCCGGCAACGGCGTCGCCGTCGCCCCGCTGCCGTTCTACCTGGCGCCGCCAGCTCCCGCCGCCGTCGGCGCTACCCTGCTCCAGCCCCCGGCCGCCGCCGCTGCCCCAGTCATCCACCGCCAGCCAGCTGCCTCCAGCTCAAACAGTCGGCGGGGTGCCCTGCTGGGCCGCAGCATGCTGGGTGTTATCAGCAGCGGCGTCGCCGCCCCTAGTCCGGCGGGCTTCTCCTTTTCGCCGAGCTCGCCGCGGCAGGCGCCGGCCGCCGCAGCGCTGGACGGCGAAATCACTCCCGTTGAGGCTGATGCGGGAGGAGGCTCACCGCGGCCCGGTGATGGATTTGGCGCGTCGGCAGGTGCTGCGGGCACCGTTGCGGGGGTAGGGTTGGATGCCAGGTACCACAAGGAGAGTGCCAGTCCAGGGGCCCAGTCGCCGGGTGCGCCGACCCGGGGGACTCAGCGCTCTGCGGGATCCGCCGGCGGGGTCCCCAGCACCTCCTTGGGGCCCAGTCCCTCCCCAACCGTGGCAGGCGTCAGTGAAGCGCACAGCTTGCAGTCGGGCGCCTGGCCGGTCAGCTTGGACGAGCGTGACAGCAGCCAGGCCGGCGCTTCGCTCCCCGCGTCGCCGTTCGTCGTCCCGAGGTCAGGCCCCAGCATGGGAGCCGGCGGCGTGGGTTTGCTGACAGCCTCCTCACTCGAGCAAGCCAGCGCCAGCCCCCAGCCGCGCTCGCCGCTGCCTCGCTCCACTGCACGGCTCGGAACGCCCGCCGCCCCCCTGTCTTCGCCCCCACCGAGCGCAGTGGCATTCCGCGGGCCGTCGCACCTAGCGCAGGAAGCGTCACAGGTGCTCTCCCAGGCGCATAACGCACTGCCCGCGAGCGGCAGCAGCGTGACACAGTCGTGGCTGCAGCGGCTGGGTTCCGTGGACGTCAAGCCACGAGCGACGGGCGGCCCCTTTGGGTTTGTGAGCGAGAGACACGTGTCGATGCCGGCCAACGTGGTGGCGTCCAGGCATGCGGGGGTGCTGTCCTCGGCCTGCAACACGACGATGCTCAGTGGGATCATGTCAGCTGAGGACACATTTGACGACGGGGATGAGGCAACTGCCGGCCACTGGCCGCAGATGGGGTCGTGGGGTGGCGGCAGGCGGCACACCGGCAATGGCGCGCGGGTGCCTGTTGTGGGTGCCGGCGTGTGGTGGACTACCGTCCTGAGGGGGATAAGGTAAGGGCGTGAGGTACCTGCACGGGGCAGTCCGTGGGATCGCACATTGTCGACGACAACGCTCAAGGGACACATGCTCAGACCCCCTAAGTAGTAGTAAAGCTGCCTGACGGCAGGGCGATTGCCTCATGGTTTCGGCTGAGCATAATAGCTGTGCCGTCTGCTGCCTGTTAATTGAATTAGGTTGTTGCCCCTGCCCTCACTTTTGTGCATGTGCTCGTCCCGTGCGTCCCGCTTGCTTTTGCCCCGTGCAGGTTCCAGGTGGGAATCGATGCCGGCGCGCTGGATTGGCACGTGTCACACTCCACGGGCCTGCTCACCTACACCGGCAGCGTGCCGCGCCGCGCACACAAGCTGGCCCGCCGCGCGCGGTGCGGCCAGGTGCTGCTCTCCGAGCGCGCCCACGCCGAGCTGCTCACCCTGCAGGTGGCACAGCACGCCGCGCTGCTGCCCACCGCCGCCACAGCCCCCGTGAGCCCCTTTACCCACCAGCACCCCAGCGTGTGCTCCACCCACCTGACGTACAGCGGCGCGCGCAACCCGCCGGTCGAGCTCTCCCCGTTGTACGGCAGCTGCCCCCCGAGACCGGGCTGGATAGGCGGCGAGGCGAGCAATGTGCAGGTGCCGAGCGCGGCGAGTGAAGGAGTTGTGCAAGGGAGGTCCCGACTGCTGGACCACGCCGCCCTGGGGCAGGATGACAGACTGCGGCACAGTCTGACGGGGCTGGTGCCGGGTCAGGGCCTGGCGGGCGTGCCAGAGGGTACAGCAGACGGCGGTATGAAGCTTACTGCACGGATGATAGTGGACGACCCTGCGGCTGCTGACGGTGCTGCCCATCAGGCGTTGGGGCCGCAGAGCCCGCAGGCAGCTGGCAACTTACCCCGGCCAGTGGCGGTTGCGCGTGCCTACCCTGCCAAGGGCCGCGGGGCGCACGCGACCTTCCTGTGCAGGTGCGTGCCCAGAATCAAGTCACCGGCGCACCGGCGCTGTGCAGCATCCCAGCCCGCAAGCCCAATCCACTCTTGCACCTGCATTGCCCAGACCCTCGCTGACCCGCCTCCAACTCACCTCCAGACTCATCCACCGCGACTCTAATCCTCAACCTGCAGGTTTGCACCCGACTGGGTGGCTGCTCTCTCCTCCCTGGCCGCCACCGCCCAGCACCTGTCCCCCGGGACCCACCAGCACCACGGCAGCCGCTGGCACGCCCCGCGCCGCCCCTGGGGCGCCACGGCCTCCCAAGCCCTCTCACGCCGAGCCAGCCACGAGCCCGCCCGCGCCGCCAGTCTCTCCGCCACCGCTGCCGCCGTTGGATCCATCGGCCCGTACGGGCCGCTCTCGTCCGCTGCCGTACGGACGCTTGGCAGCAGCCCGGCCGCCAGGGCCTCCGCCTCCGCCTACATGGAGTGGTACAACGCCCCCGTGCAAGGGTCAAGGGACGCGGGGATGCACAGCGCCGGTGCCTCCCCGCCCGCACACCGCCAATCCAACGCCGCACGGGAGCTCTTCCCGACCTCCCCGCCTGCTGCCGACGTCGCACGGATCCCCTCCGCCTCGGCTGCGCTAACCAACGCGTCGCAGCCGCACCAGGCGGTGCTTAGGTGCCCTGCCGCGCAGCTGCACCTCAACGCACCGTCGGACTCGGGATCGCCCGTGGTTGCAGGGCAGGTGGCGCAGCCGCTTGCGGGAAGGGCAGCGACTGCGGCGGCGACTGCGGCGGCGGCGGCCGCGGCTGCGGCGGCGCGGGGCCAGCAGCAGGGACCCGGCCCGCTGTTGCTGTCCCGTGGGCCAAACCTCGACGGCATCCGGGAGCATGACCACGCCGACGTGGGGCACGCGCTGTGCGCTGCCGTGCGCCTCGCGTACGCCAGCAACGCCACCGTGACGTCCCACAAGACAACCTCGTCCGGAGGCTGCGACTCCCCAGGTCTCGACGGCGTCGGTACCTTTGCCGGCTCCGCCAGCGGACAGCACTCGTGGCTGTTCCGCAAGTGGCGGCGGCGGAAGGCCCTCCGCGCGCCCGATGCCGTACGGTCCGCGCAGACCATGCCGCCCGCCAGCGGCTGGCGCCCGCCGCGGTCCCCCATGGCCCGGTCACTCCCTGCCGCACACGTGGCAGCAGCAGCGCTGGCAGCCCACGGGGAAGTGCGACCTAGTGCGCTGTCGTGCCCGCTGGACTCCCCTGCCGGCGACAGCCCTTTGGGCATGTCGCACGTGGGCATGTCGCACGGGGCGGAGGGCGAGGGGCAGGACAGCGGTGCACTGCAGCACCAGGGGAGGCTGACGGACAGCGGCCGGCGCAGCTCGCTGGGTGAGATGCTGGGCAGCGCCAGGCGTGTGCTAGCGCACTTTGCGCTGCACGGCAGGGGCGGTGCAAGAGGAGAGCCCCGCAGAGGGCGCGGCAGCGTGGAGGCTGAGGGCTGCGGTGGGGAACGATCCGAATCCACACGCCAAGGACCTGCACAAACTGCAGAGCCTGTGCAGGCCCAGTCGAAGGAGGCGCAAGGAAGTCCAGCCAGCTCCAGCCGCCTGCGTGGCGCTGATGGGTTACCGCCCATGGCGGTGCTCTCAATTCCGCCGGGCCACCAGGCAGCGCAGCAGGAGCGGCAATCCCCACTCCTTAACCCACAGGCGCCGGGTACGGCAAGCATGGTACGGCAGTCCGGGTCGGCCCTGGGGTCAGCACAGCGTGTCCCTAGCAGGGAAACAGACAGCGGCCGCGGAGCTGCACCACTCTGGACAGCAGCAGCGGCATCATTACCGGCATCAGGCACAGATGGTGGTGCTGTGGGGCAGGGGCCTCCAGCAGCCTCTGTGTGGGTGGCACGGGCGGCAGGCCCAGCCCCAGCCGCAGTCGCTCACCGCGCCATTGCCGCCCCTGTAGTGCCCCGTGGCAGGGCGGGCCCTGCAGCTGCCCCGCAGGGCGGCCGGGGCGTGTGGCTACGGCAAGAGTGCAGCGAAGGTTCCGTCCCGCAAAGCCCCTTTGGCGACGCCGCGGCTGCTGATGCGTTTGCGCTCACACTCGGCAGCAGCTTCGCCCCAGCTCGGCCTCCTGCTAGGCAGGCCTCCGTCTCGCACAGCAGGGAGCCCGCACAGCTGCCGCCGCCGCACCCTGACCAACCCTCCGACGCCCGCACGCAGCCATGTGGCGAGAAAGTGAAGGTCGTGCGCATCAGCACCGATGCACACAGCGCCGGTACCGGAACCGGAAGCGGCACAGGCAGCCCTCGCGGCGGCTGGCACGACACCGGCTCGGCGCCGCACCGCGCCCTCTCCCGTAGCGGCAGCAGCGCCAAGCGCGGGTGTGTCATCACGCTGGGCTCCAGCGGCCTGCATGCAGACCCCTCCACCAGCAGCGGTGCAGGTGGCGGCCGCCGGCGGCTGCTGCCCCCATTCGGGTCCTCGCTGGTGACAGGCGACACCGCGGCCGCACACCATCCCGCGTTGCTGCCCTCGCCGGGTGGACGGCAGTCAAGCCACCGCCGGCGCATGCGCAGCGTCATGTCTGTGGGCACGCCCTCGGAGGGTGCAACCACCGAGACCACCACCGGCAGCTGCCAGGATGACACCAGCCGGAGGCCGCCGTTGCTGGCCGTGGCCTCCTGGGCGCACAGTGGCAGCTGCGCCGTTGACACGCTGGACCCGTTAATACACACGCCCTCGGAGCACCCCTCCATGGTCATGCTCAGCACCCTGGGGACCCGCGGGTCGCGCACCCGAGCGCCGTCTGCGGATGGCACCACGGAGTGTGTGTTAACGTTTGCCGCAGGTCTGGGAGGTTCGACGTGGGCGCATGGCAGTAGGGCCGAGGGGCAGGCGATGCAGCCGATGGAGGATGTGGCCGAGTGTGGAGGCTTTTGAGGCGCGAGGACAATAGGACATATGGGAGGCAGACACGTGTCACCGTCGAGCGGCACGGTGTGAGTGTCTAGTGCAAGGGCAATTCCTCACTTGTTTTTGCGGGTGGCTTGTGTCGTGGTGGGGAGGAGGTGGGTGAGGGGAAGGTGTGGGGCGTGGCGGACGTCTGAGGCGGTTGATGGCTGTTCGGGGCAACTCGGCACGTGATCCATGCACTTACATCTGTGGTCTGTGTTGTCCAAAGCACGGATGAAAGAAAATAATGGGGATCCGGCTTGCGAATTTGGTGCTTTGTACGCGATCAAGATAGGTGCATGGCCCTGGCATGGTGATAAGAGGTTGTGTTGAGCTGGCTTCCGGCCGTCATGGGCTGAGACCGTGTGGCTGCGTTGCATACAGATCTGCGATGGGGGTGTTGTTTTGCTTGTGCCGCGTCTGCACATTAAAATGTACTAGAGCTTACCAGGTGGTACTGATGACGTTCCTTAACCTGTGACAGGAGACGAGGCCAGGGGGTGATCTGTGGTCAAGGCGTTTCGGACTCCAGTATGCGTCCACATTGCTGAAACCGCTTATAATGGATTGGATTGGACTGGATTAAGGGAAATCCATTAGTATCACGATGATGTGTTGGGACAGCGGTCCTTTGACTTTTTCTTGACTACGACGGGTCTTTGGCGCGTAATGGCAGCAGTCCCGGCTGGTGCTCCCCTTGCCCACAATCGCATGCTCGTGCACCTGGCAACTAGGATGCGTGCCAGTACCGCAGGTCCGCTTGCGGCTTGCGCACGGGCCGTTACACTGCAGCTGCTCGTGGCATGTGGCTTCGGTGCGAGCATCGCCAATATTCGCTGAGCTGAGCTAGCCTCCTACCCCAGATAGACCATCGCCAGGTGTGACGCTGAAATTGTGGTTTGACTTGACCGCATGGATTCCTTGTCGTACATGAGTACACTGTGGGACGTTCGGTAGCTCCAGGCATGGTGCGTGGCCAGCGCTCCGATCGGGTGGTGGAGCAGTGTTGAGGCAATCGGTGATGCCGCACATGCTTGCGTTCGTGACAGTTGGATTTCCAGGGGTACAGGCGCCCACGACGCCTCCTAGTGCCATTCTGCTGCAGCATCAGACGATGCCGTGGGATTTTGTCCGGGAAATCCGTTGGTGCCGTACGGCCTACGGGCAGGCTATGGTTGTGGTAAGACCGTGCCTGCAGTTACGGAGCGTACATGTGGTAACAGCGTCCGTTTGCTTATTGTTGTTGCATGTTGCTGTTCAAAGTTATGATGGCTGAAACTGCTCTCGGTGCGTGCTGGCGCCTGCGCCTGGCTTGCTCGCGTTGCATGCCATGGCGTGTTTACCCCGCGCTTCGTGTTGGTTTGGATTCTTTGTGTGTTGCTGCCACGGGAAGATGTCATGGCTGCTTGTGCTTCGGCCGTTTATGTAGGTAGGTGCGTCCGTGGAGGGAAGACAGGGCTTCTGGAAGCTAGCCCACCGCTAGTACACAACGCAGAATCAACGTGATGCAATACTAAAAGGCCCATGCATGCACGCTTGCTTGGGTACACGTCGTACTCTCGTTCTGCGCCCAATCGGCCAACTGCTGGCATGCTTAAGGCCGGTTCTGTGCCGGCGGCGTACCGGGTACCCTTACTGCTGCGCACGGATCGCATGTTGAGATGCTGTACACCTGGTGGACAAAAAAAATGGTGCTGGCGGGTTGACGACATCTTCGATAACGGTTGGTGTTGCGGCGGGCATTGACACTTGGGGATCGGGTGATCCTGGTTGACAAATAATGCGATAGCTCCACGGCTGTGCACATCCTAGCAGCCTGACGTAAAGGCGTTACTGGGTGGTGAGACCGGGGACGTCCGATTGGGGGCTAGTTTGCCTTAAGCTTGGCCGTGTGCCAAGTTTTGGGGGCCCTGGTGGCCCCGCGCTGGGCTGCGCTGGAGGCTAAGCATAGCAGGCATCTGTGTAAATGTCATCGGGTCATACGGTCATTGCACGTCAAGGTTCCAAGCTTATAAATCTCAGCCCTCCGTTGCGCATCGACCCGTGCTAATTCACGCAACCTCCGTAGGACTAGGGGCTCTACGGAACCTGACACGGTACGGAGTAAGGGGCGCGTGGTGTGGTAGGGGCCGCAACAGGTTGACCCGAGTTGCAATCCCTGGTTGCAATGGATACAGCCCTTCTGGCTCCGCATCCTACTACACCCCTTGCGGGTGTGATTGCTATAACGTGCCGCCTCGGTGAAGTGCCCAAGTCGCAGCTGCGTGCGCTGTGCTGTGCAGCAGGAAGGCCGGCACGTTGTTTAGCCCCCAGGGCCAGCCCGCCCGCAAATGGGTAGTGCAGTAGGGTGCTGCCAGACAGTCACGCTGCACTACCCTGTCCCCGCACGAATGTGACGCCACCCGAATACGAGCTGGGGCCGCAATGCCAGGGCCAACAGTGGGTGCTGGCCCGTCTGCGCGTGACTCGACACTGCCATACAAGACATCGGACTCTTGGCCCACGGAGCACCTCTCCCACACGCCACCACCACCGCCGCTGCCTCAGTCTCACGCGCCCTCACGCCCACACCCCTACTCGCGCACTCCCTCGTTCGCCAGCGCCACAGTGCCGCATGTCACTTGCTGGCCTGTATCAAAGCCTGGTGCCTCAGGAGTCTAGATCACACGCGCCACGGAGGCTATGAGATCCGCACCTACGGCGGTCGCAGTGAAGGCAGGGTGCCGGGGTACCAGGTGGGCCGGTGCGGTACGGTGGTAGAGGTGCCACCAAGCAGGTGTGCAGCGGGACGCCGTTTGGAGGTTTGAGGCTCCCAATATGTTCAAGACTAGGTCTAATCGTGTCATAAATTATGCGCATATGCCGCTCCGTTCACAACGCCGGTTTCCTCGCTGCACGGTAAAGGACGACCAGCATGCGAACCTCGGCGGACGGAAGCACTGCTAGAAAACAATAATAGCGAAAAGAGAAGTAAGAATGGACCTGTCGGGTGCAGCTGCCCCTACATTCGCTCCTGGGCCTCTCCCGCCAACTGGGACGGGGACCGGGCAGCCCCCGCTGACGGTGCAGGCAGCAACGCAAGGCGAACCCGAACAGCAAGCACAACAGGAAGCCAGCCAGCAAAAACTAGCGGACACCGCAGCATCGAAATCCAAGGCGAATGCAGCATCAGCAGCACGGGGAGGCGGTGTTGCAGGGTGGTTTGACCAGGACCTGCGCCAGCGGATGGAACAGGTCCAAAACGAAGGTGAGACGCCGCCCAAATGGACATACGGTAGCAAACTACTATTCGTGCTGTACTTGAGAATCCACTCCAGCCATGTGCCGTCGATCCACGTGTGCACGCCAGCGCGGGCTATGGCACCAGCTCCCCACCGCAGGCCTACCGCACACCCCACCATGCGTTGTATGCTTGTACCCCCCCTCACCGCATCCTGCTACACCTCATCAGCCTCAAATGACCCACCCGTACGCCCGCAGAGCGCGAGCCCAAGCGCCACCGCGCCAACCCAAAGGGCACCGTCATCAAGAGCTTCTGCAAGAACCCCGCGTGCGGCAAGCAGCTGACCAACGGCCGCGCCAACACGTGCCACCACTGCGGCTACGACCTGGCGGCCCACAGGCGGGAAGCGCAGCTGGACAAGCTGTTGCGGGCGGGGCCCATGGCGCCCGCGCAGGTAAGATCTACCCTGAAGGAGGCGGCGCAGGAGGTGCATGTGCGCAGCGGCGGCGCGGCGGTGGTGCTCACGTTGGTGTACCAGCAGCCGCTGCAGCAGCAGCAGGTGGCACAGCAGGCAGCAGCGTCAGGCGGGCAGGAGGGCGAGGGCGGGCCGGAAGGGAGTGGGGCGGGGGCAGCTGCCGCTCCCGCGCCCGCTCCCGCTGCTGCTACAGCGGCTGCTCCTGTCGGCGGCTCCGTGCAAACCATCGGTGCGTCGGAAGGCTGGCAAAAGCACATTGAGGCGCTACGTAGTGCAAGGTGCTCGTGCATTGGGAACGGCAAGAGGAGAGACTTACGTGCCGGAAGGTAGGCCGGCAACGCTGCCGCTGAGGTCCTGACCGCACACTGGCCATGCTTCACCCCTGCCTTTGCCCCAGCGTTTGGGAAGCCGGCGGCAGACCTGCTGCAGCAGCAGCCGCTCCGCGACCTGGTGCACGCATTCGAGGCCGCGTGCGCACAGCACTACAGGGTGAGGTGGGAAGGACGAGCTGCGGTAGCGCAGAGCACGACGCAGCCTGCGCCTCCAGCCAAAACAGCCGCGGCTGCGCAGAAGCTATCGTATGCAAGGAAATATTGTTTTTTAGTGCCGATGACCCAGGGTAGCAGGATGTGCAACGTGGATGTACGCGCGCTTGCTCGCTCGTATGCATGGTGCACGTGTCATGGCTGGAGAAGGGTTCGGTCTGTCCTGGCGACATTCTGCGTTGCGTCCCCAGTGTCAATGCGACTCTGTACGATTTTGCCTTTTCGGCTTCCCCGCAGCCCCATGTTCCGTTCGGGGGAGCCAACGAGGGAGCCACTGCGCCGGCCCAGCAGCCTGCACAACCTTCACAACCTTCGCAAGGCGGCGGCGCGACGCCGGGCATGGCGCCCGTGCCCAGAGCTGCTCCAGCAGCTCTCCAAGCCGGGACCAGCCTTGCAGCTGGACTTGGGCCGCCAGGGCTGGGTCTGCAGCAGCAGCTACCACACCCACAGCCTGGCGCCGTGCTACAGCAGGCTGCAGCGGTGCAGGCCGCACACACCCAGCACGTAGGGACGGTCCCACACGCCCTGGCCGCAGCTGCAGCCGGCTGGTTCCATGCCCTTCCCGGGGTGGCGCCCTTGGCCGCCCTGCACGCAGCGGCCCAGGGTGCAACGCCCAGCGGCCCCCACCAGCCACCTGCCGCATGGCCCATGGGGCTGCTCGCTCTCGGTGCGAGGCTCGGTGCACTTCCTGGTGCCCCGGCGAGTACCTCCCCTCCAGCAGCAGCAGCAGCAGGTGCGGGTGCGGGTGCTGGTGGTGCTGCCGCAGCCGCGGCCGCTAGCTCTGCCCAGCCCTACCCACTCACCGCCGCCAGCACAGCCGCTGCTGCAGCACCCAGCTTGCCACCCGCCACCCTGCCCTCCGCTAACCCCCCGGCACCGCCTCGCCGTGAGCAAAACGCAGCCATGGGCACTTCCGCGGTCGCCAAGCGCCGCAGCCCAACGCCCCCTCCAGCCGTGGACCTGGAGGGGGCCATCCACGCCGTGCTGCCAGCAGAAGTGGTGGCCGAGGCTGTGGAGCGGTGCAGGGCCGCCCGCCTGCGTGGGGACGTGCTGGTGCGGCTGCCGCAGACGCTGCAGCTAACACTGCTAATGCAGGCGGGGCTGCCGCCGGGGGACGCGGCCAGTGTGGTGGTGGAGGTGGAGACGCAGCTGAGGGCGGCAGCGGTGGAGCCTGGGGCGGGGCATCTGGGCGAGCAGCAGGCGGCGGCACAGCCGCCGCACGCGCTCGCGTGGCCGCAGCTGCAAGCGCCACCGCCCATGTTCCTGCCCTCGTATGCGCAAGGATTTGGTGGTTCGGCAAGGGAGCCTGCGGCCGCAGCAGCTGCAGGAGCATGGCTGCAGCCGCTGCTGCCGCCATGTTCAACAGCAGGAGTAGGAGCAGCAGCAGCTGCGCCACAGGTTAACACAGTTCAGGCATTGCAGCAGCAGGCTGGTGGTATCGCGGACGTGATGCTTCCAGGCGGCTCGTTTGCCAGCGGTTAATAGCTGTGCGATTGGACTCCAGACTAAGGCGATGCAAGTTGCGCGGTGCCTTGGGGGGGCATAGGGTGCACTTGGGCGTTTGCAGCCCCTGTTTGCAGCCACTGCCCGGCTTTTGAACGCGGTACATAACGATCGGGATTAGCGTTTATGCTCGAGGCGACTGGCTGGTCCTTGCCGTCGCGACAACTGTGCGGCGTTGCGGGTGTGGGCCAAAAGGGTGTCGCTTGCCGGGTGTGAACATCGGAGTGGACAGATGCACCGATGCACCTCCAGCGCGCCACTGGAGTACAATTAGCTATTGTACGTTGAGAATAATCACGGTAAAACCGCACGTGCGTCAGGCGCGTTAGCGCTTACGTTGGTGCTACAGCTGACTGGCAGCAGGTGGTGTTCACGTGCGAGGGTGCAGGGACTGCATGCGCACTGTGCCAACTGCACGTGAGGCTTCTTTGCTGCGACCGGGCTTTCTGAGTTATTGTTAAAGCGTTAAATTTTTGTGTAAAGGCCTGCTTGGCACCCCATAGAAGTGGTTGTGCGACTGCCCAGGGCATACTCGCCTCATTGCCGAATAAAATTAACATTCTGGATGAGTGAGATTCAGATTTCTTGATATCATTGCTCAGCCCATGCATATCGACAGTCTTACCAGCAGGCGAGGGCTGAAAGGGGCAATGCAACGGTCGCACGTGGCCACTACGTTTTCCGTTGCACTGGCGAAAGGGCGCTCACAGGCGCAAGTGGCGAAGCCTGTGCTGTAAGACTGCGGCAATACTGTCAACGTTGGCAACAAGGGCTTTTCATTGATCGGCCGTGCTTCATTACTCACACGTAGCAGCCGGCGGCAAATAGACCGTAACAGAACTGTGACTCCTCCTTGACATGTTCAACATCCTTCTCCAGCTCGCCTGACAGTCGTCAACTGACAGTTGTCCACCGCCCAGTTGTCCTCGGTCGGGACGCCCACTTTCTTGCCCTATCGCAGCCCTAAACGGCTTGCTGAGCAAGGCGAAGCGGTGCTCAGCGCCCAACGTATGACGACGTTGTCCTGTGAACTCTAGCGTCAACCCTAGACGGAAAGCAGCGCAGTGACGATTGCGGACAACCGGACCGCGACGAGGGCTAGACAGGCTGCTCCGATGTTCACAATTGTACGAGGAACATGTGCCTAGTGCTCCTGAACTGGGGCAGGCCTCTGGTGTGAAGTGGGCAAAGTACAGAGACTGCAGCGATGAACTCCACGAGCGCTTTCAGCGGTGGCGGGGTTTTAACAGGAGGAGGAACTGATTTAAAGCAAAGGTTGTCCAAAGCCTTGCTGGAGGTTTCCGGTGGACTAGCTTCAGTAAGGTCGGGAGCGCTGGTGCAGGTGAGCGCGCAGCCACAGCGAAAACGGCCAGCATCGCACTAATGTGGCGTCTGCTTAATAGGCATCGGACAGCTGGGTAGACGCCGGCCGACTCGTTTTGTGACTGCATGGCAGGTGTCAACCTGCGGGCGTGTTGGTACCTGCTATATGTGGGAGGGAGGGGGGCACTAGGGCCTGGACCCAACGGCATCCTGCCTCCTGGGTCCGAGCCGCGCTACCACATCCACCTCCCGTACACCCGTCCCGCGCGTGCAGGTGTGGATGCCAGAGCACTGCAGCGATGGTACCATTGTGCTCTCATGCCAGGTGCGTTCTGGCCCGTGGGCCCAGCCCCCCTCGCTGCAGTCTGCCAGGCCTTGGCCCTGAACTGCTTGCTGGGACATCAGCACATGACGGCAACGGCGCCTATCCAGGCTGCATGGCTCTTAACAGCGCACCTTCTCGCAGCTACCGGCACGCATCCCCCTACAATCTAAGGGCAGGGCGGCCTGCCAACACGCCCGCCAACAAACCGTCCTTGGAGTGTCGTGCCCGCTGCCCCTGCCCCTGCCTCCGCCGCAAGCATTACGACACACACAGGGCCCGACTGATTTTGTCTGTATACGGGTTGTGCACCCCGATTCCCGCAACCGCATCTCTACACAGGGCCTGCCTTTCTCAGTGGCGGGCGTGGGCGACCTGCTGGCGCTGTTCCGCTGCGTGAGCGTGCGCTACCGCTTCTCCACGGACGTGATGAAGCCCACGCTGATGGGCGCCATAGGCAGGGTTTACTCCACGCTGGAGGTGAGCACACGGGTTCGGGCACACCGGCACGGCCTGGCGGCGGCATGTGCACCGCTGCGGCCAATCTCCGCACGCGGCTGCTGTACACGCTCCACCCTCAGTACCGTATGCCGAGATGCATGCGGAAAACAGCCAGGCCGTGGAGGGCAGTTTACAAACGCTCGTTGCGTACAGCCGCGAAGGATGTGTGCCAGACCTCCTGTGCAGCGACCCTCACCAGCACGCCCAGCAAGATTCGCCTCCCATGAGGACCCGTCTACCAAACACCGCCGACTTGTTTGCGCAAGCGCCTGACGCCACTCCCGTTCGCAACCGCCCAAACCCCGTCTCCCTGCAGCCCGAGATGTCGCACAACGTGCAGAAGTACGACAAGCAGGTGTACCTTCGAGTCAGCGAGGCGCAGCGCTGCCGCGTGCACTCCACGCTCATGGTGCCCATCTTCGGCAGCGAGGCGCGCGACTCCCCGCTGGCGGTGTTCGAGCTGGTGCAGGGCGACAAGGACGTCACCTTCCCCGCGGTGCTGTCGCAGCTCAGCAGCTGCCTGCAGGCGAGTGACCCACATGGAACGCGCGCATACCGGGGCTGCTAGCTGTACCTGCAAGCGTTCTGCCCGTACGCTGTGTAGGTGTGCAACGTCGCTCCGGTACGAGAGGGTTGATCAGTCTTTTGCGTCTTCTGCGCCGCTCAGGGCTGTGCATACCGTATCGGCGGCCGTTGGGATGTGGACATGCCACGGCAAAAGCATAATGCCTGGGATGCGCATGTCATGGCAACCTCGTTGCAAGGCAGCTGCATGCAACAAGCTGTACCGCGCGTTGCGTGCCACGTTCATGGCTGGCCCACAGGCGGTCAACCTGTACACCACGGAAATGGATTCCGTGGCGGCAGCCGCCGGCCTGCGCAAGTGGCCGCTGCACATCGACACTGGCGGCATGCTGCCGCACGGGCACGGGCATGCGCAGGGCGAGCTGAGCGCCGCGCTGCGGCTGTCGCCCGCGCGGGATGAAGCGCCAGAGCCGCGCCGCATCAGCAGCTTGCCACGCATCACGGACGGCGCCGGGGAAGACAAGGAGCCGGCGGCGTCGTCCAACATGATTGCAACAGGTGGGCGCCCTGTCGCTTACTGCCGTACGGTGCCGTACCGGTACGCCTCCGTGCGGGATATGATGGCAAGGTGTCGAAGCATTTTGGGTCGGAGTGGTTGGTGCACGAGCGTCGTGCTGTCATGCGGCGCGCTGACTATCCTCATGCTCGTGTTTGCGGCTGCAGAGGAAAAGAACAACTCGCCCAGCACGTCCAAGGTGGACGAGGCGGCCAGCTGGGGCGCCAACCGCAACTCACAAGCGCTCGCAAGGTATGCGGCGCCCACGGGACCGCCTGCATGCGTCGCAGGACTGCTCGACGTGCACTGGGAGCCTGCGCATTGCAAGTTGCACACTCCCAGCACAGGTTATATCACGGTACTTACCTCACCAGGTTCCGCTCTACAACGTCACGGCTTTGGTATTAGACTGGTACATTTACCTGCACCGCACCTCCCCTGCTGTCTGCAGGATGTCCGGCACCCACCCGACGGTGGTGCCGCAGGCCAACGGCCAAGGCATTCTCTCCCCCTCGCTGCCCAACATGTCCTCCAGCCCGCAGCAGATGAACACGCTGTCAACCGCCATCCAGGGCCCAGGCCAGGGGCTGGCCCAGGGCGGGACGGGGTCCGGGGGAAGCCCCAGTCACCCAAGCTCGGGTGGGCCAGGCTCCGGGCAATGTCCTGGCCCGGCGCCGCCTGCGGCTTTCAAAGTGGAGCAGTCGGTGTCGGTGGCAGGGAGCGGGAACAGCGGGGGCAAGACGCCCAGCCTGCCGCTCGACCCCAACAATGCGAAAGACATAATGACCTGGCTGGCACAACACGGGGGCTCCACCAGCAGCGCCCTGGGGCAGCTGCGTGCGCTGATTGAGCAGCAGAACAAGCAGCAGCAGGACCAGCAGCAGCAACAGCAGGCGGTGCAACAGCAGGCGGCACAGCAGCAACAGCAGCCGCAACCAATCCAGCCGCAACAGCAGCAACCGCAGCAGCAGCAATCCATGTTCGCTGTGCCGCGGCAGCCGTCGCAGCAGCATGGCGGCATGGTGCTGCCCTCCTCGGCCTCGCCCCCAAAGGGCCTGCTGCAGCAGCAGAGCCAGGACCTGCAGGCGCAGCAGCAGCAGTACTTGAACCAGCAGCTGCTTAACCAGCAGCAGCAGCAGCAGCAGGGCAACCTGCTGCGCATGTCACGCAGCGGCTCCGCGCCGCGCGGTCTGGGTGGCGAGGGCGGTGACGACGCAGACGGTGATGACCTCATCAGCAGCGACGGCGACGATGATGACTCTGACGACGAGCGGGGCGGCAACGCGCGCAACAACAACCGCGTCGGCGGGGGCGCGGGCAAGCGCCTTCGCTTCGAGGACCTTCAGGCGCAGTTCGGCCTGGGGCTGAAGGAAGCTGCCAACAACCTGGGCATCTGCGCCACCACCCTCAAGCGCGCGTGCCGGCGGCACGGCATCAAGCGCTGGCCGCGGCGGCAGATCGCCAAGCTGAGCAAGGCGCTCAACCAGATGGGCTACAGCGGCACGCCGCCGCCGGCGCTGGTGCAGAGCGCGGTGGTGGGAGGCGTGTCGGTGGCGCCGCCCAAGCCCAAGCCCCCGCCCAAGAAGCCCGACCCCATCGCGTTGCAGCAGGCCACGCAGCTGCTGTTCCAGCAGCACGCCATGGCGGCGGCGGCAGCTGCAGCAGGCGGGGCAGGAGGCCAGGCCATGTTCATGCAGGCGCAGCAGCAGTCCCAGCAGCAGCAGCAGATGGCGGGCATGAACGGCGGCAGCGGCACGGGCATGATGGGTCTGGGGCCCATGGCGCACCACCATGGTCTGGCGAGCATGTTCATGTCGAATGGGGGGCAGGGTCAGGCGCACGGGGGCATGTTCCCTAACGGTGCTTTCATGGGGCCGATGGGGATGATGGCGCCAGGCGGGGGTGGCATGGGGCCGGGGGCTGCGCAGCACGGCATGATGATGGGGGGAATGGGTGGGATGGGCGGGGGCGTGGGCGCGATACAGATGCAGGCGATGCAGCAGGCGGTGCAGGCGGGCCAGATGGCGCCGCTGCAGGCGGCTGCCATGGGCATGGGTCTGCACCAGGGCGGGGTGCCTGTGCAGGTGCAGGGCGGGGGCATGGGGGGCGTGCCTGTGACGCTGCACCCCGCGCTGCAGGCCCAGATGCAGCAGCACGCGCTGCAGCAGCAGCAGCAACAGTTGCAGCAGCAGCACCAGATGCAACACCAACAGCAGCATCAACAACAGCAGGCGCAGCAGCAGCCGAACGGGGCCATGCAGCAGGGTATGCAACAGCAGCAGCCGCAGCAGCACCAAGAGCAGCAACCGTCGCTCCAGCAACATCAGCAGCAACAACAGCAGCAGCCGCAGCAGCAACAACAACAGCAGCAGCCCATGGTGCAGGCCATGCACGGCAGCCAGGAGGCCGCGAGCGCGTGGTTCCCGCAGAGCAATGGCCTGCCTGGCACCACAGCCGGCCCCATGGACATTGCGGGCCTGCCCCGCATCAACAGCATGCAGCAGAACGGCCACGTGGGGTCTGCCCCCACGCCCAACTCGGGCAACCCTGGCAGCGGTGGCAACGACCATGCGGCGTCGCCGTTCAGCGCGCTGGGCATGTCTCCGCCCATGCCGCTGCTGGACGGGCTGACGCTGCCTGAGGACTTCATCGGCAGCATGAACGGGACGATGGGCGGCGGACCACGGGTCAGCAATGGGGCGGGGGCGGTGCGGGCGACCAGCCAGAGCACGTCCATGCATGACCTGTTCCGAGGCCACGGTAACAACATGGAGCTGATGGACTTGCTGGGTGATGACTTGACGGCACGGTAGTGGGGGTGTGGGGTAGTGGGGGATGTGGGTTATGGGATTCGCGGCGCGGTGGGATTTGGCAACATGGTAAGCACGCTGTGGCGGCGGGGTGTGGTGTATGGGCGGAGGCTGGGCAGTGAGTGGAGGGCTGGGTGGTAGGCAGGGGCAGGAGGGCTGTGGGGAGGTGGCCTGAGCGCAGCGCGTGTATGGCTGTTGGTGTTGGTATGGCTGGTGGTGTATTTGCATGGATGGTCGTGAGCGAGCTGCGTCTCAGGCTGCTGTCGAGTGTGCATATTGGATAGGCGCTGGGGTGCAGAAGTGTCGGCATGCCCGCAGCTGATTGCGGCGGCGTGGGGCGTGGGTGTCCGCAGTTCAGCAAATGCATTTCGCACATAACGCAAGAGTCTGTGAGCGCGGAGAATCTGGGCCTCTTGGGTGCGGGTTGTACCAATGCTAAACTGTGCCGTGGAAGTGAGGCGCGCATGGGCGATGACAGATATCGTACTGGAACACGTGTGCTTGGCTTGCTCGACGCTAGCTGCCTTGAGTGCGGGGTGCGCGGGCTTTAGATGTGAGATGGAGTCCGTCATTGTTTCCATCGGTGTGTGTGGCACAGCGGGGTGGGCTGGACAGGGGCACATTCGCCTGGGGCCATGCCTGCGCGCAAGCTGTTAGGTGCAACGCGCTGAGCACTGTTATCATTCCCATGATTTGACACATTATGACGCTTTGGGGCAGCGTTGCATGGAGCTTGCCTGACTGGTATGCTTGAAAAGGTGGTTCTGTCACGCTCCCTCGGGGCCTAACCGGGCCGTTAGATTGAGCCACCGGGCCGCATCTGGTCCAGCGGGGACCTTGACGCAATGAGTAATGGTAGCGGACTCGCGTGTACCGCTTGACGTGAAACGTGCGCGGTTGCGTCCCGCATCGGGCAGCTCCCGTGCATCGGTGTGGGGCGGGGATTGCGGAGCACGTACTCATACAGGGGAGACCGCTGTACCCATCGTATGGACATTGCTGTGCAGAGTGGCGTAGTACCCCGTACTTGAGTCCTGTTGATGTGTCTAGGCTCCTGGGCCGTTGTGTTACGGTGTCCTGCCATTATGGCAAGCCCTAGGTAGATTGCCAAGCACCCCATGGGGGTGTCGTAGCAGGTTGTGTGTAGTTCTGTCAAGCTGCGTCGCAACTCCATTTTCGTGGGCCGACAACAAGTCATTTCGTTGTGCCCCATTTGATGTATACTACGTGGTGGCGCAATACCTCATGTAAAACGTATGGGATTTGTGTGTGCCTCGTAACTTGGTTCAAGGAAAAGACTGTGCCCAAAGCGCCAGGGGAGCACAACTGCCTGGGCGCTTCAACACCCCGTCCAGCAACTGAACCTTGGGTCAGGATGGTGCTTCGCATTTGGTCCAAACGCGCGAATCATATACATTCGCCTTCTTTGAGTGGGCGTGCGCAGCAATTCGATCGGACAAGGATGCTGTAGTGCAGAGCGGCCATGTGCATGCAACTTACCTGGAGGTAGGGACGCCCAAATGGGCAGGCATGAAGTGTAAGATAATATGTAAGCGATCAATGAAAAGCATATGGTAAAGAGCTTTGGTGGTGCTCTGTACATTCCCGCTTCCTGCTCCTTTTACGCGCAGTTGTGAGCAATTTAAGCCGTCTACTCTCTTGGACGCTTAACAATACGTAATTTTAGCACTCGTGCGCTGCGAATTCTCCCTTCCTTGGTGCTTCACCGTCGGAAAGCATGTCCATGGACCCTCGCGACTGAAGACGCAGGTGTTACCTGGTTGTCCAAGAGTAGTGTCAAGTAATAGAATCAGCTGAATACCGCGAGCTGGCTTCTCCGTTCAGCTAGGACCGCGCTCTGGGCGCCCGGGGCGTCTGCAGGCCTTTGAGGAGGACAACTGACAAACTGGCAGTATCATTCATTCTGAGGGGAGCTGGTTTGGAGGCAGCCTAGGGGCGCCCTAAGGGGGCGCCCTGACCCCTATGGCTGCCCGACTGAACCTGCTCGACGCCATTCGGAACAACTCTGTCGAAGCGGCACAAGAGCTCCTTGCCCATGGGTGCAATATTAATGAGCGTGACAACCAGGTGTGCTCAGGCGTCGATTGCTTTGTGACCGGGGCTTAAGTGTACCCGAGTGAGAACTTCGTGCTGGGTAGGGACCTGCCACCCCGTGCCCCCATACCAACGCAGTGCCGGTCACCGGCACCCATACACTTCCGTGTCATGAAGGGCATCAGTGTTGACAATGCATGCTGTGATGGAGTGGCTAGCACTTCCTTTGCCTCGCACCCTGCAGCGCACCGGGCGGTTCCCGTACCACCACTCCGGTCCGCAACAGCCTCCCCAACAGCATTCTGTAGGGAACGCTAGCCGCACCTCAACAAAGTCCCGCCCTCCCCCGCCCCAAAACATTGCTGTCGTGCGCCTCACGGCCCCTGCCCCACAGCAAAACACCCCCCTTATCCACGCTGCGTCCAAGGGTGCGGTGCCGCTGGTGCGGCTACTGCTGTCCTCCGGCGCAGACGTCAACTGCCAAAACAGCAGCGGCCACACGGCCCTGACACGGGCGTGCGCTGCGGGCAAGGTGGAAGTGGCGCAGCTGCTGCTGCAGGCACGTGACACGCAGGTGGACCTGCAGGATGCGCATGGGAACTCCGCCCTGCTGTGGTGTGCACGCACCGGGAACGTCCAGCTGGTCAAAATGCTCGTAGAGGCGGGAGCGCGGGTCAACCTCGCAGACCACAGCGGCCGCACACCCATCTTCCATGCAGCAGTGGCCGCCTCCCTGTCGGTGGCGCAGACGCTCGTGTCGGCCGGCGCGGACCTGTCCCTGCGAGACTACAACGGCAAAACCGCTGTAGACTACGCCGGCTCCAACGTGGACATGCGGTCGCTGCTGCAAACTGCAGCAGCAAACGCAGGCGGCGGGCCTGGAGGCGGCAGCGGCGGCGCTAGCGGCCGTGTCATGACGCCGTCCGGGGGCTTCCCGGTCTCCGGGCCCGCGGCTGTAGGCGGGGGCAGCTTAAGCGGGGGCGCCACGCCGAACGGGACGCGGTACGCGAGCTTCTCCGGGATGGCGACCCCCGGGACACCCGTGTCCAGCATCAGCGGGGCGGCGACCGCGCCCGGGGGCGTGCTGCAATCGCCCAGCGTCAACCCCCGCATGCGGAACGGCAGCTACCGGCCGTCCGCCGCGTACCAACAGCTGTGTGCAGCCATCCAGGCGGGGGACGAGAAGCAGGTGGAGCTGCTGCTGTGCGGGCCGCCGGGGCTGGACGGCGGGGGGCCGGCGCTGGTGGCTGCGCGCGACATGCTGCAGAACTACCCCTTGCACGTGGCGGCGGGCGCGGGGCAAACAGCTATCCTGGGCAAGCTGCTGGAGGCGGCGCGCGCGATGGACCTCAGCGTAGACACCGTCAAGTGGGTGACGCGGGCCTGGTTGGCTGCCCTTGCAGCAGCCCTTAAGCCATGACAGGACGGCAGCGGGGTGCTTGCTGAGCGCTGTGTGCCCGTAGCACTGCCTTGCCGCCACGGAAAAACCGGAACAAAAAAAATGCCATTGCAGCAAGTAGGAATGAACGGGTATTAGCGGCTCTGGGGCACGGAAAGCTGCTTCAAAGCTGAACGTGACGTTGCTTGTTGCCCCTGCCCGCCCCACCGCCATGTCCCTCCCCTGCAGCATGGACGGCCACACGCCGCTGTACCTGGCCGCGCGGCTGGGCCACCGGCCGTGCGTGCAGTCGCTGCTGGCCGCGGGCGCCAACGTCAACGTGGCCTCGCACGAGCAGTCCACCGCGCTGCACGTGTGCATGCACCCAGACATCGTGCGGCTGCTGCTGGACAGGGGGGCCAACGTCAACGCCGCGGACTCGCACGCCGCCACGCCGCTGGTGCGCGCTGCGGAGATGGGCCACGCCAACGTGTGCTCGCTGCTGCTGCGGCAGGGCGCCAACATCAACCACCGGCGGCGGGACGGCAGCACGCCGCTGCTGGTGGCGGTGCGCGGCAGCCGGCACGCCGTGGTGCAGGTGCTGCTGGCGGCGGGGGCGAACCCCAACATAGCGGATGCGGAGGGCGAGACGCCGCTAATAGAGGTGCGGAGTAACGGGTGCGGTAGCCAAGGGAGTAGGGTGGACTTCAAGCCCCTGGGGTCGGTTGGCTCTGTCAAAGTGGCCATGGAGGACGAGGACAGTCAGAAAAGGCCCGCCTTGCCTGGTCGATGAGCGGATAGGCTGTATAGACCGCCTGTCACGGCTCGGCGCCCATGGCCCCATCCAACTCGCCCCACCACCTGCCTCCTCCTTCCTCCCTCGCCGCCGCAGGCCGCCACCTCGGGCAGCCTGGGCCTGGTGCAGACGCTGGTGTCGCACGGCGTGGACGTGCAGATGTGCAACCACATTGGCGAGACGGCGCTGATGCGCGCCTCCGTGCACGCCTCCGCCGCCATCGCCGACGAGCTCATCGGGGTGGGGGCGCGCCTGGACGCTGCCGACCGCGAGCTGGGCTTCACGGCGCTCATGTACGCCGCCAGCCAGGGCAGCAGCGCGGTGGTGGCGCGGCTGCTGGCGGCGGGCGCGGCGGTGGGGCACGCCAACAACATGGGCATCAGCGCGCTGCTGCTGGCGTCGAGGTCGGGCTACCTGGAGGTGGTGGAGCAGTTGCTGCAGGCGGGGGCGAGCATCGACCAGGCGGACCTCAAGGGGTGAGCGGGGCAGGCGGCAGGTTGCGCCCATTGGTATCGTGTGGCAGGGCTCTGTGGGCATGGACTTTTGCCTCTCTGCAGTCTGTTGCGGTTGCTTTTACGCGTTAGCTCGGCTCTGGCCGTACTTGAGGCAACGGACTTACCCGGCTGCAGGTACACCCCGCTCATGGTTGCGTGCGTGGGCGGCTACACGGCCGTGGTGTCGCACCTGCTGGCCAAGGGCGCAAACGTCAACCTGCGCAATTACGAGGGCTACACCGCGCTATCCGCCGCGCTAGAGTTCGGGCAGAAGGCGGTAGCGGAGCTGCTGGTCAAGCACGGAGCGGACACGGCGGCTATTGGCGCAGGGCAGGGCGCAGGAGCTGGGGGGCACGCCCCGGGCTCGCTCAAAGCCAGCAGCCAGATCACTAGCGTCTCGGGGGGGTTACCTGAGGTTGGGGCAGCAGGGACTACCTCGGGTGCCAGTGGGCGGCTTCCAATCATGGGCCAAATGGGCGGGGAAGCCAGTGGTGCAGCTGTGGTGAGAGGCGGGCAGGGAGGCGGGTTGTTGCAACAGCTTGGCGACGGGCTGCCAAACAGTGTGTCCACAAATAACTTGGTTGGGGGGCTCGGGAGCAGCGGGGCAGGGGAAGGGAGTGGGGGTGGGGGTGCGGGGGCTGTGGAGAAGTCGCAGGTGCAGCCGATGAGCCACGCGTCCAAGTTCCTGCAGGAGCTGGACGCGTACGAGGTGGTGCAGCGGCGGAGCAGCAAGGCCAACATGGCACCTATGGTGGGAGGAGCGGGGCCGGGGCTGGGGCTGGGCCTGGGAGCGCGCGAGGGCGGGGCCGGGGGCGGGGGCACTTCGGTGTCGACAATGAGCAGCCCCCGTGGGAGCAGGCCCATGGGCAGCCTGCTGGGGGGCAGCTCGGCGGTCGTGCCCGTGACGGAGTTCTCTGCCTCCACGCGGCTGCAGCAGCTGCAGCAGCAGCAGTCACTGCGCAACCAGCAGTCGTTGCGGAACCAGCAGTCCATACGCAACAGCATGCAGCTCGGCGGTGGCGGCGGGCCGCAGCAGCTGCAGTTGTCTGTGGATCCGTCCACGGGGGGGCCTGGTGGGGGCGGGGGAGCGGCTGGAGTCACAGACACGGCGATGGTGAGCCCCGTGGACGAGCTAGTATCGCACGCGTCGTCCTCCTCGGACCTGAGCAAGGACGTGGGGCCGGACAAGCACGGCCGTGCGGGCGGGGCGCAGGCGCTGAAAGGCGCTGTGCATACCAACGGCGGCACGATGAACGCGTCACTGGTGGCGGGAGTGAAGCCGCTGTTCAAGCGCAGCGCGGGGCAGCCGGAGAACGCGGTTGTGCTCGACCCAGATGGACCGTGAGTGGGGAACGTGGTGGGTGGGAAAGCGTGCGGGTTGCCCCACAGGGCAGGAGAGTGGGACAAGGGGTAGGGAAGGCTGGGTAGCATGCTGCGTGCAAGGGGACGAGCAGCTATTACCAGGCATGGCTGGCATGGACACAGCTGGTTGACATTGGTATCATGCTGTCCAGCGCTTTCCCACGGGGAAGAAGTACAAGAAGTAAAGAGGTAAAGGACTGTTCCGGAATGGTCCTTGTTGCCATGCAGGGATCTCTTTGAACCGGGCCAGATCTATCGCAGCCCGTGGGCCAAGGTGGTCAGCTTCCGGGACCCTGGAGCGGACGATGGTAAGGAACGCTGATGTTGCCAGTTAAGGTACTGCATATTGGTTGATTTTGCGCGTGCATCCGAAATCAGTGCCTGCCTTGAGGCGACTGGGGCAAACGCATAACATAAATAAGTTTATTCCTGAACGTGGGAGCACCTTTAGGTGCTCTCGAATGGTGCCCCCCCCTTCGGGGGAAATGCACCTCGCACGTCGACACCCGCAATGCGAAGTAACTTCGGCACCGCCCCTGCAACGCTTCCTTCTCGTGCAGTGATCTGGTACGAGCCATCCGAGTCTGGAGAAGAGAGGCACGAGGAGGGCGGGAGAGAGGGAGGCTGCGGGTGTGTCATCAGCTAGGAAGGCGCGTATCCATGCTGCTTCCTTGCTTGTCAAGGGACACGTGTTTGCTCGGTGTCAGGCAGGGTGCTATCAGCTTGTGATTCGCAGAGAGTGGGTGTACTGCAGCTTTGACAGCATCTAGCCTCCTGGCGTCCTTTGGGCTACAGATGCAGGATGCTGTGCATGGGAACATTTGTCCGTTGCCTGCGTTGGTCGGGGGTTGTGCATTGGAAGTCTGGCACTGGGACAGTTCGGCCGCCGCAAAGGTGGTACCGGTTTGGTTCCGTTCATCTTGGTCTTTTTTGTTGCCCTTTAGCCGGTGCCCACACGATGCGATGTGCACAGTGCCCACACGACAGCGTGTGGAGGTACAAAATTGGTGTGGCGACTGACTGCTTTGGGATGCGTCGGGCTGGGTTCATACCAGAAGGAGCACGTATAATGTCGCACTTACATCACATCAGGTACCTGGAACTGTTCGGTGCGCGTTCGTGCATTGGAATGGCAGTACTGCGTTCGTGAGCTACAGGTTTACGCGAGCTGCCTGAGACTGGATCGTTAACTTCAACGTAGTCTTCATTTTAATGAACACAATCCTGTCTAATTCAGTCTAACGCTGTAATTGACTGAAAGGTGGCCACTACTGGGCGTCCGGCATGGCTGGCTTCTCGCTCTCAACCTGTCCTCTAGCTCAACGTAGACTTTCACAACACCAGCCTCTAAATATGCGTGCAGAACAGCGTGCCACGCTGGTAGCTGTCACGCTTGCGCTTCTAGCTTTAGCCCAAGCAGCCAAGCAGGTAACTCCCTTGCTAGCGCAGTTATCTGGTATTCTCTTGTTGCATCGCGATACACTGGCGACACTCCAGAGGAGGGGGCTGCTGTGTCACAGCGCACGAAAGTCGGAAAAAGGCATGCCTGCTACACCCTTGCGCCACCGCTGTGAACAGTCGATCTGCGTCAGGCGAGAGCACCTCATCTGATTAGTTGTACGTGTTATATGTACAGGATGCCTCTACAGCGGCAGTTGTACTACGAAGCGGCTTGGGGTGGCAGGACTGCGAGTGCGGGACGGTCCTCCGGCCCTCGCACACGGAACAGGTTGCAGACATCGTCATGGCACTGCACCGCGACACTCAGGTCACAGGACAAAAGTATCTTGTGAGGGCCACCAGCAATGGCTTCCTCTCACACAACAACTTCAGCTGCCCCTGCTCGTCCGCACCCGCCGGTGTGCGTGCGGTGGCGCTGGACATGTCTGGCATGGACAAGGTGCTGCAGTTCAGCGCCGACCAGGAGACGGTTACCGTACAGGCTGGCATCACCTTCGAGGTGAGTCAGACCTTACACTGTCGCCCTGCGTTGTTGGTGCAGCCCCTGGTGGATGGACAAGTCTGGCACCGTACACCGACACAAATATCGATTCAACATGTGCATTTCTCCTCGCCCTTTCCGTGGCAGGCCCTTGAGCGCATCCTCTTCGACTACGACATGAGCTTGCCGGGTGTGGTGATCGCCCCGGTGCTGGCCTCCATGACTGTGGGCTCGGCTGTGGTCACGGCGGCGCACGGCAGCTCCCTGGTCGGGCCGGCAGGCATTGCCGCCTTCCTGCAGAGCGCGCTGCTGGTGGACGGGACAGGTGAGCAGGAAAGGGATGCGGCGGCAGCGGGCTGGGGAGCAAGGTCACGGATGGTCACGGTTATGGCAGTACGTTCTGGAACATGCCACGGGGCTGGCAGAATCACAGGCTGCTGCGAGCTCACGCTCCTGGTGCGCTTTGGCGAGGCGCCTCGACCAGGGGCAAAGCCCCAGTTGACGCAGATGGGTCATGTCGGTCAGGATCATATTCTTCGAATTGTCAGCTGCAGTTGCCGAGAATCGTGTCTTGCAGCGTGTGGGGCTCACGGCTAGCACCTTGACCGCCCTGCTGCTGTGCTGCAGGCGAGATCCACGCCCTGGATGAGCCGGGCGATGTGCTCGAGGGCAGCCTGGGCATGCTGGGCGTGGTGACGGAGGTGACGCTGTACGTGCAGCCGAAGAAGAAGGTGGCCGTGCGCCAGCTGCAGGTGCGGCCGGCCGCAGGCAGAGCCGAGATGGGGGAGTGGGCACAGGCGTGGTGCTAAGATTAGAGCAGCTGCATGCTGTCGTCAGCTCCGAAACACGGTAGCAGAATGCTGTACAATGGCGCCGAAGCGAAGATCATGGTGGGTGGCATCAGGCTTCTGGGCTGTGGCTGCCCTGCCTGACACGCTACCCCTTCTGCCGATTTGTGTGCCTGCAGTCCGAGGACTTTGACATGGTGACCGACCTTCGCGACATCATCGACAACAGCGAGGCGCTGGCGCTGGACGTTACGTGGAGCCCCACTGCCGGCATGTACACGGCGCGCGTGTGGCACGACACGGAGGAGGGCTCGCGCGGTGACGCCAGGAACGTCGTGCTGCAGCAGCCGTCCGAGTGGCTGGACAAGGTGGAGGGGGTGGCACTAGCGTAAGGGTGGGCAGACAAGAGCCGACCTGGACATGGCGGCGGCAGGGGGGAACGGCGTACAGTGTCCATGCGCATGAAGAGCGGATGCGTGGGTCGCATTGCCTCTGAGGGTCCTTGGCCCCTTCCTACGGCTGCTACGGAGCATAAATGGGCTGGGTTAAGACAGTTCCCCGGAAGTCCCGCCTCCTGATGCCTGTCATGCACTGACAGCGCTCCACCTTGTGCTCCTGATGCTCACCCTCAGCTGGGAGACCGCGTGCACCGCGACCAGCTGGACGTGCACGACCGCGAAGGCTTCATGTGCGAGGTGATCGGCGAGATGAGCCACTTCCCCTACTTCCTGCACACGCCCGGCAACGAGCCCGACGACGGCGCGCCGCACAACACCGCCATTGGCTACATCAACCACATGGCCTCCGCCTCCTGCGCCGGCGTGGCGGCGCAAGCCGCGGGCGCGAGCCAGGGCCGGCGCGCTGCAGCGGAGGCGAGCAAGGGTGGCCTGCTGCAGGGCCTGGGGCTGGGCCTGGGGCTGGGCGGCCAGGGCAGCTCGCGCGCCGAGGTCAAGTCTGAGCACCTGCCGTCGCACGGCTGCCTGCTGGGCGCCGCCAAGTGGACGCCGTACGAGCTGGCCATCAACAGCCAGGACTTCTCCTCGTGGCTGGCGGACGCGCGGGCCATCTTCAGCCACGCCATGGTGAGGTCCTCATTCGCAACAGTGCTGCCATATCGAAAGGCTGCCGGGTGGCGGGGTGCTTAGGAGGGCCATCTAAGTCCTTGCACTAAGACTGACTATACCTCGCTCACCAGTCATTGCATGCTCGCTGACGCTTTCATGCGTGCCTGTTGCCTGCTCCTAGGGCTGCCCGCCCTTCGTGTTCAACTTCCGCTTCGTGGGCGAGTCGGACGCGCCGCTGGCGCTCAGCAGCGGCCGCCAGGTGGTGGCCATCGAGCTCAGCACGCTCAGCACGCCGCACGCCAAGGGCGGCCGCGGCCTGCCGCTCAAGCTGGTGCGGCTGCACGAGGAGGTGCTGCAGATGACGCTGTGCAAGTACCACGGCCGGCCGCACTGGGCCTTCGGCACCAACCGCCTGTTCCGCGGGCCCTGCCCCGTGCGCGACATGTACGGCGACGCGTTCGACAAGTTCCTGGAGCAGCGCAAGACGTACGACGCCGCTGGCATGTTTACCCCGCCGCTGTTTGAGGACGTGGCTGCGCGCCGTGGGCCAGAATACTACCCCGGCTGCGCGGCCAACCTGGACTGCTTCTGCACGGCGGACGAGCACTGCGGCGCAGGACACGTGTGCGTGCCGGGGTACGTGTTCCCGGAGTATAAGGTGTGCGCGCCGGTTAAGGACAACTCGAAGCACGAGTTGTAGGGTGGCGGATGGGGAGGAGGCAGCTGAGGCTGGTAGGGGCAGGGCTGCGATGATGGGAAGGGTGACGGTGGTTTGGAGTGCGGCCTCTGCAGTGTAGGATACACGCGTTTGAGGCAAATGGCGGAGTAGATAGGAACGGAGGTTATACTAGGTCCTAGCGCGTACAAGGCGTACTCAACTTTGTACGCTAGACGTTTGCTGCGCTTCACTTTGCGCGGTGTGGCAATGTTAGCAGCTGTGCCTTACTGCCTGAACATTCATCATTCTAGGATTCAGGCTATGACTTTGGCTATTGATTCTTCGTGTGCCATTATGCTAGTGAGTCCGTGGAGGTGTGTCCTAGGGCAGGTTTGCCAGGTGACACTCAAGGATAGTCACTTTACACATGGAGAGCACCCGTTATGCACCCATCGTACCGGTGCGTCATCATCTTGCAGGGTGTCAAGCGGGCCCCTCAAGCCCGCGCATAAGACATTAACTCGCCAGCCGGCGCATGCAGGCTATGTACTGGATGCAGGTGGGCAAGGTACTGGTGGTACCCTCGCCGTATAATCAGTCTCATCGTAGCGAATCCAAACCTCGGAACTCAAAGGCCATGTACCGTGTGTTCGGCCCATCCTGCTTGCACACTGACAGCCGCACGGCGGGGTGGAGGCCGTCACCCTAATCGATCGGCCAAGGTCACAACTTCTTTATTATACCGGTATATCGAGGCAAGTGGTTTTAGCGCAATGCTCGCTTTTGCACGCATGAGGCAGTAGCACGTTAGTACTGTGCACGCGTGCAATACTCTCAAGACCAGGCAAAGCGTTGGTGCTTACTGGCGTCCCTGTGAGCACAAAGGACTAACGAAAGTGTTCACCACCAAAGCAGCACCACACAGCAGCATACGCAGAGCAGTACAGTTCTACAGTACCCCCAAAACCCCACCAAGCGGCCCACTTGGTTCCCCAAGCGCCTATGCCTAAACTGTCACGCACTAACTATCATCAGTTCATCACCCAAGCTCACCAACACCGTCATTCCCATTGACCCCTCCGCTCATCACGCGGCCGCCCCAGCTGGCCCCACGTCCCCTCTCCCCTGTCCGCCTCCCAGCCCCGGCCACACCCCTCCGCTCCCTAAGCCACCCCCTTGCCGCCCGCCCTTGTGCTCCGCCGCCGCCGCCGCTGCTTCCCTCGCAGCTGGCTCCATCTCCGCCCCGCTCTCCCCTCCATCGGAGGACCACGTGGTCGCAATGACAGGCGCGCGCTCCTCCTTCCCGGGCTCCACCTCCGCCTCCTCCTCCGGCGTCCCCACCCGCATGTGCTTCCACATCACCCTGCCTGCGCTTTGCAGCGCCCGCACGCCGAAGAACACCACCACCCCGGCCCACACGCCGTGCAGCTCCCAGCCCGCCGCCCTAACCCACGCCATGAACGCCCCCAGCACCGACAGCGTGACCAGGAAGCTCTGCGCCACGTATTTGGCATCCCCCATGGCGATGTTGCAGCCGCTTGCTGCCACGTCAGCACCCAGCGCGAACATGGAGGAAGCTGCAAGCGCCACGACCGATTGCATGTGTGGCCACACGGTCGGGTCGCGTGTGAAGAGGTGCGGGGCGAACAGGATGAGGGCGCCCGCGGCCAGGCCGCAGCAGATGCCGCCCACCGCCCCCATGCCGATGAGCAGCGAGATGCCGGCGCGCTTGCGCCAGCCGCGCACGCCGGGCAAGTAGGTGAGCGCCGCCTGCTCAAAGGGCGTCACGGTCCAGCCCAGCAGGTTCCACACTGCAGGGGTTGCAGAGATCAAGGCAACAGAGTTGGGATAGGGCAGCAGGGAACAAAACAGGTGTATCACTGCGCTACACTGCCGAATGCACTTGGACAATCCTCAGCGCTGCTACAATGGGTGCGCTAGTGGCGCTGGTGTGAAAGGTGGTGAACGCTGTGTGTTGAGGGGGGACCACAGGCGTGTGGGTTGCCCAGTGCGCCACCCACCCGAGAAGGTGGCCTGGTGCGCGGCCAGCTTGAGCGTGTCCAGCCCTGCCGCCGTGGTCTGGATGCACAGGTACGACACGTTCTTGGCGATGTAGGTGACGGACAGCGGGGCCATGGTGGTGGCCAGCTGCCACACCACCTCGCGCCGGGGCACCATTAGCCGGATGCGCAGCTGCGGGGGAGGCACGACAGGAGGGCATTTGATGGTGGGCAATGTGAAGCAGTCTAGCCCTCAGCTCCTCCAGCACCGTGAAGCAACATACCGGTACTGGTACCCGGCGCTATGCCATGTCCGGTGCCGACGGGCACTACCGTACCGGGACCATGCGGGGCCTGCCCCAGCCCCGGCCTTCCCCCGCACCTTGCCCTTGACCGACAGCGCGTACAAGAGCGCCAGCGCGCCCACGTACTGCGTGGCCACCGTGGTGAGCGCCGCGCCCGCCAGCCCCCAGCCCAGCACCGCCACGAACAGCACGCTGCCAGCCAGCGACACGGCCTGGGGGAACACAGGTAAAGAGCAGGGCAAGGAAGACAGCGTCGACCTAGGAAATAGGGAATGGGGAACAGAGCACGTCATACCCTGGTCCAACTTACTCGCGAACTCCCCGCACCTGGCTTTCCGCCTGAGAGCAATGCCTCCTGATACCAGCATACTTACCACATCAAGCAGGCGGTCCCATGCACCAGCTGGTACAGGTGCGGCCACTCCAGAGCACCCTCGTGCATCACGCCCCACACTGGTGCACGCGTCTCAGGCTTCACCGCGCACTCTGGGTTAACAGCGCCAAGCTAGTGCTGCAAGCCTTGCACCCTCCTTGTGATCCGAACGCCGGCTTTCAGCCCCCGCACCGCCCAACCCAGCCGACACCAGCATGCGCAACGGCACGTACCCACAGCAGGCCATGCATGCCATCCCATGAGGCAGCCGCCACAGCTACGCTTGGCCCCATGCCGTTTCCGTCCCGCGTGCGTGCCCCACGCCCTTGCAGCCCAGGGCGCGACTGTGCAGCACACTCACGGTGGACAGCGCCACGGTGAGGGCGGGCGTGAGCGAGTCCTGCTGCGCCAGTAGCCCCGCCTGCGCCACCATGGTGACCAGCACGGCGGGCTGCGCCAGGCCGCGGAGCCGCACGTACTCCGCCGAGGGGCCCACCAGCGCAGCGTCGCGCACGCCCGTGGCGCGGATGATGAGCTCCGGGAAGGTCTGGCGGGCCGAGCGTGAAGGGCGCGAGGGAGCCGGCAAGGCAGGAGGGTGGGATCAGCCCAAGTGACTGGAGTGGTACGGTATCCGTTTGGAGCACCGATGCCGCGACGCACGCCGGCAGAACAGCGCTGGGCTGACAGCAAAAGCCTCTGGTCCTGTGGTTGGACATGGGCCATGGGCCAAGCTCCGTGGCCCGTGCGCACCCCCGGCCCCCGCTGTGCGGCTCCCTCCTCTGCCCGGCCCCCTTCGCGCGCACCTCCAGCATGCAGGTGGTGGCCAGGCCCAGCACAGCCGCCACCGCCACGGCAGTGGACAGCGTCTCCTCGCTGCGCCGAAGCCGCCCGTCGCGCAGGAAGCCAGCCAGCAGGCTGTGAGTGAGGGGGCATGGGTAAGGGCATGGGTAAGGGCATGGGTAAGGGCATGGGGGAGGCAGCGAGGCGACAAAGGTGGGGAGGGTGAGGGTAGGTGCCGCTTGTGGGAGCCGTCGCAGCGCGTTCTCCAAGGACTGTAGCACCGAACACTCCACGGCCCATGCACATCACATGGCAGGATAAGCTCAGGTAGGGCACGCAGCCCGCCAGCGTGATGTGCTCGCACCTGATGGAGGCCACCTGCAGCGATTGGAACATGTACTGCGCGAAGGCGAAGACCAGGTTGGCTGGGCCCAGGGCCGCCAGCTGGGACGTGCCGGCGAACTGGGTCGGGGTAGAGGGCGGGTGGGTGTGCAGTGGGGTGTGCAGTGAGACGCGCTTGTTGGGCGCCGTGAGAGGGCTTGTCATGCGAACAAGCACTGCTGACCCAAAGGGGCCAGGTTGCCAGGGACCTCAATGTACGAATGCTAGAACAGAACGGTTACACAAGGGGTCACCTGCTGTTGACGCCAGGGGGACCGGCCTTGAATGCACCTACTGCACCTGTCGTACTACTATTCTGCGCTTTTAGGTAACATACGCAGGATGGGCCGCGTGCCCACGTCTGGGTGTTGCGGACTGCGGCAGTGTCGGTTGCCCACCTGGCCAATGCACACGGTGTCCACCAGGCTCATGAGGGGGTCACCCAGCGGTATAAGCGTCGCGGGGCCCAGGAAGGACAGCATGCGACCAAGTAGCTCCCGCTGGTACTGCCATACGGTCGCACCGTCTGGAGCAGCGGGGGGCAATGTGGGTTGTGGGGCTAGAGGTATTGCGTTTTGGCCCCCACTATCGGCAGGCTCAGGGGCGCCGTTGCTGTCTAACGGGCGCGCTGACTGCGCCCCTGGTGCTGCATGTGAGGCCAGGATGGAATTTTGGGTTCCGGGTGCTTGCGGGGTAGTCCCGTTTCCGGTTGGGGAGCCGTCGGGGCCGGCAAGGGTGACCGGGGCGGTGAGCCCGAAGTCATCTGTTACTGGTTGCGGCCGGCCGTCCGCTTGGGCATTCTGTACATGGCGTTGGCTGCGATAGCGCGCAGATTGGATTGGTGAGGCTAATGGGACGTCTGGAGTTGGCCTGGACAAAGAACGCCAGCCCCTCCGCGCCTGTGAACCGCATAGTCGACGACGGCATGCGTTCAAGGTGAAAGGGTTGTGGCCATGAATGTTACTAGCCAGTGGCATTGCAGACGTGCTGCAGCACGCGTGCGTTTAATTGCGTAGAGCTAGAATGGCAAGCGAGGCTAGAGCTGCAGTGCGCACTGTGGAGGAGTAAGGCGGTTCACGAAGTACATGCGTCGTTAGAAAGCGACAGGGAAATACGCGATACAAGGTGCCACCCTTCACTGTCTTAATCCCCGTTAGCGTGTGCACCCGGTGATGGTGGTTGTGCCGTTATGTAGGGAGAACGGGAGGTGTTTCCCTAGATGCATCATGCGTGTCTTGTAGAGAGAGCTCCAAAGTGCACAGCAGATTATAAGCTTACTGTAGCTACAGAACCGGTATCGCCTCAGTGGGTATACCAGCAAGAATGTTAAGCCTCTCGCTGACGTATTACTTGTGCTTGTTTGCCGAGCTGCTGTACCCCACATATCAGTCCTTCCGGGCTGTGCAGTCCTTTGACAAGGTCAGTGTTGGAGAAAGAAGGGGCCCCTTTGGGCAGCGACAAAGTTGATGGCCTTCCCGACACGCGGCCAAGAGACAAGCGACTAAGCTTACCTAACGCTCGCTCCTCTATTCGCATAATCACATTCATCTACGTATAAATTAGTTCGACGACACACAGGTGCGCACAGGGGTGCAACCCTCGACAAGGTGAAGCTCTCCCGCGCTGCGTTCTCTGACCCTTTGCCACCCGTTCCTGCTCATGCAGTGGCTTACGTACTGGGTAAGGAGTGAATATGGAGAGGTCACGCTTGCCTTTGGGACGCCAAGGGGCGTTAAACCCTGCGCGAGGCACCGCTTGGCGCGTTTCGCTACGTCGCGTCCCCGTCATACGCTGAGCCCACCTGTTACTGTAATCTTATACAGATCATCTATGCTTTCATCTCAACCTTTGAGAATGTTGGCAGTGTCGTCTTGGAGTGGTAAGCCAGAGGTCGAGTGTTGCTGAAGGGTGTTGCACGTGTGTCGGGGGGTTCACCCATAGTGCCCGTCGAAGCCAAAGGCCACGACCGCGTCCTGCTGTGTCTACAATATGTGGTACAACCCTACTGCACTTAAAATGCTGCCTGCTGAACTCCACGTCATTTGCTGATCGTAAGCAACCCTGCTCCATGTCTCAGGGTGCCCCTGTACTACGAGATCAAGCTTCTCTTCATCATTTGGATGATTGCTCCTCAGACCCAGGTAGGACCACCGCTCTCCTCTTGGTAGAACTCCATAAATCCATGCCGTGGAACGAGTGTCGTGGAAGTAGTGCTGAGACTGGGTACCGGTACCTCCGGTCACCCATGTGGCAACCCACCTAAGCGTGTGCCCTGCACAGCATTCCACGGGCTAGCAACCTACCGGTAGTACGTTAACATTTCGTTCTTCGGCCTCTGTTCCCCAGGGTGCGCGGGTCATCTACGAGAGGTACATCGTGCCAAACGTGAGCGCATGCTACCGCCTGCGAGATTGGCTCCCTGCCAGTTCTTCTGTAGTCATGACACACTGACGTCACGACGTCCTAGCCGATCCAGCTGCCGGCATCTCATATTACGGCAGCACCTGAATCTTGGCACATTGGCGTGCACGGGCCAACACAGACTCAGGGGAAGTAGCTCACGCGGGCTGACGAGCCACCCGCCCACACTCCTTCCTCACTGCCCACCCATGCCCCTCCATGTGCGTGGTCCCTTGCTGCTGTGGCGCTGCCATGCAGCTGGTCAAGTACGGGCACAAGATCGACCCCATTTTTGCCAAGGTGAATCACCCAAGCTGAATACGTAGACCTGTCAGGGGCAGCGCGCCCTGCATGTACCCTGAGCACGTGCGAGTACGTATGCGATGCTCTGACACCCAGTGCATCAGGCGCGGGCTTTTCAGCTACACCCTCCTCAGTAAGCAGGCGCGCGCCACGGGCTGCATACCGGTAAGATCATTATCGCCTCCGGTTGTGCGCCTGCTGTAGGCTGACAACGCGCTCAAGTCCTCCTACGTCAACCAAGTGGCCAAGATGGTGGACAAGTACGGCCCCGGGATTGCTGAGCAGGTCATCCAGCAGGTGGGGCGGAAGGGGGCGGGGTTGCACGGTGGTCGTTAGTTGGAGGGAGGGGGGCACGGGCTGACGCGAAGAAGGGCGACCGGGGAGCAGGTACTTAGAGGTGCCAAGCTGAGACGCGCGTTGGAGTCCTTGCCGTCTCGGCGACAGGTGTTGTGCAGGTCCAGGGGCTTGACCTGTGGGGACTCAGCAAACGGGGAGCCAACCTGCTCTTCTGCAGTTTTGCCTCCTAGACCCGGAAGCGACCTGGGGTTGTGGACGTCGCCATGATGTGCGTATGTATCTCTCTGTGAACCAAAGCCGACGGCCCTGTTTTGTCCGTCCCTGCGCAGGCCTCCGAGTCCGCCCAGAAGTTCGGCCAGGCCGCTGCGGCCGCAGCCGCCAACTACCAGCAGCAGCAGCAGGCGCAGCAGTTCCGCAAGGAGATGTAGTTCATTCCCTGAGCACCTGCCGTTGGAGGCTTGGAGCACTTGTGCACGACATAGGTGGACGTCTACATGGACGCTCCGTTGCGGAGACTGCGCTCAGAGCACTAGATGTCTCCTTGGTTTAAATGACGTGTCGCGAAATGTGCGCGCATAAGCGGCGTGTCGCGTTCTCTAGAGGACTGTGAGTTTGTTACTCGGCATCGTAGCCAGTCGGGTGTGGCATCGTGCATCCGTGGAAGGCCGGTGCAGTACTGAAGCATGGCGAGGTTGAAGGCGGACTGTGCAAGGTCCCTGGTGCTCATTACGCTTCGGACGTGATCCTAAACGTTGACACTGTTAGCAGTGGGCCCGAGCTTGGCCTCTGGGTTTCAGCGTCGCATGTCCATACGCATGGGCCCCTGAAAAAGCTCGAGGCACATGTACAGCAAGCGCATGAACGCAGCGGGCGCGGTTGCCGGCCCCTGCCTGTAACATTCCCAGCTCGCCCTTGCCACGCCGGCAGCCTTGTTCCACCTATTGCAGTGGTTGATGGGCCCTCACGTGCCATGTTGCCAAGTTGGACTTCTGTGCCACAGCCACAATGACACGCTTTCCGCGTTCTTGTCCTCTTTGGTCTCCGGCTCATACTGCCTGCATCCCGCACCGCATCCGCTTCACTCCTTCCGCCTAGCGGTGCTCCTTATATACCGGGTTGCTTTGCCAATAGGATCCAGGGCTGCTGCTCGCCACCGGCCCCGGCGCCCCTCCTGCCTCCGCGTCCGATTCGTGCCCCCGCGTGGGCGCCTTCCACAGCAGACCTGCCATCCTGCCCACCACAGCTTGCCCCGCCCTCGCGCCGATGTGGCGGCCGTACTCCGTAGGATCCCAGCGTGGGGGCGACCGGTGTGACGGCCCCTGCACGCAACGGGGGTACGCACACCTGAGCAACCAGGCAGCCAAACCCACATGCGAAACGCGCTTTGCCTCTCTAGCCCGTTCTGGCTTGGACAGTGCGCGCAGTGCCGCCGGTAGCAAGGCGCAAGGACGGGTCGCTAGCCGCGCAGGGTTGCTAAGGCCAGACCGCGTGCAGAACGCCCTGGACTTACCAGGTCAGTTGCAGAGCTGCAGTCGCCATACGGCACCGTCAAGCGGCTGTCCCGAGCGTCGCCGCCGGCGCCCTCGCGCCGCAAGCTGTTTGGTGGCGCCAGCAGGGCCCGCTGCGACGGCGAGGCGGGCGGCCGAGGGGCAGCGCCAGGAGATGACGACAGCGGCGGCGGCGGCGGGTGCAGGTGCGCCGCCATCTTGCCCACCGCGTACGCCGCCAGCCTGCTGCCAGCTGCCGTGGCCATGGCGGCCGACCGACGGCGTAACGCCCACACGGCCAGGCATACCAGTACTGGGGGCCGGGAAGAGCGGACCGGCGGGGTGTGTTGAGCCTTGCAGGTGAGTCAGGCTTCACGCTGCAACTCCCAACGCACCACGAAGTGCCAGCCTTACGCGCCACGCGGGTCTAACTCGCAACCCGCAGTACATCACAACACCTAGGTTATGCAATGTGCAGGCTCACCTGACGCGGCGGACACAGCGATTACTACTGTGACGGCGACCGCTACTGCCTTGGACGTCTGGCCCTCCCCCGTGCTCCCCTGGGTCGCCGCTGTCCCAGGAGTGGGGGACAGGGGCACCCCGACACCCTGCCCCGGCGGTGGTGGCGGTGGCTGGGCTTGGCTGGCAGGTGGCGAAGGTGGAGCCGTTGGGCTTCCAGGCCTGGGTGGGGGCCGTGGTGGTGGTGCAGGGGTGGAGGTGGGGCGGCTAGCTGCGGGAAGGGAGGCCTGGGTGGCTGGGAAGGTAGGGGAGGAGGGCGCGGTGGCAGCGGCGGAGGGGAGGACAGGGCGGCAAGCAGGGGAGGCGGGCGAGGGGGGGCGTTGCTGCCGAGAGAGATGGTGGGGAACGGGGGGGCTGGAGGCGGGCTGGGTGGCAGTGGGAGGGCGGGGAAGGCGGGCTGGAAGGGCGCTGTGATTATGGCGGGCGTGGGTGGATCCCATGGGGGCCAGCTTGGGGCGCGAGGGTGGGGGCTGCGAGGGGGAAGGGGGTGGGGGCCGGGGACTGGGCGGTGCGGGAGCGGGAGGGCGGGGGCTGGGGGGTGACGGCGGCGGCGGCCGGGGCGGGCGGGGGGATGGCGGGGGCGAGGGCGGGAGACGCGGAGGTGCAGGTGGGAGCGGGGGTGCGATGGGCGGAAACGTGATGCAGCCTGGGCCGTTGGGGTCATCCATCATGCCTGGGGGCGTTATGAAGGGAGGGGGCAGCAGGGCTCGGTACGTGACAGGCTCCAGTCCCACAGGCCAATCACCTGCTGATAGGCAACTGCGTTGCCATGTGCATCGGCCAGCCTGCAGCAGGACATAGCCAGCACACCTCATACTCTATTGCGGCGCCTTCCAGTCAGTCCAGCCTCCCTCAAATCGCCAGTGCATGGGGACACGGCATCACCACGCCCCCGACAGAGTGTGCAACCGTCAGGGTTCTCACCCATGGGGCATGCCGGGGTGGGCATGCAGCTGTACACGTTGGGGTTGTTGTCCAGGCACGTGACGTTGTTGGGCGTGCAAAACATGGCCGTGAAGTCTCTGCCCGCGGGGCTGTCGCAGCATGTGAAGCTGCCGCACGGCACGGCGGTGGCGTTGCTGACCAACAGCCAGTCCTCACACTCCAGGTACTGTGGGGGCAGCTGCTGGCAGCTGGCGTTGCCGGGCGGCGAGGGGCACCGCTGTGAATAGGTCCATGCCGCCGGCCGGGTGATGTTGGCGCCGCCGCATGGGTCTGCGCAGCCACATTTTTTCCACATGAAGGCAAACGGCTACGGTGTGTTGATGTGATGATGTACGGCAAGGTACGTGCGTTATGCGCTTACGGCCCATGTGACTGCTGACGTGGTTACAGTTGTGCTTGCAGCACGTGACGGAGTGACGAAGAGGCGTGGGAAGTATCGTACACGCAATGTTGCTAGGGGTTGCGCTGACAGCTTTCGAAGCCCCCACCAACCACTTGTGTGCGCGCTTCGTAACCACTTGTGTGCGCGCTACTAACCACTTGTGTGCGCGCTACTAACCACTTCTGTGCGCGCTTCGTAACCACTGCCATTATGCAGCGGTGCAACCGGATATGCATGAATCCATGTGGGTCACCCCACTCCATTGCTCACTCTGGAGCCAGCAGTACCGCTCAAACTGCAGGCGCGACGCCTGGGCCGTGAAGGGGACACACTGCTGGGTGATGAACTGGCCTTGCACGGCCTGAAGGGTGATGCTGATACAGTCAATGTCGAAGATTGGTATAGTGATACATCAACACTCTGCGGATAGCAAAGCAGGCAGTGCACACCTGTAATGAACATGCTAGTGCGCCCAGTAGCACCGCGACTGTTTTTCCTCCTCCACTAGCCAACAGCTCATTTGAGAAAAGCGAACGCTTCATGCCATTGTAGGTACTGTAAAAGCTACAACAAGTAAAAGTTGCAACTTTCGGCCATCGCAGCTGCTCTGCGCACCCAGTGTGCTGTTTCGCAGGGTGTCGCGGGCCGTTGGAAGTCGAACGGACGGCGCTTCGCTTCCGGCGCTCCCGGCCGTGCGGCCCTACAAAGTCACGCCATACTCTCTTAGACTGCTTTGAGCATTATTCATTAGCTCCTCCAGCCTGACTCGCAGCGCGCTCGCCCGCAAGGCCTCAAGACCGCGACTCCATTGTTCCGTCGCCCCGCCCCGGGCCGCCCGCCGCCTGGCCTCCCGTTCCGCCGCGCCCAGAACCAGCCTCTCCCAACTCTCCCGCATGTCGCGCAGCACCAAACCTGCGCTTGCAAAGGAAAGGGGCGCCATGACTCACAGCCCTATGGAAGGCTGCTCGCTACGGCGTGTGTAGACCTGGCGGCCACATCCTCAACCATGGGCAACGACAGCATTTAGTTTGTCGGCGTGCAGGACTGGAAGCCTGTAGCCGTGCGAATGTGAGCCGAAGCAAACTTCAACACACTCAGCTGAACTTGCGGCTCAACCACTTTCCTTCTACACAGCCCCGAACTGCCCGCCCAGGACACGCCGACGCACCTGCGCGGTGCAGCACCAGCAGCTGGTGCGCCACGCGCGGGCACGTGACGCCGCATGTCCGCCCCAGGCCTCCACCAACTAACGCTCGCGATGACGCCGTGCCCTCAACCGCCGCCGTCTCCGCTGCAGCTGCTGCACGCCCGCCAACGCTGTCGCCGCACAGCTCCTCCACGCTCGCCCCCACCTCTCCTTCCGCCTGGCATCCCGCTTCCCCTGTCCCTCCTGCCGCTCCTGCCGCTCCTGCCGCTGCTGCTGCCGCTACCTCCTCTGTCGCCAGCTGCTCCCTCGCCGCCGCCACCACCACGCCCAGCATGTCCGCCAGCTGGTCCCAGCCCATCCCTGCATTGGCCCCCACCGCCTGCTGCACCAGCGCCTCAAACTCGTCGGGGTCGCACAGCTCCCTGGAGGGCATTATGAAGTTACAGCACCCAGTCGGGGACAGAGGGTGTTGACAAAGGGGTACGGCATCTCGGGCCGTGTGCTTCCCAAGTCCCCGGCATGGCTCTACCACACCAGACGACGACCGCAAGCCGTCCTGCACCCCAACAGCACATCACGACATGCTGCTCCCCACCCCCAAAGCACCACCACCGCCCCAAGCAGTTCCCAGCAACCCTAGGTCCCCAGCACAACTACTGTACGACACAAGATGACACGCACAGGCCCACGCGCCTGCAGTCCTGTATGGCTTCCGCCGCGTCCACGTGCTGCCGCCGCAGCAGCCCCCACGCCCAGTGCAGGTTGTGGCCATTGATCCAGTTGTGGTTGACCGACAGCGTGGGCGCCAGGTTCTCCACGCAGTGGTGCCAGCCGCTGGGCACAAACACGGCGTCGCCGGTCTCCTGCGGGTGGAAAGATGAGAAGACGCGTGATGAGCAGCACATTGGCAGCAACAGCGTGCATTTGACGTGGTGTGGGGCGGGCCCTGATGCCCCTTGGCCAAAGTGTGGCGGGCCCTGCAGGGATCTTGCAGTCACGCAGTACACATGCGTTGCAGTCTGCGCCATTTGTTCTCTTGTACAGATTTGCAGCAAACAGATAGCATCACGTTAAAGTCAAATTGATGTGATGATGTGTTACCTCAATGTCCAAAGCCCTACAGCTACGTGCCAACCGGCGGTACCTGTCCGCGCAGCTCACCTGGATGAACTCGTACGCCAGGCCCCGGGCCGCAGCCAGCCCCGGGAACTCCCGCTCCCAGTCCTCCTCCTCCTCCTCCTTTTCGTCGTACCCTTTCCTCTCCCCGTTGCCTTCACATCCCGCTGCCCTTTGCTCCTCCTCCCGACGGCCCCCTCCGCTCCCCTTGCCCCCGCTCCGGAACCTGTACGGCTCCAGGTGGGGCGCGATGCGCGACCCGGTCCTGTCGTACAGCATGTGCGTGTGCTGCGGCGGCAGCAGCAGCCAGCGCTTGCGGCCGCACACGTTGGCGGACCAGGAGTGGGAGCGCAGCACGTCCGAGTGCAGGGGCGTCCACGTGCCGGCGGGGCCCAGGTACACGAAGCGGTAGTCCCGAGTGAAGGCGGCCGGGGTGGGGGCCACTGTAGGGGAGGAGGGGCTGGATGGGGAGGCGGGGGCGGACGGCGAGGCGGGGTCTGGGGCGGAGGGTGGCGCAGGGGTATGAGATGAGGGGGATGGGGTGGAGGCGGATGGGAGAGCTTGGGGAAGGGCGGCGGTGGGCGGGGGCTGTTTGGGGCTGATGGTGGGGGAGGCTGGGGCAGCAGCTACTGTCTCCACATCGCGAGCCAACGTGCCGGTACTTGCCGCAGACCCTGTCGCCGAAGCCGGCATGTGTAGTGTTGCTGCTGCTGGTGCTGCCTCCTTGGCCAGGTGATCGTAGTACTCGTTAAGCCAGTCATCGGCGAAGAAGACGGGCAGCCGGTAGGCCTGCGCAGGACCACACGGGCGCGGAGGGAGGTGCAGGAAGTGGCGCAAGCGGCTTAGCATATACAGATAGCAGCACCCTTCGCACCAATAGACTGTGTATTGACACCGGCAGGGCTTTGCTCGCAAGCGGGCCGACATGACGCCAGTGGAGCGGGAGACACTCTTGCCATTTATTAGACATGCTGTGCTGCAGCCACCACTGGGCCGTACACCATGCAGCAGGCGCTCAGACTCCTCCAGCTTACGGCCTCAACCGCCAATCCCACGCACCCCGTAGCTAGGGAACTCCGCAGTGAAGTGCCAGTCCTTGAGGTACAGCAGCCGCCCCTGGCCGCAACCTGGCTGTGTGCGCGCCTGCTGCTGGCCCTGCTCTTCCGGTTGGAGCTGCTGCTCCCCCTGCTGCCCCTGCCCCTGCCCCTGCTGCTGCCCCTGCTGCTGCCGCTCGACTCCCGCGTGGTGCTCCCTCCACCAGGCCAGGTAGTGGGCCAGGGTCATGGTCCGCACCTCACCGCCGTAGTCCTGCTGCCTGGGCTGGGAGAGTAGGGGAGGGGAGGCACGAGAGGGGTGTACGGCAGGCCAAGAAAGAGCCGGCTATGCTGCTTGTCACCGTGCGGACCGACGCACGCAGCGCATACGACGTCGGGCGTTGCTCAGCCCTCCGGTGCACAGCGGGTGTCCTTTCCTTCCTCCCACGCTGAGGCAGCCCCACTCTGCCATGGTGCCGTTAACGGGCAACATGCACAGCCCCTTGCCCAAGTGCAAGGCCCAAGGGCACCCAACATGTGAAGCCTTGCATACAGCTGGGTGCGACCCCGTACCCACCCTGTGGTGTCCGTGACGCACACGTGGCAGTGCCCCGCCAGCTCCTCCAGCGCCTCCAGCTTCAGCCGCCCCTCGGGGGTGCGCCATTGCGAGGCGACACGCCATCCGGTCGTGGCGCCCTGCGGCATGGTGGTGAAAGGATGACAATGAGGCGCAAATAACCATGTCCGGACGCGCAATCAATTTTACAGGTACAGAAAGCACCGCGTGCAGTGGCGATGGTATGCCATCTTTTAAGTTGTGCTGTTAGGTGGGGTCGGTGGTCGGAGGGGCAAGGTAAGGAGCTCTTACTCAATGCACTGCTTGCCTGCGCCAGTTGCAGCTGTGAAACAAGTATAGCAGGTGCACGATACCAAGGTACTGCAAACTTTGCAACTGCTGAATGCCAAGGTTGTAGATACGAATTGAACATGCATGGGCCCATGGGGCTCAAAGCCTCAGGTCGCTCGACCTCATTTCCCCTCACCCGCAGCACCACGGGCCGGTTGGGCGCCATGAACTCCCGCACGAAGTCGGTGTACGACAGCTGGCAGGCGTACCGCACGGGAAGCTGCCGGTAGCTGGCTCCGGGGGCCGATGAGGCCTCGGCGCCTAGGCCGGGCCCCGCAGACCCTTCAATGCCGCCCATGCAGCCGCCATTGCCACCGAGGTGTCGCAGCTGTTGGACTGCCACCTCCCTCCCGCACAAGAGCGGGTCTGACTGCAGGAAAGGGAGCAGGGAAGCTGTGGCGCACGCTCGTGGGCACACAATTCTCACTCGTCCTTGATGCAACAACCAAACTGAACAATGTATGGTTCCCGGGCCCTAGCGCAGGACACATGCAGACGGGCTCAGCTTATCTCCCAACGCTGTATAAGACAGTCCAAGCAGGGTACTACAGGAGAGAAGGCTTGCGCAGGCGGTACCTCTGGTATGGGCACAGGGCCCGACCGCAGCAACTCCCATGCTAGCTCCACCCTTGGCAAGGAGCGGGGCGGACGGGGTGGAAAGGGTTGTTGAGGGCCAAGGATGCAGCGCAATGTCAAAGCTCCATGTGGTAATACGCTGACGCGCTTCAGAGCTTAGCAAGCGGCGCCACAATGAGGCTGGGATGCGCAGGCAAAGGTCCAAGCAGGGTTGCCAACTGACCCGACATGAGGGTCCTTGTCCGCCGGTTCCATGCGTAGCTGACAGGAAAGAGTGTGTAATACTTATAGGTTTGCACATTCGTGTTGCAGCCAGTGTCGTTGTGCACTGACACTTCCGACCTGAACACCCGGCGCCCCGGAACCAAACTGCCCGCCACGGGGCATGGGCCGAAGCCGTTTGCTTGCAGAGTGTGTGTCGGTACTGAAGGGGGATCGGCCTAGGTGCATTGTATCGGAATTGCGCCACCCACCGCGAACACAGGGAGAGATCCTCCTCGGGGAGATCCTTGCGGACTTTTTGTTCAGGTTCCCTCCCAGTACAATAACAATTGAAGCACTTATAGGGTGCATTGGGACAACGTAGCACACGCTGGTCTTTGCGATTTACCGGAAGGTCCTGACGCCACCCGCTAGGGGCAGTGTCGAGCGTTCTTGGCTTGTTTCCTTCCGCAACAGTCCGCCAGGACAACTCCTAGCTTTCATACCATCTGCCGAACTTGAAATTCGACATACTTGCAAAAATGGCGAACACAGCCCTTGTCGTCATCATGGAGAAGATAGCGAGCAAGGACAAGGATTTTCGGTACATGGCCACTTCGGACCTGCTGCACGAGCTACAGAAGGACACCTTCAGGGCAGATGCCGACCTGGAGAAGAAGCTGTGCACCGTGGTGCTGAACCAGCTGGAGGACGCGTCGGGTGACATTTCAAACCTCGCCGTCAGCTGGTGCGTGGGGCACTGCAGCACGCGGGTATACAATGCATCTGGGCTCGACACGGTCCCGCTGATCCCTCTCCAGAGGACGGAAAAGACCTGAGCCCAAAGGACTGGTTGCAATCCTGCGTGGGGACTCGGGGGACTCCCGTACCAGCGAGCAGTCACGCGTCGGCGCGGCAGCGTAGGGACACGCCTGTCCCCCTTCTCTCAACACCTTTCACGGCAGCCCTCTGCCCCACCCGCTCGACAAAACTGCACTATGCCTCCTGCCCCAGCGCCACATGGCCCCTTGCGCCCGCATCACTGTTTCCAAACCCCGCAACACTGTATCCAGCTCGTTGCCTCCATCTGTCTGTCAAACCTACCCCACGCCCCACGCCCCCCCATCCGCTAAACCCACAGCCTGGGCCACCTGGCGCGCAAGGTGGCGGAGCCCCGCGCCGAGGACCTGGTGCGGCAGCTGTGCGAGAAGGTGGTGGGCGGCGCGCCGGGCAGCACGGGCGGCAGCAGCGCCGCCTCCAAGCAGCGGGACGCGCTGCGGGAGATCGCCGCCATCGGCCTCAAGGCGCTGATCAAGGAGATGCAGGGCGCGGGGGCGGCGGGGGCAGCGGGCGCGGGCGCCACGGGTGCCGGCAGCGGGCCGGGCGTGTCGCCGCAGCTGGCCGCCAGTGCCTCCGCCATCATCGCCAGCCGCATGCTGGAGGGCATGGCCGCGCACAAGGTAATGGCGGGGGGTACGCGTGAACGCGAGGTGCAGCGGAAGTGTGACATGGGTGTTTGGTGGGGTTGACGGGGGGCGCGGACTGAGCGATAGTACAGGGTCGTGTACGGCGTCCGCTGGGCGCCTCACCGGTCGCAGGATTTGCTGGCAAGAGCTCAAACGTCTTGATTTTGGGTCAAAGGCCTACCGGCCACACGTACCGGTACACGCGCGCACACGCGCCTAGCCTGCGATGCATCGCCCCGATCACCCTGTCCCTGTCCCTGCCCTCATGTCCACCTGCCTGCACCTGCCTCTACCCTCCACCCAGGATGACTACGAGATTTTGGGCCACGTGCTGGACATCCTGGGGGAGCTGGTGTCGCGCTTCGGTGGGCTGCTGGTCCCGGAGCACGGCCGCATCCGCGACGCGCTGCTGGGGGCGCTGGGGGAGGGCCGCGTGGCGCTGAGGAAGAAGGCGCTGCAGGGACTGGGTGAGGGAGGGGCTTGTGGAGAGGGAAGGGGGGGAGTGGTGGGGTTGGGCTACACGAAGCAAGCGCATTTCCTAGTGGGCGTGCGTTCGGGAGTAAGGGGACGGTCGCATGGAGTGCAACCGTCCCATTACTCCATAGCGCGCGGATGCAGCAGCGAGAGGACACGGATGCCAGGCATGACGATCCAGGTCACAAGGGGGTACGGTGCTACTGCTGCTGCTGCCGGGGCACCGGGGCATGCACCATTGTCTCGCGGCAGCTTCAGTGTGCGCGCTGTGTCAGTTCCTTTTTCGATGTCAGTGCAAGTGGTCGCCCCAGGCGCCGGGTCTGCCCCCGCGGCGACTACCGTACATCCTCCAGCGGCTGTTACCCCCATCACCCGTCATAAAAGTACCTTCCCTGCTCCTTATGCGCCTCCCCCCCCCTCCAGCCGTGCTGTCCGTGTTCCTGTCCGACGACGCCCTTGGCGGCGTGGTGTCCTTCCTGCTGGAGGCGCTGGGGGGGCAGGGCGTCAAGGCGGACTACGTGCGCACATACGTGCAGGCGGTGGGGCAGATCAGGTGGGCAGGAGCAGTGGAAGGGCGCCCAGCCAGGCCGGGCCAGCCACGGCCACAGGGCATATGCCTGTAATGGAGGCGTGGGCGTATTTAGGGCCGGGGCTGGCTCTGATGTAGGCGTTGCTCGAGAAGCGGGCGGTGGGACCGGGGCATGACAGCGGTCGGCCGTGAGACTGGGCCGCGCTTGCGCAGGGCTCTTACGGGAAGCCGGCGCAAGCGGCTGGAAGTTATCCGGTACAAGGAGCTACTGTATGAATGGAGAATGGGGGGCAGCTGGCCAGGCTATCGCGGCACGGATGCCCTACGGGGTGTTGTAGCTCATACAGCGGTGGTGTGGGCCCTCCCCTGTGGCTGTTGTTGCATCAACTGCTGCTATCCCCACCCTGGCCCCCAGCCGGGCCGTGGGTTACCGCTTCGGGCGCCACCTGTCCACTGCCGTGCCGCTAGTGGTGTCGCACTGCGACAAGGCGGCGGAGGGGGACGACGAGCTGCGGGAGCACTGCCTGCAGGTGGGGCTGGGCTGGGCGGACGTGTGGGTTACGGCGTGTAGCTGATGGATGGGTGGGGGGCCCGGAGCTGGCGGGCAGGTGGGGACTGGGTGTGCTGGTAGGATGACCAGCTGCGAGAGCACTGCCAGGAGGTGGAGATGGGGACGGGCGTGTGGGTAGAGGTGTGAGACTGCGTGTGGGGCAGGGAGGTTGCCGGCAAGAGGTATGTAAGGGCCGTACACGACGCGGTACAGTGCGCAGGGAATGGCGCAACAAGCAAGCTCAGGCCGTGTGGGCCCTGCCTCCCGTCACTGCAGCCGCTGACGTCTGGCACTGCCGTTCGTGCGGTACCGGCAGTTCGCGCCCCTCCACATTCGCTCACTTGGTTTCCCCTCGCCTGAATCCCCTGCCTGCAGGCCCTCGAGGGCTTCGTGCTGCGCTGCCCGCACGATACGCGACCGCAGCTGGACGCGGTGTTGGGGGCGGCGCTGCGCTACCTGCGCTACGACCCCAACTACGCGGGGGACGAGGACGAGGAGGGCGACGGGGAGGGGGACGGGGACATGAGCGACGGCGGGGACGACGAGGACGCGGACGGGTGGGTTCACGGCCTGGGAGGGATGAGTGTGGTGGGGAGCAGGGTGCCGTGCCGTGTGGGTTGGCAATGGTTGCGACGAGGGCATGATGACGGGGGCATGGGGACGGGGCCGCGCTGTTGCCGGGACGGGTGCGGGCGGGGAGGGAGGCGGGGACGGTGAGGGACGACGGGGACGCGGACGGGTGGGATGAGGGGGTAGAGGGAAGAAAGACGAGTTGTGTTGGGGAGCAGGGTGTCGTGCCGTTTGGGTGCGTGCAGCACGGATTATGCAGGGACGGGTAACGGCGGTGCGGGGCTGGGTCAGGTCCGGGCTGCACGGATGGGGCGGGTCGTGCGCTCTAGGGGCGCTGGGTTGCAGGGGCCCCTCATCGGTCTGGCTTGACAGGACTGCGGTAGCTTACCATCGCGCGATTTGGGCGTTGTGCCTGCGACCTGCGGCCCGCGCCAACCCTTGCATACTCTTCCCCACGCCCTCCTGGCTACTTCCTGGCTGCCCTCCCCTCCTTCCTCGCGTTTACTAGTACTTTGCTCCCCTCCTGCCGCAAAGGGACGACGGCGACGAGTACTCGGACGACGAAGACATGAGCTGGAAGGTGCGGACTTGTGTGTTTAGTGCATGATTGGACTTTACCCTTGCACTGACGAGTCATCTCCGGCTGGCCGCTAGCTGCATGCTGTCATGCGCGGCGTCGCGTCTTCTCCTACCGTGAACAACGCCTCCTTTCCGCCCGCACAATCGTTACCACCCATCACCACGGGCCCACCACCAACCTGTCCACCCCTGCCCGCCTGCAGGTCCGTCGCGCCGCTGCCCGCATCCTAGGCGCGCTGGTGTCGCGCTACCCTGACGCACTGCCGCAGCTGTACGGCGCGGCGGTGGGGGAGTTGGTGGGGCGCTTCCCGCGGGAGCGCGAGGAGGGCGTCAAGGGGGACGTGTTCGCGGCGCTGGGGGAGGTGTTGGCGCAGGTGGGTGTGTATCGGGTGGGGGTTGGGGACTGGTGGGGTTGCTGGGGGCGCAATGGGACCAAGGCAAGTGTTTGCAGTTGGGTGAGGGTGGGCGTTGTTAGTATCAGGATGTGTGTTCCGCCAAGGGGAAAGGCCGGGGTGGGGGAAGGGTGTATAGGGTGGCGCCAGGGCTGAACAGTTGAGGAAGGGAAAGCGAAAAAGCAGAGCTGTCGTTCAGTGTGCCGCTTCAAGGTGTGCTGCTTCAATGTGTCACCATGCCTCCTTATGCTGCACCCCGTTTGGTGGCCCGCAGGTTGGCGCCACCCAGGGGCGGTACGCCCCGGACGATGCCGCCAGGTGGGGCACGGGCAGGGGGTCGGGCAAGCCGACCGCATCGCGTTGTTGCCGGAAGTTGTTACTTTCGGCACCAACTGCGCACACGCGCGAGCTGGGACATGGCCCCATCTATACCCCCACCAGCCCAGTCTCGAGCAGCGCTGTTTGCCTCAATGTCCATATAATGTCAACCCTCCCTCATGCCAGCCATGCGTCGTTCGGGCCTGGAACAGCGCCAGGCGCTGACCAGGATACGATTCTTATTTTAAAATGCCCTTTCCCGTCCCTGCCCACTCCCTTGCTCCGGCCCCCAGCCCCCTGTCGCTGCTGTCCAAGGACGTGGCCACCATCGTGCGCGCCTCCGCCCGCCAGCTGCGCGACAAGTCCCCCAAGACACGTGTGGGCGTGTTCGGCGTGCTGAGGCAGCTGGTGGCGGTGCGGCCGGGCGACATGGCCGGCCAGGTGGACGCGCTGGCGCCCGGGCTGCTGGCCGCGCTCAATGTGGGTGCGGGAGGGTGCGGCGGGTTCGAGAGGTGGTGGGATAAGGGCACGGGTGCGGGGACTGGACGGCGCACCATAGTGGGAACCCTGACCTGGGGACGTACTAGCTTTCATCGTCGTCGCGGCGCCGCCTGGACAAATTTTTGGTCAAAGCTGCATCCCAGTGTGCAGCGTATTCGCGGGCATCAGTCGGCGCTGCCTCTTATTCAGGACAGAGTGGCCGAGCTCACTTGGCCCCGACGAATTGGGCCCTGTCACCAACCGCAGGACAAGTCGGGCAACACGGCGCTCAAGATCGAGGCGCTGTCCTTCCTGCGCCAGCTCATGGCCGCCACGCCGCCCGCCGTGCTGCAGCCGCACACCAAGCAGCTGGCGGGCGCCGTGTTCGCGTGCGTCAACGAGCGGTACTACAAGGTGGGCGCTGGTGCAGGCGGGCCTCCGAAGCGTGTGAGATGAAAGGAGGGCACGGGATGCACATGCAGCAGGAGTAACGCACCGCCAAGCCATGACCACGCGTGGCGTGTCGCACAGTAGAAAGGGCACAGCAGGGATAGGAGGGTACCTGGGTACAGCGGTGGGCCTGTTGCGCAGCATGGTGCAGCGACAAAGCTGAGTGCATGGGTGCCAAAGGCCAACATCACAGGACCAGCAACCCTGATGGCGCACCTTCCCTTGTGCACCGTGCGCTCAAGTTTCCGCCAGGGAAACTCTTTGCGCTCCTGGTTGGCGTTGCTCGTGCTTTCTACACCAGCTTCCTGTTGATGGTCCACAGCCGGCTCCACTGAACAGAGAGCTAGTGTAGCGTAGGACGAGCCACGCAGACCAGGAGCGCAAAGAGTTCCTCTGGCGGGAACTGGGGCGCAGTATGCAACGGAAGGCGCCAGGAGTGCTGGTCGGGTTTTGGGCCTTGGTACCCACGCACGAAATGTCCCTCCATCTTGCTGCGCCTTGGGGCTGGTAGAATGCAGTGACGCAGGGGAGAGCGGGTCAGGTAAGTGATACAAGGCAGGGATAAGCGCAGAGCGGCAAAGCAACTAAACCGGATACGGCCAGCCTGCAGAGGGTGAGGTAGGGGTGTGGGTCTGCGGTACAGGAGCCTAGCCATGGCCATCCAAGGGCTAGCGCAACAAGCGACACCCGGTGTCTATCATTGCTTATCCTCTTCTCCCCAGGTTGCCGCCGAGGCGCTCCGCTCGTGCGAGGCGCTGGTGGTGGTGCTGCGGCCCGACTCCGCGGCCCCCGTGCCCGCCCAGCAGCAGCCCCACGTGCAGCCGCTGTACGCAGCCGTCATGGCGCGCCTCAGGTGCGGAGCATATTTTTTTGTCCTACACTGTCCTACAAGAATGAAATGTCGAATCATCAATCTTGCGGGTGGGGGTACTTGTGCAACACGAGAATTTTAAGGGGGGAGGCCGCTTCGGGGTGGGGGAAAGAGAAGAGGCGAAGATGCCCAGCATGGAGCGGGGAGGCTGTTACCGAAAGCGATTTTGTCCCCATCCAGAATGTGCAGCAGCAGGTCGCAGGTAAGCATCAGCTTGCCTCGCGAAGCTGTGCCCCTCTCCCGCACCTCCTCCCGTAACCCGAGCGCCACAAAACGTACGACTACTGGCTACATCGTCTTTCCACCGCCAAATACCCCTTACGCATGTCATGATTACCCTTCCACCCCCAGCGCCACGGACCAGGATCAGGAGGTCAAGGACTGCGCCATCAGCGCAATGGCGGCGGCGGCGGCGCGCCTGGGCGACAGCCTCAGGGCAGAGGTGGGCCGGGGGCCTCGCCGTGGCACTATAAACCCTGGCAGTGGGCGGGGCCGTCCCACACGCCGGGCCTGCCGGTGCCTGCCTAACGTGTTGGACCGCGACAGGCTTGTGGCCAGACTGTATGCCTCGTCGCGCTTCGCACGGCCACCTAATCCGTGCTTGGTCCCTTCGACCCTGCTCCACGCCAAGCCACCGGCCCCCGCTCGCCCGCACCCGCTCCCCGCCCCAGCTGCCCGGCCTGCTGCTCGTGATTGTGCATGACCGCCTCCCATGCCTACATACACGCCGAACCTAACATGCTCTCCAGTCCCACCATGGCCTCGTAACTATGTTCTTGTTCCTTACCCTACCACCCAGCTGCCCGGCGTGCTGCGCGTGCTGGTGGACCGCCTGCGCAACGAGATCACCCGCCTGACGGCCGTCAAGGCCATCACCACGCTGGCCGCCTCGCCGCACGTGCCCTCCGAGCTGCTGGCGGGCCCGGCGGCGCCCGGGGACAACAGCCTGGGCCTGGCGGCGGAGCTGACCTCCTTCCTGCGCAAGGCCAACCGGCTGCTGAGGCAGGCGTCGCTGGTGGCGCTGGAGGTGAGGGCGGGGGAGGAGCGGGTTGCAGGTAAAGGGTAAACAAAGGGGAGCCATTCCGTTACTACTATTTGTTCTGCCGTATTGAAAGAGCTGGCCGTTGACGGTTGTGAAGCAGGAACAGCTGCGCGTCATGTAGGGTCTTGCACCGCTACCTCGCCGCACTCCCCTCCCACACGTGTCAGCCCCTCAAACCTTGCCCCCACCCCCCCGCCCGTGTCAGGCCATGGCCGCCCGACACCCCGCCGCCTTCGAGGGCCCAGCCCTGGGCGCCGCCGTGGAGGAGGCGGCTGCGCTGGTGTCCGACGGCGACGTGGCGCTGGCCTCCCTGGCGCTCAAGCTGCTGGTCACGCTGCTGCGCCGCGGGCCGGCGGGCGCGGCGGCGGTGGTGGCGGAGCGTGCGCAGGGGCCCGCGCTGGCGCTGGTGCGCAGCCCGCTGCTGCAGGTGGGGTGGAAGGGGGCGGGGGAAGCGCGCGCGGGGCGAGGCGGGGCGGATGGATGGAGCGGAGAACCTGGGTACATCACATACACGAGGAACGTGATGGTGAAGGGTATCAGAGGATGATTGAAGTGAGCGAGCGGCACTCACGGCCGCTGTGTTCCACGGCGAGAGCGCCAGCGCACCCAACTTGCTGCTCAGCAGTTATTGCGGTACATACTGTAACCTGCTTCTGTGCCTTGCCTGCAGGGCGGCGCGCTGGACGTACTGGAGTCGTTCTTCTCCGCGCTGGCCACCGCCCCCGGGGCGCCCCCGGGGCAGGGCGACGCGCTGCTGGCGGCGCTGATGGAGGCGGGCAGGGGGGCCGCGGGCGCGGGCGCCGGCGCGGGGACCGCCCCCCGACAGGCGCAGCACAGCGTGGCGCGGTGCGTGGCGGCGCTGGCCACCGTGTCCCCCGCCAAGGTGCCCCCCACAGTGGAGCTGCTGCTGCAGAGCGTCAACGCCAAGGACCTAGGTGGGGCAATGGTGTGTGGGCGGATGATGGTGCCTCGATGTGTGGGATTCGGCTGGGGCGGGCGGGCTACGTGGGCGTGAGCTTTGTTGTGGTGCATCATGGTGACTTCCAGGCAGGTAGGCAGGCACGCAGACGTCTGATGGTTGCACGACGTGACTGCGAAGGTGTGAGCCGCTTTCGCCTTGGCTCCAGCTCCAGCCATCCTGCGCCTGAACATACCGTCGTCGCCGCTTTCGACATCCTCCTCGCATGCAGGCTCCCAGCGCCTGGCGCTGCTGTGCCTCGGCGAGATCGGCGGCCGCACCGACCTGTCGGGGCTCCCGGCGGTGTCGGCGGCGATCACGGCGGCGCTGTCGGCGCCCGGCGGCGGCGAGGAGGTGCGCGCCGCCGCCAGCCATGCGCTGGGCGGCGTGACGCGTGGCGCGCTGGGGCACTTCCTGCCCGGCCTGGTGGCGCAGATCCAGGGCGCGGCGGGGCAGCCCAAGATGCAGTACCTGCTGCTGCAGGTGGGCGGGGTGGGCGAGTGGGGGGGATTGGGGCAGGTGGCGTGTGTGGGTGCATTCCAGGGGCAGGGGCCACGCCTGGGGGAGGGAATAGGGCAGGCGGCACTGGCCCTTCTTGTGTGGTAAGAGCTGCTGTCGTACGGCCTGCGACCGCGCACAGTAGAACAACATTGGCGGCTCTGGGCGGCCCTCAATTGTCTCGCCTCTGCCGTATGGGCGCCTGCGCGCTGCGTGCAGCGCACGACAGCAACATGTGCCCCCGTTCCTATATCTTACCCTGTTGCCCTGTGCGCCCCCAGGCCCTCAACGACGTCATCTCCACGCTGGCCGCCCCCAGCGCCAAGGCCGCGCCCCCTGCAGCAGAGCTGGGAGCGGATATGGCCCAACAGGTGGGGGCACACTCAGAAATACCGCACTGCTCCCGTGAATCCACGCTGTGCCATGCAAAGCGGACAGCGGCAAGCAGTGCTGCTCAGGTCGGACGACGGGAACGTGTACTCCGGGCTCGTGTGGAGCTACCAGTGTACAGCATACTTGATAGCAGCTCGCCTCCTTGACACGCGCACTGGTTTGCAGCAGCCACGTATGCCCCGTTCTGCCTCCGCACCCAGCCCATATGCTCCGCCACACCACGCCTGTCTGCCATGCCCCAGCTCCCACACACGCCCCGCCCTGCGGGCCCACTTGTTTCGCTCCAAGCACCTGCTTTACGATGTGCTGTTGCTACTACCCTGCAACTGCACTGCCGCATCCTGCTGCAGGTGCTGGGGCTGCTGCTGGGCGCCGTGGAGAGCGAGGAGGAGTGCCGCAACGTGGTGGCGGAGTGCCTGGGCCGCCTGGCGCTGCTTCACCCCGGCATCGTGCTGCCCGCGCTGCTGGAGCGAACCACCGCGCCCTCAGCCAACATGCGCGCAGTGGTGAGGCACTTCGCGCACGTGTGGGAGGTGTGGCAGTGCGATCCGCTATCATCCGTCCTCTTTTGGCATGTGGAACGGTACGACGGGCTTCGATAGCCATACAGGCCTTACCACGTGACACGTACGCGCGGCGGGGCCGGGTTCGGCATGGCAAGGACCGGGAATGCCGCCTGCTGTACGGCAGGTCGACGCTTGCGGGACAGTGCAATCCACCGGCCTCAGTCCTCCTTTGGGGCGCAGACCTACGAAAGGCATCGTACAACTCCCGTGGCACTGCGGGCGCACCATCAATCGGCCAGGCCACCCACCCCACCCCTGGTGGCTCCACAGGGCCTCTGAAGCACCCCTCGCCCTGCAGAGCCAACACCTTGGCAACCCCGCCTGACCTCTCTGCATCACATTCACCCCATGCAACTTCACGCCCCTGTAACCCACCACCGTGTCCGCACGCACGCCCACCCATCTTGCTGAGCACCCGCCAACCTACCCCTTGTTTCAAGTACTTTTGTCTCTCCCAATCCCCCACCCACACAGGTTGTGTCCGCCATCAAGTACGCTGTGGTGGACCGCCCCCACCGCGTGGACGCCGAGCTGGGCCCCGTGCTGCTGCGCTTCCTGCTGCTGCTGGGCGACGCCGACCGCCACGTGCGGCGCGCCGCCGTGGTGGCGCTGTCCGGCTGCGCGCACGCCAAGCCGGGGCTGGTGCTGGGCCACCTGCCGCAGCTGCTGCCGCTGCTGTACGCGCAGACGGCGGTGCGGGAGGACCTCATCCGCGTGGTGGACCTGGGGCCGTTCAAGCACAGGGTAGGCACCTGGGGCGTGTAGCGAATAGGGACTAGGGGTTGCAGGAAGGGACTGTGGGGGAGCAGGGGCTGCTGTTTGTGTATTGTTTTGGGTGGCGTTCTGCGCCCATATGCTCCTGCCGATTGCCTGCCTTCGTCAACAGCGTTTTATCCTCGACCGTGTGGGCCCGCCCGCCTGCCACGTCTTGCGCGTCCGGCTGACCCGTACCTTCTGCCACGTTCCGCCACCTTCCGCTGCAGATCGACGACGGCCTGGAGCTGCGCAAGGCGGCGTTCGAGTGCCTGGACATCCTGTCGGACTGCTGCCGCGACCGCCTGGAGCCGCAGCCCTTCCTGCAGGCGCTGGAGAGCGGGCTGGGGGACCACGCAGACGTGAGTGCGGGCGGAGTGGGGCGGGGTGGTTCGGGGCCCCCTGTTGGCCTGCAGGGAGAGCGGGCTGGGGGACCACGCGGATGTGAGCACGGGCGTGGGGGGGCGGGATAGTTACCGTACCGTGGTGGAAAGCCACTCCGATCACATCTTAACCCTGCTAAACACTCTGATCACATGGACAGGGGGTGCCAACGGTTGTGGCGGCCCATGATGGCCATATGGTATATGATGGGCATACATACGGCTCGGCTGCTGGCGTCTGGGGTGCCACGGTTGCGTGCACTACGCGCTTGCCCACCTCCAGTACTGCCGCTCTGCGGCCACCGGCGGTCACCCGCGCGATCACTCCCCCTGACCCTCACCACCCCACTCCGTACCCCGGCCGCAGGTCACGACCGAAGGCCCTTTGGGCATATATTGCGGACCCGAACGAAGCGCACTCCCACATTGTGTCCCGCTTTGCGACGTTTTATTTTTTATTCTGTTACCTTTTTAACATGCAGAAATATCAATGTAAATTCATAATTCAGTCACGCATGGCATCATGGCCCCGCACACCTCGAGTTCTTTTCGCTGTGCGGTCACCCCCATCCTGTCCCTTTCCCTGTCCCCTGTCCCCCCTCCACCCCTGCAGGTCAAGATGCCCTGCCACGCCACGCTGGTCAAGCTGGCGGGCACCGACCCCGGGGCGGTGCTGGCGGCGGCGGAGCGGCTGGTGGTGCCGCTGGAGAAGACCCTCACCACACGCCTCAAGAGCGACGCGGTCAAGCAGGAGGTGGGGGGGGGTGATAGGCGGGAAGGGGAAGCTGGTGTGGGTGTTGGGCTGGCAAGAAATGGTGCGGAGGGTGAGGGGCGCGAAGGGGAGAGCAGGGTAATTTGTGTAGATCCGGGGAAAATCAGGAGTGACAGCTTCGGTGGCTGGGACAACTGCGCGGCGAAAGGTTTGGTTGCGAGCGGCTGCAGGCCTCGGGGCAGCGGCCGGTGGCTTGACGGTGCAACGACGCGGCCCGGGGACGCTGCACGGGGTCGCCCTACCCGGACCCGTACCCGCCTTCACCTGGCTTCCCGCCACACTCACTTATGGAACCCTCCCCGCCAGGTGGACCGGGCACGACCAAACTGCTTGCACTGATGTTTGCCGTACATGACAAGCGTACTTGCACTCCCGTCCCCAGATCGACCGGCACGAGGACATGCTGCGCAGCTGCCTCCGCTGCGTGGACGTGCTGGCCAACGTGCCCGGCATGGACAACAACGCGGCGTTCCAGGTGCGTGTGCATTCAGGTCGTTCAGGTGTAGCTGGGCCAGCCTGATCAAGAAGCATTCTCGTGTAGCAAACTGTACGCCCCAAGTGAAAAGTGGCGTGGCGCTGCTGACCCCGCGCTGCTCACTCAACAGCAGGTGACGCCGTACTCTCTTCCCACCACCCAAGCCCTTTCCCCTGTGTGTGCGCGCCCAACCCCTCACAGGGCTTCCTGCGCAAGGTGGTGCTGTCCACGCCCGCGCTCAAGGACCGCTACGCAGCCGTGCAGCGGGAGCGGGCGGAGGCCGAGGGGGACGCCATGGACGTGTCAGCGTGAGGGGGATAACCGCAAAGCGGCAAAAAGGGGGAGGAAGGTGTTGACAGGATGGGGCCGAGGAGCAGGCATTGTGGCAAGAGACGTGGAGGGCGGCAGCAGGGATGCAAGGAAGCGGCGTAGGGGTGGGCGGCGTTCCGGTAGGCATGGGCTGGCGCAGAAGTGCGGGGGATGCTATGCACGGCCGGCCGCTCGGGGCTCCAGCTTGGCTTGCGTTCGCCATGAGTGCACCGTAGTGCAGGTGTGGGGGGGCGCCAGGAGAGGATAGGGTAACGGTGGTAGGTAGTGAGCGTGGGGAAGCCGTCCAGGGGCGTTGAACGCGCAACTACGTCCGTTGCTGCAGGGGTGACGTGTGCTGCTCAGGCCTCTTGCATTCGGTTCCAGGGCCATGGCAAGGGCAGCAGCTGCTGCAGGAGAGGCCCCAGGCGGCAGGAGGGCGTGTGTGACCGCAGCCGTGAAGGTGTGGAGGTGCGCGGAGGGTGAGGCAATTGCGCATGTTGCGCTGTGACGTGTTGCGTTGCCTGGCTTGGGGTAGTGGCATGTGCGGTATGCAGGATGAAACTGCGGCTGGTCGAGCTGGTTCGCCATGGCGGTTCTTGTGGTGCTTGTCAGGCGTTCGGTGGTTCGGCGAGTGGGGCATGTGCTTTACTGCCCATGCCCAAGCGACTTGTACCTGCCGGAGCTGCTACGCGTTGCTCCATGCTGCTCCTGCCTCGGGGCCATTGGACACGCTGCGGCATGGCAACACAGCAGTGGGCTCATAGCCTATAAATGCAAGTATGCAACACAACAGCGTACCCATTGACCGTCACCAGGATCACCCTGGAGCACCTGGTGGCGCAAGCTGTAGCAGAGAAAGGTACCGTACCCCTAGTAGCCCCTGCCTGGTAGCAAACGGTAAGACGGCCAGTTCGGTCTGTCGGTCAGATGTTACACGTGACAGGTGCAACTTCCCATGCGAGCCGCAGGGCCCAGGCATGCCACACAGCGGCGACATAGCACCAGTTCAACGGGCCAACTCACTGCAAGTATATGGTTGAGTGAAGGCAGGCTCAGGGCGGAAACTGAGGAACCTCAGTTCAGCACACCACCACATGGGCAGTGTGACGCGCGTGCAGGTCGAGATGCAGGTGGAGGAGAGCCGTTGGAACAGAAATCATGAGGGGATTTTCGACGTCAGGCTGCGTGGGGCTCTTAAGAGTCTTGTGTTCGTGAGGCAGTGTGACGAGTTCTCCGAGTCTTGGGTAGAGTAGGTCGCGGTGGTCCGTGGAGCGTTCATATCCGCCCACATGTGCTTGCCAAGCACCGAATTCCGAGCCCCTGCAACCTTCTCACGAAGAAAAAAAAGGGGGCTGTGCCTCGCCGTACGCGTGTACGGGTCTTGCACACCAGGCACACCGGATACCGGTGAGCGGGTAGATTTTTTACCTCATTTTAGAATGCGACGCCTACCATTGACATTGTGGGCCACTGTAGGCATGCAACGGCAAGGTGTGATACAAGGTGAACCCCACGGATGAATGCGAAGTAGGGCAGGCCTGTTGGGTGACCAGGACTACAGGGCTCGAGTACAGGTAGCTTGCTCCTGACAGCCCATCGGTCACAGCCCTGAAGTACCTGCCCCCTTCCTCCTGAACGTTAAAGTTGCAGGCTTGTCAGCAAGCCGAAAAAAATACAACAAGCATGCACGAAGATATGAGTACAGTGGCACTCTTGGGACGTTTACCGCCATAAGTCACCTGCGCACACACAGCTATGATCACCTACATACACTGTCCGGAAAGCCGGAAACTAGGCAGCCGTCCTGGCACGGGTTTTTACGTGTCACATAAAAGAAGGCAGTGGCCCTCATCATGCCCAGTGCACCGACGTACGACCCATGTACCAATACTCACCGCCACATGCGGACAACGAAAAGCACCAGCTAGTATGCATCCGTACCAATACAGTAACTGAAAGCAATAAGCCAAAACATATGCACAGTCACCGAACCATGCATGGCAACGAGAACAGCCCCAACCCCATTCTATGGTAACGGCGGGCCCCAATGGGCGTTGCAACTAGTGGGCTTGGGGAGCAGGAGAGGGCGACCGGGGTCCGGGGGCGGGGGAGCGCGCACTGGGCGCGGGCTGTGGGGAGTGGGGTTCAGGGCCGGGAGAGCGGGAGCCCGGCTTGGGCTGTGGGGTATGGGGTCCGGGGGCAGGAGACCGGGAGCCCGGCTTGGGCTGCGGGGAGTGGGGTCCGGGGGCAGGAGACCGGGAGCCCGGCTTTGGCTGTGGGGAGTGGGGTTCAGGTGCGGGCGAGCGGGAACCCGGCTTGGGCTGTGGGGAATGGGGTCCGGGGGCAGGAGACCGGGAGCCCGGCTTGGGCTGTGGGGAGTGGGGCCCGGGGGCGGGCGAGCGGGAACCCGGCTTGGGCTGTGGGGAGTGGGGTCCAGGGGCGGGCGAGCGGGAACCCGGCTTGGGCTGTGGGGAGTGGGGCCCGGGGGCGGGAGCCCGGGAGCCCGGCTTGGGCTGTGGGGAGTGGGGCCCGGGGGCGGGAGCCCGGGAGCCCGGCTTGGGCTGTGGGGAGTGGGGCCCGGGGGCGGGCGAGCGGGAACCCGGCTTGGGCTGTGGGGAGTGGGGTCCGGGGGCGGGCGAGCGGGCGCCGGGAGTGAGCTGAGGAGAGCGTGGCCCAGGGGCGGGGGAGCGAGAGCCCGGCTTGGGCTGCGGGGAGTGCGGTCCATGGGCGGGGGAGCGGGCACCGGCTGTAGGCTGCGGGGAGCGGGGTCCAGGCGCGGGGGAGCGGGCACCGGGTGTAGGCTGTGGGGAATGGGGCCCGGGGGCGGGGGAGCGGGAATCCGGCTTGGGCTGTATGGAGTGGGGCCCGGGGCCGGGGGACCGTGCTCCGGGCTTGGGCTGCGGGGAGCGGGGCCCAGGGGCGGGGGAGCGGGCGCCGGGTGTATGCTGGGGGGACCGAGGTCCGGGGGCGGGCGAGCGGGAACCAGGCTTGGGCTGCGGGGAATGGGGCCCGGGGGCGGGCGAGCGGGCACCGGGTGCGGGCTGTGGGGAGCGGGGTCCAGGGGCGGGGGAGCAGGCGCCCAGCGTGGGCTGGGGAGACCGGGGTCCGGGAGCGGGGGAGCGGGAACCGGGTGAAGAAGCGGGCGAGTGCGCAGAGGGCGCGGCAAGCGGGATGGTGCTGTTGCTGCTCCCACACGTGGCGTTCACGGTGCGTGTGGCGGGGCAGCTGCTGTTGCTGCTGGTGTTGGTGCAGTCCACGATACGGCCGTACACGCCGGACGGTAGCGGGTTATGCGCCGAGATGTAGCTGGAGAAGGCCTGGTCCAGGGGTTCGCCGTTGGCGATGAGTCGCGGCGCGTTGATCAACATGCTGTAGCCGTCGCCGCCCGCCGCCTGGTAGTCGGAGCACACCAGCAGGTAGGGGCGGCAGGGGTCCAGGGGCTCTCGGCTGCCGTTGGGCCGCAGCAGGTCCACGGACTGCACGCGGGATCCCATGGGGGCGTCCTTGCGCAGCGTGAAGGAAAGGCCGGATACCTGTATGGCATTGGTGAGAGACACGGGATCAGGACTGTGTGAGGGTACGGTGGACAGTACGTGGGCCGGGGAGTCATAGGTATGTCTGACGGGGACACGGAACGTAAGTGCTCACATGATGGTACGGGGCATAGCGCCACAGGTAGACGGCCCGTATACGCGCGATGTGCCGTACAAGCTGACCTGCCTCCTCGACACGACTACTTCCAGTAGTCGTGCATGCGCACGTGTGTGCGCACCGCCCAACCGCACGGTACCGTGCCATACCTGTGAGAACTTGCCGGACGGGTTGCTGAAGTCGACGCTGGCGCTGTTCTCCAGCGCCGCCAGCAGCTGGGCGCCCGTCACGCTGATCAGCGACACCAGATTGCCGTACGGGAACACGGCATACACGTCAGCGGTGGTGATGTCGCCCGCGTCCACGGAGGCGCGGATGCCGCCAGAGTTAATCATCGCCACGTCAGCGCCCGTCTTGGTGGTCTGGCCCACGTACCTGCGCGTACGGCAATGTAAGGAAACCAGGGCGGCACGCACCATACGCGGTGCTTGAAGGGCATACCGCGCAGCGGCTACTTGGCAATCCTGTGCGCGTGTGTTACGTGCACCCAGGTGCACTGCAGCCTACTCACCACATGAGTGCATCCGCCACCACGTTGCCTAGGGGCGCCTCCTGGGAGCGTAGCAGGGAGGGGGAGCCGTCCAGCGTGACGGGGGTGTAGCCTGCGGGTATGGGGAGCAGCGCGTGGGGCGGCCAGGTGAGCAAGCAGCTGGATAGATGGCCGGGCAGGCGGGCAGGTGAAGCGCGTGGGGTTGGCAAGCGGGCAGGTGGCCGGGCAGGTGGGGCAAGCAGGTGCGGCGGACAGGTAGGCAAGTCGGCCGGGCAGGTGGGCAGGTGGGCAGGTGGGCAGGTGGGGCGGGTCAGAACCGCTCCACGACGGAGGGCCGAAGCCGTGCCAACGTCAATGCTGCAGCGCGGCATCCTGCTCCCGAGTTGCCTTTCTATTTGCTGTCAAGAGTGTTATAACAAAAAATAGCCCCAGCGCGCAGGAAACCAGCCTCCTCTGCGTATGGCATTGTCAAGCTGTGGACCCACCGATGACGCTCGAGTCCAGTTCCCGCACGGGCCCCTGGTGTGCGTCTATGATGGCCAGGGTGGCCGGGTCGCGGTCCACCGGGTTGGCGCTGATGCTGCTGCCCATGAGCACGGGGCCGCCCGCCAGGTGCTGCAGCTCGCCGCCGGGGCCGAACGTCAGCTGCAGCTGCCCCACGTATCTGAGGGGTGGGACAACGGGACGGTGAGGCGAAGGGCACAAGAGGAAGACAGGCGGTCGGCGAGGCGGGTGGAAGCATCTGACCGGTGAGATGCAGTCGGCTAAGTAGTGAGCTAGGTGCTGTTGTTGTGCAGTATAGTGCAGTGTGTTAGCGCCTTCGGGCCGCTGGTGCTGTCCCCCACGGTGCCCCCAGCTTCTCACTTGCTGAAGCATGCCGCCTGGACCACAGGCACCTGGCGACCGCGCGGCCCCGTGACCAGGGTGGGGTAGGGGCCGCCGGGAGCCTCGCCGCTGTTGGGGTTGGACGCGTCTGGAGGCAGCGGTGCCGGGGGCGCAGAGCAGGGATCAGCGGGGGCTTACCAACTGCCCTGGGCAGGCTGCATAGTGGACGCGCTCCAGAAGTGACGCAGGCTGGCTGGGAGTGGGTTAACACGCTGTTGAGAGAGTGGTTTAACACGCTGTTGAGAGAGTGGTTTAACACGCTGTTAAGACAGTGGCTCCGGAGCATGGGCTGCGTCAGGAGGCTTGCCGCGAACGGGCGTGGATTACCCTCACCTAGGCAAGCCCACTCACTGCTGAGCAGCGGCCGGGCTATGGGCGCCAAGTCCCCAGTGATGGACAGGCGGCAGAGTGCATTTGGCATTTTGACTTACAATCCAGAGCGTAGGTGCAGGTGCAGGTGCAGCACTCACTGAGCAGCGGGCCCCGCTCCGTGCCGTCGGTGCCCCACAGGAAGGTGTGGCTGTGCGCCCCCACGATGATGTCCAGGTCGGGCACGGAGGCGGCCACCTGCAGGTCGGACAGGTAGCCTGCAGGGGCCAAGGGGAGCGGGAGGGCAGAGACTTGCGCAGCTGGCGTTGCACATAGCACATGGTTTGTCCACGGCTTAAAACGATGCATACTTCTTCGGTATGTTGCTACGGCGAGTCGTTGCCATTGGAATTATCTCAGCTACGTGCCAAGCGTGGTGAACATTTCTGGCCCCACCTTGCCCCACGTACCTCCGTGGCTGACCCCCACGAGGATGCCCACGTCTGGGTGCGCGGCCTTGAAGTCGCTAACACACTGCCGCATGGCGTCCACCTCGTCGCTGATGTTGAGCCGCGCCGCATTGACCTGGCTCAGCGTGCTGCGGGTCAGCCACCCCAGCAGACCAACCTGCATGGCCGACAATGTCAAGGAAGTACTACACCTCTGTCTTGCACAGGAGCTCTGCCTTGTGAGTCACGGGGCACAAAGAAGCGACGTGCAGCTCGCGGCGTGCTACCTTCTGCAAACGAGGTGCAGCACGTGCAGCGCGACCCTCATTGCCCCCCCTGCCCACCTTCACACCCGCGACCTCCTTGACCTCCCACTTCTTAAACAGCCCCAGTATGGAGGGCTCCCCTGCCGCGTCCACGTTGCAACCGCCAAGTGTGGGAATGCCGCTGGCCGCCAGCTGCTGCAGGTACACTGCCAGGTTGTCCACACCGCTGTCGAACTGCGGGGACACAGTTGGCGTGAGGGTTGAGTGAGGACAAGGAGGCTGTGGATGGGAATGCAGCTGCGAAGGCTGCTTGGTGCTTACTTCAACCGTCTCCCGCAATCGACTGTGCTCATGCGCCGCAACAAGCTTGTGCACAGCTTGTGTTATTGTTACCCCATCTGACCCCATGCATCGTGTACCTCGTGGTTGCCCAGGGTCTGTTGCCAAGTAAGCCACGTGCCGTGCGTCCAGAGCGTACGCGTTGCGCGGGGATGGCAGGAAGGGTGGCAAAAGCCAGGGAAGGAGTTTAACAAGGATAAAGAACAGCACGTGCATGGGCCGTGGGTACGGTATGCCCAACGCATGTAGACCCCGATGCACATGTTCAGCAAGCTGCTTTCGCCTCCACCCGTGCGCAAATTGTCCTGACAGCCGTGCAAGACGCAGTAGCAAAGGCGTTGTCTAGGCGCCAGCTTGTGTACTTACAAATATGTCTACGCCCATTTCCTCCTGAATCAGCGCCTGCACGGTGTGGTTGGGGTACACGCGGTCCCACACGGTGCCCGTGGCCTCGTCGCCTGCACAGGCAGGAGCAGCAGCAGCGGCAGCAGCAGCAGTGTTACACTAACAGCTACGGTACACACCGCAATGGGATACTTCCGGAGAGCCAGGTGACATAAGAACGAGTAGTGCAACACGCAATAAAAGGCACGGCATGGCATGGCAATGGCCACGGCGTTGCGTCCCCGGCATCAGCTCACGCACGTGCGGGCCCCCCTTCTCCCCATCCTGCTCTCAATACGCACCGACGTCCAGCACCAGCGTGGGCCCCTGCTGCCGTGCCTCCTTGACGAAGGAGGCCAGGCGGGCCATGCCGCCCATGCAGGTGCCCTTGGACTGCAGGGCGGGGTGGGGGCCATAGCACGCAAGGACACTTTTCAGTTGCAGGCTGTAGGAACGCCTGACCCAACTCGAATGCGCCATGTTTTGGGCAGCACCCACTGAACTCTTTGCATTCATGTGCCATGTTTAGCCTCAACACGACATGTTCATCTGTCCGTCGCCCTGCACAACTAATAGGCGGACTTTCGCTCACTTCCCCCCATCGCATCCCTTAACCCACGGGTTCGCACCTCGTCATCCGCTGTGCACGTCTTGCCGTTGGACAAGATTCCCTCGATGTGATTGTGCACGTCGTTGAAATGCAGCAGCTGGAAGTTGGTGGTAGCTGCCCCCGCGTCCGCGCCGGCACCCTCCCGCAGGTGGCGCCGGTCCAAGTGCACCAGCCGGTGGCCGAGCGCATCCGAGGGTGCGGGAGCGTGGAACGCGCCCAGCGGGGAGACTGGCCCATCGGTCATGATGAATCTATAGTAGTAGTGTTGCCCTGGCTCGACGCCGTCGATAATGGCGGTTGCGTGGAAGAGGCCAGGTTCCGAGGTCCATGCGACTTTTGCCAGGCCACTGGCAACGACAAGCGCCTCGCTAAAGTCATGGCGAGAGGTAGACACCTGATACATTAGCTTGATAGTGCTGGGTTCCGTGTCCTTGGGCTCCACCGTGAGCCTGAAGGTTGGACGGAGCGCCAGCCGAAACCACGGGCAGCCGGGTGTCAGTCCTTTAATGTGTGCGGTGCAGAGGGCGACATGCAGCAGCAGCACAATTACGAGCAGCAGCTAGGATCAGATCAACTGGGCTGCGTTTGCGCATGAAGGCCGTGCAGCCCGGCCTGCTGCCGGTGTGCCGACATGGCCTCGCATGCGCCTGCTGGACTTCGTGACTTCGGGGGCGCCAGCAAGGAAGGCTTAGGCAGGGTGATGGGAGACGTGTTACTACCTACACAGTGGAAATGTGGCTGTGTCCAGAAGACGCAACGCCGTGCCGAAAGCTGACTTCTGCCCCTTGACACAGCGCAAGCGGTATGATGGCTGCGGCCAGCAACAAGCTGCATAATTGAAACATTTTACGTGATGGATATGTACAGGTTTGTAAGTACTCGTCAGCTTTGTGCTGAAATCGGGCAATTTAAATTGGGTGGGCGAGCAGGAGCAAGTTTCTTTTGAACACATTTGGTTAAGCTACTTTAATAAACCGCTCAGCCCGAATGGCTGTAGTAAGAAGCACGGCGCATCACATAGTCCAGGTGTGACATTACGGCTCCCGTACAAACCGGCACGACAAGCACCTACCTGCCACCTGCGACCGCTGCGACCGCTGCCCGCCCAGGTCGCAGGTGGCCGACAGTGGCACGAAGCTTCGGAGTCCGCCCAGCTGCAGAACACATCTGTATCAGTTGAATTCCTGATGAATTCAACGAAAGGTATAACGTTCCATTCTTGCCCCGTGGTGCGCCCAGGCTGCCCCGTCACGCGCCAGACAAGGGAGGCGCCCCCCTGACGTCAGGGTAGCACGAAGAGGCCAGGAGTGTGTCTGCTCCTCCCGTAGACCCAGTGTTTCGATCTTCCGTGGGGGCTTTCGTATGACAAGTCGAAACAAGTCGAAACAGGAACCCACAAATTTTTGCTCCTGGGAGGGGCTCCGCCCCCCCAAAGCCCCCCGTTTCACCCGATCAGCCCCCCTCACGGGCCCGTGCCTTTCGGATAGGGGGACCAATGTGTTTCGGCGAAAAGTAGCAACAAACGCGGCTGGTTCGACCCATCCGATGAAGATAGAAACGCCTGCCTCCCGGTACGGTTCACGCCCGTTTACGCCCGATATGTGCCGTACAGCGTGCCACATACCCTGTCGATGTCCTGATGCAGAACTGTATAAAGCGCTGACGAGCCTGGGTAACGCTGGAAAGGAGAGCACGTGCGCCATCGTGCCGCATCCGCTACTTGTGCCGTGTCTTTCGGGAAGAAGAGGACCCCTTGTACCGGTCCCTGCAGCACAGAGAACGTTCTGGCACACATGCAGACCTCCGCAGTGGTGGCAGCTGTGATCAATGGTGAAACACAATGGCGCACGCAAACCAGCAGGATGGCATGGTAGGCCCGGTCTGTGGCCACCTTGGGCCATCCTTAATGGACTTTATGGAGCTTGTCGCTCCTTTCCGTACAGCGAGAGGGGTGGGAAACCCCGTGTCCCCAATGGCCGGGACCAGCTCTGTGTTTCGAGCGGGATGGGGCTGGGCTCTGGAAGGGGACCAAAACTGTAAAACCATACATACATCCTGGGGCCACCCATGACCTGGTTCGGACGGACCGCGTTGCCATCTTTCGCCACCCCAGACCGTGCTTAGGCACGCGCGCCGCAAGAGCCGCTGGATGATCCATGCCAGGCAATTCCCGCGGCACTGGGCCAATCATGCGGGAGAGTTGTATTGTCCCACCCCTACCCCTCGTCCGTGCCACGCATTTTTTTGCATGTACGGCTCGCAGTCAACGAGTGGAGGAATTAAATGCACACCGCAGCTTCGGCTGCTGCGTGCTGCATGACACTGCAAGCAAGCCAGGCTGCCAGCTGCTCATTTGCGCCGCCCCTTCGCGGCTTCGGGTAGGAGGGCTGCAAGCATCTGTGCCAGCGGAAGGTCGGCAACGTCGCCAAGTGGCCAGGGGCCATGCCTTTGACTAACACCTAAAGAAGGCTGCGTCACTTTAACACACCATGAGTTCCATTACCAATCCCTTTCTACGTTACTTGTTTGGTTGCGCGGGTGCTGGCTGCAGGGCTCATATACCATGTTGAAAGAGCGGCGTGGAGTGGAGTGTTGACAAGGACGTGCAAATGGCGCCAAATGCGTTCGCGGCACTTTGCAATAAAACAGCGGGAACTAAGCAATGCAAAGGCAATCCAAAAAAACTCCTAAGCTCACTCAGAACCAATGAGGGACAGCTAGAAGCTGGATCGGACCTGACCAAGCCTCAATCAAAGCGTCCACCTCGGAGTCTGACCGGACTCCCAGCAAGCACCATGCCTGACCAACGCATCTGTAGCGTTCAATATATATACCGGGACGACCACATTTAATACTTCTGCTGTTGTATGCGCGTTGGCGAGTTTGCGCGGCCAAGTGACACTGAGCGACCCACGGGACGTCAGAACTCCCGGCCGCCGCTGGCAACAACAAAAAGCCTGATACAAGCAACTTTCTTGTCGCATTCCTAACAAGTTGAATTGGCACATTTGACGCGGCGCGGCGCAATGGCTGGTCGGAACTGGATGCCGCAAACGCCGAAACGAGCCGCGCAATGGCGCGCTGCCTCTGCCGCGGGTCTCATTGCCGCACTTGCCATTGCAGCAGCCTTCCTGTCAATGGCAGCCGCGCAGTCGGCTGACGGCGGCTCTACCAATGCTGCTTCCAGCGCTAGCGCGAGCGCCAGCGCTAGCGCAAACAGCGGTGGGGCACGCACCGGCGGCGGCGGCGGTAGTGGTGGTGGCAGCGGCGGCGGCAATGGTGGTGGCGGCGGCGGCAATGGTGGTGGTGGCGGCAGTGGCGGTGGTGGCGGCAGCCGCAGTCGCGGCCCATCCCTCCCTCCCCTCCTCGTTCCCCTCCCTCCCCGCCTCCTCCCCCTCCGGCCGGCAGCAACGGCGGCGCCCAGGGCACTGTGGTGAACCCTCCCGGGCCGCCCTCGGGCTGGGTACGGGGCCGTGCAACCTACTATGGTAAGCGGGAGAGCAACTGGTTATCTCGCGCAGGATGCTGTTCAACAGTCTCACTGGACGTCTGTCTAGGACCTCAATACGGCAGCACCAGGGGCAGCACACCCATCGCCCAACGCACAGCGCTTGGCAAGTCCTGGGGCAACACTCAACCCTGCGCCGCTGGTCCAAGGCACAGCGTGCAGCCAAAACCCGTTCTACAGTACCTCTCACGCCCCGTCTCCACACAGCATCGGTTGCCCTCCCCTGACATCCGTCGTTCCTTGCCCTCACCAGCATGCCAGCAATAACCAGCTGCCGCAAACATCCTCCTCCCCCCACAAACCCTGCCCTTCCCACCCTGCGTCCCTGACCACCCCATCCCGCTCCCGTCCACTACCTCGGCCCTCCCCAGGCGGCCCCGACTTCCTGTCCGCGGCGTACGACCCCTCCCGTGGCGAGGGCTCCTTCGGCATCCTCACCTACGGCGCCTGCGGCTACACCAATAGCGACGGCTCGCTGCCGTTCCCGCAGGACGCGGTGGCGGCGGCGGCGGACGCAGACCCGGACTACCCCGGCAGCTGCGGCCGCTGCTACCAGGTCAAGTGCTCCAGCGGCATCGTGGCGGGTGAGGGGCTGAGGGCAGGGCGTGGGGCTCCGGGCTCGCACTACTGCCGCGCGCTCGCACACGCACATGGCGGCGTGGCTCGTGCACGGGTGTAGCAGCGTCATTGTGGCGGGAGGGAAGGGTGTGGGGGTCCGTGCACAAGGGGTGGTGGGTGTGTGGAGGCAAACGAGGATTATGAACTCTGGTTGGTCAGCCGGTACCGGTACTGCTCGGTTGGTTTAATGAATGGGTAAGAGCTACGAGGGCGTGCGGGTTCAGGCCGGTGCGCGTGCATTTGGGTGGGAGGGGCGCGAGAGTGGCGGGCACGAGGACTGGTCCTCGGGGTAGCGAAGGGTGGGTGTGTAATGGATGCGGCGCGGTAATGAGATATGTAGAATCGCTGACAAACAGACAGTTAGGAAGGGTGGGTGGGTGTATGTGTGGAATGAAGCCTACGGGGTAGGCGCCCAGGCGGCGGGCGCACCGGCCTATGGCCAGCGTAAACTGGCTGGACTGCTCCCGGCTGCTTCCACCCGCTAGCCCGCATTCCGGCTCCATCAACGCCCGCACCACCGCCCCCCAACTCACACCCCCGTTCAGAGAACTCCACCTCGCCTGTGACCATCATCAACGGCCTGTTCGACGGCGACCCGCTGCGGCCCTACCTTCCCGCCATCAACCCCAACATCACCGACACGCGGGGCAGGCGCTGGCCCGGCAACCCAGGGGAGTCCAAGGGGGTGCAAGTGACCGAGTGCTGGGACGACAAGCAGGTGCGGGTGGTGGGTGCGGGTGTGGGGTGTGTGGGGCTGGGGGCCAGGGTGTGAACGCAGCGTGGGAGGCGTGGGTGCCGGGTACAGCGTGTGGGTGCCGGGTACAGCATGTGGGTGCCGGCAGTTAGAGCAGAGAGGCTGTTGGGTGCGGGCTGGGGTTAGGGCGCACGGAGTCAACGGCGGCAGTAGCCGTGCAGCATTCAAGGGACAGGTGGTCCTCGCCCATCATGCCCGCCTCCATGTAACCTTGCACAAGCTGCATCTCATCACCGCCCGTGTGGGTGCCCTTCCATGGCAGTGCGCGGCCGTTGCCTCCCCCATCCCCGCTCTCCAAGCTTAAACGATGTCCCCAATCCCTCGTCCTCCCTTGGCCCTTGTCTCCACGTGGCCCCCCCAGGTGGTGACGGTGCGCGTCATCGACGCGTGCCCCTGCCGCCAGGTGCTGTCAGACACAGCCCCGGGCGTCAGGGCGGGCGGGGAGGTGCGCCGCCAGGAATGGTGCTGCGGAGGTGGGTCTCGTGTGTCGCGTGTGTTGTCGCCCACAGCGCTGGCCTGGAGACTGGGCCCGCCACAGGGCCCCGTGCCGTGGCCTTGTACGTCAGCACAGCGCTCGTAGCAAGCTGCAGGAGGTGCATCGGTACCGGTATGGCTGCAGCAGTCCTGGATCCGGTATTCAGCATGCCCCGCAACAGGCGCAGCGCCTGGGGACAGTACTTGCTCCATTGCGTGCAAAGCCCGTGCTCCCCAGCGAGGCCCCAACCTGCCGCCGTCCGGTAGATCCTCCCTCGCCCTATGGCCACGCACTCCCTGCATGCACCTGCTGCTGCCCACCACTAACACAAAGCTTTTCCTCACCTTCCACCCACCCCACAGGCCAGAACCACTTCGACCTGTCGTATTTTGCGTTCGAGAAGCTGGCGCACCCCGTGTACGGCGTGATGAGCATCGACTACCGGCCGGTGGACTGTGACACAGGGGAGCCCTTCCCGCCGCCGCCCGCCCCAGGCTTCGTCAGCTCGGTGGTGTATAGCGACCAGATCCAGCCGGGATGGAACTGGTACCCCTACAGCGCTGGCTACTTCAGGCTCCAGCAGAATGGTGAGTGGGCTGGGTGGAGGGCGGGAGCGCAATGGTATGGTACGTGTTGCATTTGGCAGGTGACACTGCCCATACGAGCCGTAGCGTAAGGCCCAATGCTCAAGCAGAACGGTGGGTGGGGTCTGGGCTGGGTCGACGGCGGGTGCTGGGGTGGTGGGGAGTGGAAGAGCTTAGTGAGTTTTTTTTCTGTGGAGAGGTTTACAGGTGAAAAGACGGGAGAGGACAGGCCAGCGGGACCTCAAGGCCCGACCAGCACAGGCAAGCACCAACACCACCAACGTCCAAACCCAGCGCAGTTGTGCAACAATGTGATGTGTGCTGTGTGGCAAGGGCCGACGGGCCCTCGGCCGGTGGACACTGGCATGGCATGCGTCGAGGCTTGCAGTGCTCATGCCCACATGCTTGGGTCGGCATGTCGGCCGAAGGAGGTTACCAGGAGGCGGAACTGATAGCCACACCTGGCCACATTGTTTCTTCCGATCACGGCAGAAGCACCGCCGGCCGCCGTCACAGGGCGTCCAACCACCAGAGGCGCCGCCATGTAAGCGTACTGATTTGGCGGCGTCTCTGGTGGGCAGACGACCCTGTAAAAGCGGCCGGCGGCGCTTCTGTCGTGATGGGTACCACCAATCCACGCCCCACAACGCACACTCTCGAAGCTCCTCGCACACTTTGCGCTGCCTCACCTGCCATCACCAACGCATACCGGCACGCGGGCGCCGGCATCCCGACACCCGCACGCACACGCGTGGTACACTGCTCTATGCTCCTCACTCACACACCTGCTGCTCCCTCACCCCACTGCCGCCCCCACCCCACCCACGCATGTGCAGGTGCCGGCCTCGACGGCGGCGCCGCCACGTGTCTGCAGCTGTCGCCCGGCGGCGGGATCTCCTTCCTGTGCCGCGAGTGTGGGCGGCCCGGCTACCAGCCCTTCGCCAACGCCTCCGCCATCAGCTTCTGGATCCGATCCAACAGCAACAGCACAGACCCCTTCGTCTCCTCCACGCCCAGCAACCAGGTGGGGGGCCCGCACGCGGCAGCGGGATGCGGGGTGCCGGGGAGGTGTGGCAGATTGCTCAACGGCGCGTGCATCGGTGTGTGCTGTGTGTGTTAGGACTCAAACCACTGGGTGTGCCTTTGACCGCTTGCCGGTGGCTGGGTGCGGGGTGTGCCTTTGACCGCTTGCCGGTGGCTGGGTGCGGGGTGCACCATGGGGAGCTGTACAGGCTTACTGCTGACCGCAGGTGGGAGCCGTGCACGTGCAGTGCCAGCGCGCCGGCCACGCACTGCAGCCGCATACGGGTGTCCAAGAGTCCAACCCGCGCGCCTGCATCCACAGTAACTGGCATGGGTCCGCGTTGTGGTGCAACGCACCAGGCCCACGCGTCAGCCACCCTGACGTGTCGTGTGCACCCCGTGCCGCCTGTTCGCCCCCCGCAGATCCCGCCCGTCAAGCTGTTTGTGCTGGCGGAGAACGAGGGCCAGAAGAACTACTGCTTTAACGAGGTGTACCTCAATACCACGGTGGGTACCGTATTATCAGGGCGTATTATGGTACGGTATTGCACAACGCTCGCACTCAAGTGCGGTGAACGAAGGGATGGCGGACATGCGCCGGTGCCCGTTTGAGCAGCGTACAGGCACCTGACACGCACGCGCGCCCCGCGTGTTCCCCATTAGGAATGCCCTTGGAGCCCTACCCTGCTCTTGCTCGGGGTCCATCCGTCCCTTATACACATGCTAGCTGGCTGTTCCTCAAGTCCCAGCAAGCACACATGGGAGCTCCGTACACGCTGAGCGTATTGGCTGACGCATCCCACGTCTCTGCCACGTGCCTTCCCTGGCCCTGCCCGCCCCGCAGACGCCGGTGGAGACCCGCTCGCCCAACTGGTACCACATCCGTGTACCCATCTCGGACTTCAAGTGCGAGGGCGCCGTGGCGCAGGACCAGCTGGACCGGTTTGACTTCCAGAACACCAACGAACGGGACGCGTACCTATGCCTCGACGACATTCGTCTCGAGTAGATAGGGCTCGCTCGGTGGCGGCTGCAGGGGCCCTACTGCAGCAGCTGCCAGCAGCTGGTTGGCAGCACGGCATATGGCCACGGGTACAGCTGCGGTAGCAAGCGCAGGCGGTACCGGTAGTTGGCACTAATGGTGGATTCGGTGGCTTGATGGCCGGGGGGTCTAGTTACCTAGTTTCCAGCCTTGGGGATGACCATGAAGGCAGCCGTGAAGGCAACCGCGTCACGACCACCAGCAGGTCCACGGCATGGGGTTTTGGTTGCAGCTCGTCATTTGTCATTGCCTCTTTGGTTGCTGTGTATTGCCGTGCGAGGAACGCAATACCTTCGAGCTTTGACGCAGCGTGCATAGAACGTGGTGTGTCTCGTTGACCAGGGAAACATAGAGTAGGATGCTTTGACGTTAGTTGCAAGGCACGCGTCAGGCACACGTGGTTCTGTGTGGGTATGGCGGTTTCGTGTCCTGTAACTTGTGCGGCACCAGGCTGCCAGCTTGTGGGTCTTGTAAGACATCTGCATGCACTGCCTGCTGGTGCTTGTCACCCTTGTTGGGCCCATGTCTTATCCAGTGCCGTTCAACACGCTCGTAGCATTGGGAACTTAAAAACTGCACCATGACAACTGCAGCCAGGATGTTCGCCGTCTGATGAGGGCACTGTGGCACGAGACCGCAATGCACGCCGTACGGGTCGTGGCGAGCAGAATGCTTGTGTTTCGACCACAGCGTGTAACCCCCGCCAACACGAGCACCAACCTAAGCGCTTGGGCGACAACCCACCGTCGCCACACAGCAACACACAACCAAGAACGCACGTCTGGTATAACCCGTTGCACACAGCCTTGGCCTAGCAATAAGCACCTGCAAGAGAAGGCTCGCCCACCAGCCAACCCGTCTTCCCGGCAAGACCCTCAAGACACTGCCCCTCCTGACCGCACGAGCGTCAGCCCGATGGGCAGATGGTCCGAGCCGTACACGTCCTGCCGTATCCAGCTGTCGTACACGCGCCAGGAGGTGGCGGGCGCCGTGCGCGTGGGTGTAGGCTTGCCCTCCGTGCTCTGCTGCTGCTCGCCCTCCGCCGCCGGAGGGGGCTCCACCTTGGGCTTGACCTCCCCCGGGGGCATCAGCGAGGAGGAGGTCAGGAAGTAGTCCAGCCGCCAGCCCTGAAAATGAAGTAAGGAGCAGGACCGCGCAAGCGTTAGTAACGGGCAGTCCCATGGTTGCCGGCAGTGAAGCGCCGTGAAGTAATGCATGTCGCACGTGCAAAGCTCAATGCCATTGGCCTCACCGCCATGGACAGGCGGGGCGTCACGTGTCGGCGAGCCGCGCATGCCATTCGCTGCTTGTCCTCCTGCCTCTATTCTGATCCACGTGTTGTATTTCCCCTCCATGCATCCCTTCTCACACGCGCGGCCAGCCTGTCACGATCCTCGGTGAACTGCACTCGCGAACTTGGGCGGAGCTGCTGCGACTGCCCCGTCGCACGTCTGCCACAAGGCCTTGTGCATGCCTGCAGCGTTGACCACTTCATCCTTCCTCAACCACCCCTGCCCCACGACGGTCCAGCACCCCTTCCCACCCTAGGCAACGATGCGCCACCTCCGCTTTGAGCCACCTCCCTCCTACACACCCTGCCGCCCCACCTTGTTGTTGGCCCTGCAGTTGAACTTGTGCGTGAAGTAGGTGTATCCCACCACGCCGGGGTGCAGCGCTCGGAAGGAGTCCACCATGCCCACCTCGCCCAGCAGCAGCCGACCGAAGCTCTCGCGCTCTTCCTGCAGGCGGCGGAAACAGCCACCAACACAATGCCGTTACATCCACCAGCAAGAGGCGCAAGAGCCACACAACAGGTTCAATAGCCCCTCCGCCGCCGGACCTTCTAGCACTGATTGCGAGGCAACCTGGCCTTGTCCTGCATGGGCTATGCAGACGCCCCTGCCTCTTGCTCTCCCCTCCCTACGCCCGCCTCCCGCACCCCTCCGGGCCCCGCCCCACGCACAATGGTGAAACCCGCGGACCGCAGGTTGCCCTTGGGGTTGTGGATGTCTATCTCCTTGTGCGCGCAGTTGAGGTCGCCCGTCAGCACCACGGGTTTGCCGCGCGCCTCCAGGGAGGTGATGTAGGCGGCCAGCGCGCAATCCCAGCGCTGGGTGCGGTAGTCCAGGCGCTTGAGCCCCTCGCCGCTGCGGCACAAACGCAAAGACGAGAAGACCAACGGCGGGTTCAACCAGGGACTGGTATAAGCTACAAGGAAGTAAGAGTTCTGTTGTAGCCTTGGTGGAAACATGCCCGAGGCCACGCGCCATTTGGACAGGCACCATTGCCGGACTGCGACTTCTGTGCCATACAGGCCGGGGCGAGGGGCAACAACGTCACCTGTTACGCATGCACACCAGCACAAGTCATGCTGCAGGTCGCACAGCAGTTGCAGTAAAGAATCCCTCCTCCTTTTCTTATCACGCTCACTCCCGCAGAACAGGAATGGCCAACACATAGCACGGGCGCGCACCTGTTTGGCACGTAGCAGCTGACCACGAACAGCTCCGGCAGCTCCACCGTCACCACGCGGCCCTCCGCCTCGTGCTCGTCCTCCGCGGCGCCGCCCATGCCCACCGTCACGGACAGAGGCGGCTGGCGCGTGGCCACAGACACGCCGCTGTAGCCCAGCTTGGCGGTAGAGCAGGCCCACGTGTGGGTCCAGCCCTGGGGTCGGTAGGTACTGGTGATTACCGTAGGTCGTGGCGCTAGGGTGCATACAGTAGGTGTTCGTGCGGTGTGCAGTGTGGCGGAGGACCGAGCAGAGGAGCCGGGTATGTGGGGGCGCAGGAGGTGGCAGTGGACACGCGAAGTTGGAAGCATTGCTGGCGTGCACGTGTGCGCTGCACAACGCTAGCTGCCACAGCTAGAAGCTTCCACCCACCCACCGACCGGCACCCCGATGGGGCCTCCGGCACCCCGCAGGGACACGGCTCGTGCATGGCCTCCTGCCATGTGGACGCGCCCTGAAGTACACGCAACGGATTCCTGGCTTCGCAACCAACCACCCTACCCCCCGCCCCTTGACCCCGCCCTCAGAAATACGGTCAAACCCAGCAGCTCCCTTGCCCCACGCACCAGCAGCCCCATGGCCTCCGCCATGCCGCTGGTGTGGCTGCCCTGCAGCTTGTGCTCCTGCAGGCACACCACGTCCACGCCCTCCTCCGCCACCAGCTTGGACAGCGCGTCCTTGTCCTGCAGGGGTGGGGGTGCGGGGAGGGGGGAGCATAGGTGGACAGGCGGCGGAAGGTGGTTCAGTATAGCGGTGATAAGAGCCGAGCTGTGTGTGCCCTGTGAAAAAAGGCTTCACAGTCAGCTGCTGTGTAGGAGAGGGAGCTAGGCGGAAAGTTGAGACGAGGCCTCTGGAGGCTTGCCATGGTCAGCTAGGGTACCTGTTAGAGCGGCCGCCCCGCAATATTTGACCTCACGCAGTAAGGTGATCGCGTTGAAGCAGCCCTACTAGCGGGCGGAGTGCGATAATAAGGCATGGCAGGGCCGGCGCAGCTGCTGCAGCCAGCGCTGTGCACCGTGTTAGCCTGCAGCGTCGCGACCCGTTGTGGCACGCATGACAGCACTCTTCGCCTGTAGGCAACGGTCGGTGAGATTGCACGGTGAGATTGATTGAGCTGGGCTCACCTTCTTGACCAGTGCGCGCAGGCCCGCGACGTTCCAGGTGAGGATCTTGAGCACAGGGGAGCCCTCGGGCGGCGGCGGCAGCCGCATGGCGGCCGTGTACTGCAGCGCTGCGGGCGGAGGAGGAGGGGCGAAGCCAAGGCACAAGGCAGGAAGCATAGGCAAAGGGATTGCATGACAAGGGCATGCCGCAGGTGTGCTGCTTGCATCCGTGTGCCACAGGTGTGCGTGTTTTAGGGCTCAAGATCTGAAGCACTGATCATAGTCAGTCATGTGGCAGTCCTGGACGAGCGGTGACGCCACATGGCGCCGACCCCGCGATGCAGCAACGCATGGCATGCCCTTGTTCCAACACCAGCAGCGCGCTGCTTGTACAGCAGTGCAAGCACCTACACACATCGGCCTGACCCACACCTGGGGGCAGGTCGGCCTTCTTTGTCCGCTTAGCCTTGGGTTTCGCCTCAGCGGCCGCCTCAGCCTCAGCTTCCCCCGCCTCCCCGTCCGACTTCTTGGCTGCTTTGGAAGGGACGGTGCATAAACAGGGGGGCACACGGTGTGCTGACGCTGCCACTCCATACTTCGCAAGTCGTATCCAGAGTGGCGAAGTGTGGAACCAAAGTCGAAGGGAGTGCGGTCGTGGTGTGCCATTGGGGGGAGCGACAACGTGTCACTGTGCGACAGCGCCGCAGCTGCACCCACCTGCAGGCGCCTTGGCGGCCCGTTTTGCCTTTGGCTTGGCTGCCGCCTCCCCGGCCTCATCGCCGCCCTCTCCATCTGCTGTTGGCTCCTCCTTGGCAGCCTTAGCCCTGAAAGAGAGCGGAGAGCCAAGGCCACACAGTTGTCGTCTTTCCCATGCGTGAGTAGTACTACAGGGCCTAGCGTACGTGCCTACCACTTGCGGCCTGCGTCAATGACGCAACGGAACGTACGGTGCTCCTGCACGCCAGCCTGGCCCTGGCCGTGGGAAGCTCAACACCACACCCTGACGCTGAGGCTGCAAGCTGAGTTGCTGACCTGGGGGCTCGCGTCCTGGCCTTCTTGGTCGGCGGCTCGTCGTTTCCCTTGTCCCCAGCAGAGCCGCCGTCACCGTCCGCAGCAGCAGCCGCTGCCGCCTTCGCCTTCACCGTTGCCCTGGCCTTGGCCGCGCGCGGGGACTTCCTGGCAGGAACAAATGCCGCAAACCGTACAGCCACTTCACCACGATGTAACACATCGTCACTGTGCGTATACCGCAAAAGGTACATAGCCAATCAACACAATCCGTGCTGCCCGTTGCGAGGCCCTAGCAAGATGCCATCCAGTCTCATGCAGCGGCAGCATTCCGAGAGCAGCACCTGGGGGCCAGCAGCTCCTCCTCCACAGCCTCCTCCACGGGCACAGCCTGGCCCTCCTCCCCAGCCATAGCAGCCGTGCGTACCACAGGAGGTGTAACCCGGTAACTGCTGCTCCTCCTATTTCCGACAGCGGGGCTCACAGGGGCACCAGCGCAGTAGCCACAAGTCGGGAGGATGGCAGGCGCTGCTGATTGGTGGAGCGCCGCGCTGTTCACCAGATGTGGAAGCGCACCGCTTCTGTAAAGAACTGTTACACTGGTGCGGAGGCCTGGGCCAGCCGAGCGACAGGCGTTGATGCCTTGCCTGCAGTGCACGTGGCGTATGCCAGCAAGGTCAGGCCGCTGGTAGGGCACCATCGCCTGTTTGAGAGCGTTATGCACTGACAAGTGTTATCGTCCGTGTGACCGAGCCTTGCGGCTCTTCCTGCTGCCAAGCACGAACGGTGTGCAAAGTCGCTCCCGACGAAGCGCGGGAACGCACCAAGCGCCTGAAGACAGCTGAAGAGTTGCGAGGCGCCCCAGATTCATTGGTCGATACTGATTACGGCTGCATCGCGAGGAGGTCCAAGTGAAGGGACGAACGAACTGCGGCACGACAGCTCTTGGCCAAAGGTGTCTGCACCGTAACACGTCAAGTCCTTTGGCCTGTGTAAATACTGTGTAGCACACGTATAATAGATTTATTAACAATACTAATGTAAGGTACGATGCCTCGAGCCGTGATGGCATTGCACCCTTCTGCGCCGCGAGGCGTGCTGAGCCGCATGTCGCAGCTTGCTGCCCCGTCGGCGTGCAGCAGAAGCTTATTGGTACCACTAAAAACATCTGGGCCAGTCTGCACCGGATGGCACCTGCATTTCGTCCCTCGCCGCCTCGCCAGCCCGCGCGACTGGGGGCGAGAAGGCGGATGCCACGGTACTTACAGCAGAACCCTGTTCAGCAGCACTTGCGCAAAGGGGCGTGGCGGGGTGGACGCGTGGGAGGAGCAGGACTTCGTCCGTATGCAGGTGAGGGTCCTGGGGGGCCCTACGGCCCCACCGGATGCTCGACAGCTCGACGTCATTGCCCAACAGTGCAACATGCCAACTGTGCGCACATCGTCTGCAGAGCTGCCCCGAGGTACGTGCCAGCCTTGCCCTACCTGACACACCTATGTGCTTTTCGGCCTGCAGAAGTGCGCGACGTCCCGGCTCCACCGCTTCTACGTTCCCCAGCCCCTGGGCCACGTGCCGCCGTCCGCCGCAGCCGATCCCCTGCTGGAGGCGTTGCTGCCGCCCCTGCCCCTGTACTCGCCGGCCCCCGCCTCCGCTGCACTATCTGGTAGCCCCGCCTCCCCAAGCGCCCGTTTTACACCTGCCAGTGTGGTGCTGGAGGGCGAGGAGGCGCGGCACGCGGCACGTGCCCTGCGGCTGGCGGCGGGTGATGCGGTGGAGCTGTGCGACGGCACGGGCCACGTGGTGGCTGGCACAGTGACAGGGACGGACAAGCAGAGGGTGTGGGTGAGTGCACGCAGCAGATACAGGACTAAGACGCCACTGAGGCGCACATTGCTTCTGTGCTGCTGCCAGAAAGCTGTCTGGTTCGTACCTGGCTTCATCTGCCCTGCAGCCTGCGCTGCAGTGTGGCAGTCCCTAGCCATGGCTGGGAGATCCACATTGCGCCATGGTAGGCCTTGCTTGTGCCGTCGGGCATATAGAATTGCTTGGGCTCGAAGATAGCCTGTATTGATAAGCGCCCATGTGCGTGCATTGGCGTTGTAACATGCTGCAGGTGTCCCCGGACGGGCCTGCCACCTTCCACCCTTGGGTCGGCGCACGCTGGGTGGTGTGCGCCGCATGCACCACACTCAAGGGGGGCCGCGCGGAGTGGCTGGCGGAGAAGGTGACGGAGCTAGGGGCGTACTGCCTGGTGCCGCTGGTCACGGAGCGGTCGCAGGTGAGGGCTGGGGCGCAGGGCTGTTTGGGTCTCCCCGCCTCTGGGGTCAGGACACGCGGGGCCACGAGGCTGCATGGTGCGACGTGCTATCGTGGCTTTACCACTAGCAACTTGAGAGGCCTACACCACGGAGCCCTTAGCTCACGTGTTGCATGCTGTGAAGTGCTGCAACATGTGGAAACCCAGCCCACGCGCTGCAGAATGACCAGCAGTCCCCGCACCCTGGTTGACCCGCAACCCGCCCAACAGGCAGGCGGCAAGGCGAAATTCAAAACCAGGGCTGGCAGCAAGGCGTCATGGGACTCGGACGGCGAGGGCGGTGGAGACTACGCGCCTGGGCGTCTGGAGCGGGTAGCCATCGCCGCCACCAAGCAGAGCCTGCGCCCACATGCGCTGCGGCTGGCGGCGCCCACGCCCCTGCAGGACGTCCTGCCGCTGGTGCGCAGCTTGGCCGCAGGGCACCCGGCTCCTGGTGGGACGGAGTACGGCGCTGACGGTGACAGGGCAGAGCAGGACCAGGGGCAGGCGGGTGTAGGCCCGCGTGGTGGGGGTAGCGGCTTCAGCCTTGTTGCAGTCGCTGGAGCTCCGCCGCTGGCCACCGTGTTGGGGCAAGCGAGGAAGGCCACAGAGCACAGGCGCAGTTGCAGTGCTGAGCAGGCAGGCGCTGAGATTTCGGAGACGTGTATTTTGTTTGTTGGGCCAGAGGGGGACTTCACGCCAGGTGAGCTTGCGGCACTAGTGGATGCAGGGGCGCTGCCGGTGGGCCTGGGGGCAAACCGGCTCCGGACCGAGACTGCGGCAATTGGGCTGTTGGCAGCGTGCGTCCTTGGCACGGACGGTGGGTGACCAGGACTTCTTGACAGCGAGCACATGTACAGGACTAGGATGTCACACATGCATGCTGGATCTGAGTGGATTGGATTGGCCATTCAGGGTTAGGCTGCTTGGGCACCTCGACATCCATCGTATAATCATTACACATTTGGAACAGCCGTCGCATGCTGCCAAATTCAGTCCCTGGCCAAGGCCCTCACAATAAGGGCATCCGAGGGTCTCGACCTACCATCTTGGTGACACCCTTATGAACGGCAGCGTCGAGCAGCTATGCCGCAGGGGCCAAGACAGGTATAAAATGCACGATGCTTGTAAACGAGGGCATGAGTGCCCCTACATAGAATCAATAGCCACGCCAGTCCTAGTAATGTCAGGCTACATGCCCCAAGGCACCGCGCACCCACATCCCGCGTCACAGCACTTGTCAAGATACTTGGGTGCCACTGCAACCCCCCTGCAGTCGCACAGCTCTCCGCTGAGCTCATGTGGTCACACCCTGACTCCATGTTTGTCAACACAGTCAATGGGATCAGTTGGGTCCACGCGTCAGAGGCTCCGCTTAGGCGGGGAGCTCCCGGGGGTTGGTAGCCGTCCGGATGATCTGAAGAACGGCTGCAAAACAAGGGATTCCGCAAATGATGTGTCAGTCAATATTCTGCTGTAGCAAATCCTTGGCTTGTTGCTCTAGGCTTGAACGAGGGGATTTCGCTGTTGCTGTTGCGGTTCGGCTTGTACACACCTGACCCAATCACGACGAAGATGAAGAATCCAAGCATGACTGGCCCAACAGGAAGCTTGCTTGCCTTCTGCGCAGAAAACCAACAAAGGGTGAGCCGAGATCGAAGCAGCGACGAATCGCTTGGCAACTTCACGCACATACCCAAGAAGCCCTACCTGCTTGGTCTCCTCAGCCTGACCGCGCTTGTGCACGTTGGAGTGGTACTTGCCCGACCGGGCGTTGGCGACGCGCTTGGACACAGTCTGCGCGACAAGGGACGCGTTTCCAAGCGATGAGGTGAGCGACCAGCACCATACCGCTACACGATGGGTTAAAACATCTGCGTCCTGGCAAAAGCTGCCGGCGACGCTACTGGGCGACTTGGGTGCAGGCTACAGAAGCTCACCATGGTTGTGGCAATGAGCAAACGCGACGATGCGGTGGATGCAATGTCGAGCGCAGTCAACGGCACAAAGTTTGTTCGAGGACCGTTGTTAGGCTCGCGGTTCCTTATAGAGCGAGTCGTCAACTCGGGCCATGCCGGTACGGAAGTGGACACCTCGTCCACTGCGTCTCCAGGTACAAGGACGCGTCTGGCATCAGGACTGCCTCTGTTCAATACTTCTTCGCTGTGCATATAATGCTGGACAATTTTGGGCCATGTTGGGCCGTTTGGGTCGACTTCGAGTGTTCGCAGTTACAACCTGTAGTGGGCGCCACACCCGTCGCTGTCGAGCGCTGGTACGCATTGCTACTGAGTTGCAGAAGTAATGCAGCTTACTGCCGAGTCAGTTCGCATCCACAGGCTGAAGATCATGCCAGGGGAGACTCTCATGGACTGGGCCCAACGACCTCCTGTCTTGAGTGCAGCGACCGAACCAGGCCGCACCGTACTTGTTCTGTAAGGATCGGGTATGTCTGGCATAGCTCTCTGTGCCTCGTGCTGACGACTGCAACGTGAAACGCCTGCCCTCTCCCTCGTTCCCAGCGAGGGGCTCCCTTGCTCCCCTCTGCTCCCCTACTCGCTCTTTTATGTTCTTCGTGAGAAGGTTACAGGGGCTCGAAATTCGGTGCTTGGCAAGCACAAGTGGGCGGATATGAACGCTCCACGGACCACCGCGACCTACTCTACCCAAGACTCTGAAGAACTCGTCACACTGCCTCCCGAAGCCTGACGTCGAAAATCCCCTCTTGATTTCTGTTCCAACGGCTCTCCTCCACCTGCATCTCGACCTGCACGCGCGTGTCACTCAAGAGCAGACGGTACGATGCCAGATGTTGCAGGATGTTGCTATGCAAGGACCCATGCAGTCACAGATGCCTTACCATGTGCGCCGTTACACTCCGACGGAACATACAGACACAAAGCCCTTACAGGAGAGGCCTTCAGCTGCACCATAGCTTGCATTGCGCAGTCCTCCACAGTCTACATTACGGGAACTCACGGTACAGCCCAAAAGGTCCTTCTTGTACAGCCAGGAGAGCTCATCTCCGCGCGCTCAGCACACAACCGCCGGCCAACCCTGGCGAGGCCTGTTAGCTGTGACACACGGTCCTGGCTTTGCTTGCAGGTTGTGTGGCAAAAATGTCAGCCTGAGGCATAGCCCCATGAAAACCCACCTCTTGCTCCATCAACGGCAGCGCTGCAGCCCCATCCCTTGCGCATGCGGCTGCACCTGCCCTTTCCACAGCCACTTGTACATCCATCGTTCGTTCCTTCCAAAACCGCCCGAGCCCCACTCCTCTACTCCATCCTCTCTTCGCATGTGCACACCCTCTCTTCCTTTAACACGCACCGCTCCCAGCTACCTAACGCTGTACCAGCCGCTCAGCTGTCCGCGCCGTCCTCCTTGGCGGCCGCTGGCCCGTTCTCCTCGGGCTTCATGGCGGGGAACAGCAACACCTCCTTGATGTTGGCCGTGTCCGTCAGCAGCATGGTCATGCGGTCCACGCCCAGCCCCCAGCCACCGGTGGGCGGCAGCCCGTACTCCAGCGCCTTGCAGAACGTCTCATCGATGAACATGGCCTCGTCGTCGCCAGCGCTCTTTGCCTTGGCCTGGTCCGCGAACAGCTCGCGCTGCTTGATGGGGTCGTTCAACTCGGTGTAGGCGTTGCACACCTCACGCTTGTTGATGAACAGCTCGAAGCGCTCGGTCATGCCGGGCAGGTCGCGGTGCCTGGGGAGGAGATGGGGTAGTCGTTGGCGGGGTTTGCAGTTGAGGAATGGAAGGACATTCGACCCCGGGGGCGTCGGGATTTGCAATTATAGATGATGTCATAGGTCAGAGGCACGGGTGTGCACCGCCAGACAAGGATGTCAAGCTGTCGACTGTGCATTCGAAAGGGCAGTGGCACTTGTTTTCGGCCCCAGCCTCCGGAGTTGCATGTCGTGATCTGCGCTGCAGCCCAGGTTCAAAGCCAATCAGTCACCAAACGCTGACAGGTTCTGCCACAGGCGTTTGTAGGGTACTGGTGGATACCTCAGCTGCGTAATGTTAGCTGTCGACCGTGCATTCGAAGGGCCAGTGGCACTTGTTGCAAGCCCCGGCCTCCGGAGTTGCATGTCGTGGTGTGCGCTTTCGCCCAGGTTCAAAGCCGGTCAGTAACCAGACGCTGACAGGTTCTGCCACAGGCGTCATAATCTGAGAAGGTGGATAGAGTTCGGCTGTCGACCGTGCATTCGAAGGGCCAGTGGCACTCGTTGCAAGCCCCGGCCTCCGGAGTTGCATGTCGTGGTGTGCGCTTTCGCCCAGGTTCAAAGCCGGTCAGTAACCAGACGCTGACAGGTTCTGCCACAGGCGTCATAATCTGAGAAGGTGGATAGAGTTCGGCTGTCGACCGTGCATTCGAAGGGCCAGTTGCACTTGTTGCAAGCCCCGGCCTCCGGAGTTGCATGTCGTGGTGTGCGCTTTCGCCCAGGTTCAAAGCCGGTCAGTAACCAGACGCTGACAGGTTCTGCCACAGGCGTTCAAATCTGAGAAGGTGGATAGAGTTCGGCTGTCGACCGTGCATTCGAAGGGCCAGTTGCACTTGTTGCAAGCCCCGGCCTCCGGAGTTGCATGTCGTGGTGTGCGCTTTCGCCCAGGTTCAAAGCCGGTCAGTAACCAGACGCTGACAGGTTCTGCCACAGGCATTCAAATCTGAGAAGGGGGATAGAGTTCGGCTGTCGACCGTGCATTCGAAGGGCCAGTGGCACTTGTTGCAAGCCCCGGCCTCCGGAGTTGCATGTCGTGGTGTGCGATGTAGCCCGGGTTCATTCCGGCCGGATGACATGTGCAAGCCACCGCCCGGTTTCTGCCACAGGCATTCCTCTACCCTCCCACCATCCTAGCTGTCCAACAGTTCCCCTGCCCCCTGCCCCACTCACCACTTGGCCAGCGGGCTCATGAGCTGCGGGTGGTCGCAGATGAAGGTGGGGTTGGTGCACTGCTCTTCAAGGAACTCGCCCACCAGCTTGTCCAGCAGGCGCGCCGTGGTCTGCGGCGCTGGGCAGTTGACGTTGTGCTTGTTGCACAGCTCCACCAGCAGCTGCCGCGTCTCCTCGCTCTCCAGGTCTGTGGGCAGCTTGACGCCCAGGCACTCCTCCAGCCCGGACACCTGCATGGGGCACGTGGTGGTGCACGCACGCAATGGGACACGCCGGCCGGTCAGAGCAATGCTAGGCTTTACAACATGCAGTCGATAGCAGCAGACAGCATGGCTCGCCCAGAGTACACATGACTTGGGCAGCCAGGCCTAACCAGAGTGCTCGCCGAGTAACCGCCGTTAGGGGTTACTAAATTTACTGCAGCGTCCACGCCCGGCCGAGTCCCTCCCGCACCATGGAGATGCGGCGCCAAGGCGGCGTGAAGTCGATCTCCACGGGGGGCTTGTCTTGCCCGTCCGCGTGGTACTGGATCTTGTAGCTGCCCTTGATCTCGTACACCATCTGGCTGATCATGGTCTCCGTCATGTCCAGCAGGTCCTTGTAGTCCGCGTACGCCTGGTAGAACTCGCACGTGGTGAACTCGGGGTTGTGCGTCATGTCAATGCCCTCGTTCCTGCACAGGGCGGCACGCACACACGCCTCGGTTACAGACAAAACCGAAATGCGTGCACCGGCCCCATGACCGCTGACACTCAACCAGAGCCCCATCTGTACGAACAGCCAGGGACACAGGAAGGAACAATTTGGCTTCATGAAGGTCACCGACCTGCAGACACGCTACACGCCAACGTGCCCCCGCGCCGTACCTGAACTGGCGGCCGATCTCGTACACGCGCTCCAGGCCGCCAATGACCAGCTGCTTCAGGTACAGCTCAGGTGCAATGCGCATGTACAGCTGCATGTCCAGGTCGTTGTGGTAGGTGATGAAGGGCCGCGCGGCGGCGCCACCGGGAATCATGTTCATCATGGGCGTCTCCACCTGGGAGAGGGAGCGGCAGGACAGGGCCGATGGCAATGGGGCATCGGACCACGGGGCGAATCGAGAGGTACACCGCGATGTATACCAGCTAGAGGGCTTTGCATCGTGGGCACGGCATGCGCCCCAAGCTGTCGTTTCTTTGTCAGGACCGCCCCTGGCGCCGTGAGCACCCACACCATCTCATTTTACGCTAGAATGACCTGATGCATACAGCAGGGGCTCGCACGCACACGCGTCCAGCACATCCGCACGACGGCCTGTGCGTGTCGTACCGCAGCATTCAAGGTCCGCCTCTGCCTCGACCTTGTCGCATCCCCATGATGTGTCCTAATAGGTGGCGCCCTCACCTCCAGGAAGCCGCGCGTGTCCAGGAAGCGGCGCACGAACTGGATGACCCGGGCGCGCGTGAAGAAGATGCCGCGCACCTCCGGGTTGGCAATCAGGTCCAGGTACCGCTGGCGGTAGCGGGTCTCCTGCACACGGGCGGCAGCGTGGTGCGGCCTTGCAAACGGTGCCAACAGCAGGACTGCAATGCTTGCCATGCTGCGCTAGCTGTACGTGCGTGTCCGCGAGGTGCTGCAGGTCGTGTCTGCAGCAGTGTCGCTTGGCGTCGTGGCCTGTTACACCAGGGGTGGTTATTGCCCTCCCGGGGTCTGAGGTCTAGGCGCACCTGGTCCTTCAGGCCGAAGTGCGCCGAGGGCGGCATGTGCAGGCAGGGCGTCAGCACCACGAACTTGCGCGGGAAGATGGACAGCTCGCCCTTCTTGGACTTGCCGGGGAAGCCCTCCACGCCCACGATGTCGCCGCGCTTGCACTCGTTGTGCACCTGGGTGAACGCCTCCAGGGACAGCTCCGAGTTCCTGGACGGCCAGGGAGCGTGCAAGCGTGCAGAGTCTGCCGCACAATCCACACGTGGCATTTCCTGCTCCAATTCCTCAACCGGCGTTGCCTAGCTACAGCTGGCATGTTGGCAACACGTGCTGGCGTTCACAATAGCGCATTTCACAATCCGCCGTGGGTTACATCCTTTCAAACTGTCCTGGACCCTCATCCAATGCGTGGACACCCACCTTGCGTCCGCCATGATCTGGATCTTGGTGCCCTCCGCCTTCAGGTCATAGAACAGCAGCTTGGAGCCCGAGGCACGCTTGCTGTTGATGCGGCCTGCGGCAGGCAGGTCCACAAAACCTCAGCGGCACGTCGGCTAGCCGCATGCAGCACACTACCGCCCAGCTGACCCCGCCCTCGTTGCCACCAATGCACCGGCGCCCACGTTCCACCCGGCCACCACGCCGCCCTCGCACCATGCCGCTTCCTAGCCTGGCTCCGCACTTGCACCTACCCGCCACGGACACGACCGTGTCCGCCAGCTGCTGGCCCGCCTCCAGGCTGCTGTACTTGGCCACGTAATCGGGCAGCGACATGGACACGTGGAACTTGTGGGGGTAGGGGTTAGCACCCTTGGCCTTCTTGGCGTTCACGTACTTGACGCGGTTCTCAAAGTAGGCTGTGGGGTCGGTGATCTCGTTGCTGTCATCCTCCAGCGCTGGGCCGTCCTCCTTGGCCGCCTTAGGAGGCGCCGCGGCGGCAGCGGCGGCCTTGGCGGCCTGGTTGGCCAAGGAAAGAGGAGGGAAGCGGAGTGCATCACATAGAGGTGCAGCTCGCGACAGGGTGCAGATGAGATGAGTGCTATGGCTGTGGCACGTTCTGCACGGAGGCGGCAGGTGCTCAGATCGCCACGTCGGGCAAGCGGCTGTAGGTTGCTACGGTCATTAGCAGCGCGATCAGATTTTACGGGCACTTTCCCTGTTGACTCTTGTCGAGGCCATGGCACAACCAGGCTGTGGCCCATCGCCACGGACAGCTGTGAACCCTCTTGACTGCTGTCGCACATGAAGGGCCTTTTGCGTGCATAGGATCGGCGCCCAGGTGGTTGCAGCGCAAGTGAGGCTTTATGCAAGCTGTGCAAGCTGTGGCACGTGGACTAGTTGCAGCATGCGTGTGTAGGCAAGCCCCCTTCACCAGATGTGTGCGTACGCCGAAACAACTCCTGATGAGCTCATCACGCAGCAGTCTTTGACTGCCCCTTCGTGCAAGACACCACACCACGCCACACCTACCTCCTTCTCGGCCTTCTCCGCCGCAAGGCGGTTGGCCTTTTGGCGTCTCTTGAACTCGCTACGGTCCGATAAGCATGCAAGGATAAGTTTTCCTTTCTGGTCCTGAGAGAGACTCTGCCCCCTGGCGGTTTTGGCTGCACGAACCTCTTGCTCAGCGGCTCTCCGTTCTCATCCTTCAGGTCCTCCGACCACTGCTCCGGGAGCACGTAAGGTGCCGACATCCTCTGGGTCGCAAATGAACACCAAGGACTCGCGGCGAGGGGGAAATGCGGCCAATTAAAGTGGCAGGATGGCCGGTGTGTAGCCGCCACCAAGCTGCCTGCTGCCTTCTCTGTTCTAACCCCTACTAGTGACCTATGGAAAGTGATCCAAGCTAGCCGCGCAAGGCGGTTCATGTAGCGGACAAGCGATCAGGAGGTGAGGGGCCTCGGTTCTATGTCGCGCAATGAGTCCGTACCTCCTAGGGCGGGTGCGGGGTCACCACCTGCTCAGGCACCCTGGGCACCTGAATTCTTAAGACACCTATGATGTAACGGGTAGGCAGCAAGAGCTGGATGGCGACAATACCTCAAGTTACCTGAGTGTCAGCTTATTCTTCGCCTGATCCCCAGCCCGCATACCGTCAATATGCAAAGAATAGATCTGAGATAGCAGCTTTTTTCCGGCTCATACAATGAGCCAGGCTCGTTATCTGAAGCTAGGTACGCGTCACATTTAGCGGTCTGGGCTCCTGCCAACCGATCATACCTGATATACATCTATTTAATTGACTGCAATTATGCCATATGCAGTGGAATTTGCGGCGCACGCTGGAGATGTGCGCTGCGTCCGAATTGGCCGAAAGACAGCCGGAGTCCTGGTTACCGGTGGAGATGACAAGAAGGTCAACGTCTGGGCAATTGGGAAGACGACGGCCAGCTTTGTGAGTGATAGGTGGTAGCAGAGGTCTGGGGCACGGGCCTGCGGCACCAGCATTGGAGGTGCAACTCCTCCCTCCCCTCCGCGTGCAGAGCCTGTCTGGCCACCAGTCCTCCGTGGAGAGTGTTATATTTGATAGAGAAGAGTTGGTAGTGGCTGCCGGGGCCTCCAATGGGAGCATCAAGCTTTTCGAGCTGCAGTCTGCAAGAGGTGGGCAGTGTGGCTTAGGACTGGGGGTCTCCCTCTACTGCCAGGGTCTTTGCCGTTGCTGGTGCCTGAACAGCGCCAAGGGAGCGAATGCATGCCATGGACTGGATGAAGGCAGCACTTTTGGCCAACGATACGGCGGCAGTACCGGTAAGCAGGGATAACCTGCACGTTTTGATTCTGTCATGGGCTTGGGCCTTTCCACGTGCTGTGCGCAGTTACCCGAAGCATGGGCGGGCACCGCAGCAACGTGATCTCCTTGGAGTGGCACCCGTACGAGAGTACGCTCATTTCCGGCTCCATGGACACCAACGTCAAGCTGTGGAACATGCGGGACAAGGACGCGGTGGCCACCTTCAAGGGGCACAACGCGGGGGTGACGCACGTCAAGTTCAGCCCGGACGGGAACTGGGTTGCGTCCGCTTCGGCAGACGGTGCTGTCAAGGCAAGCGAGGGCCCCGTAGGATGCGTATGCGAGTCAGCGTTGCCGCATTTGTCCTTGGATCTTGGGCCTGCTCTGATCACCCCTGCGTTGAGCATCGACCGTGCCACTGGCGCAGATCTGGGATGTGCGTGCGGGGCGGCTCGTGACGGACCTGTGCCCTCCCACCAAGTACGAGATTACCGGCCTGGAGTTTTCGCCCACGGAGTACGTGCTGGCCACGTCGGCCCGCGACAAGGTGGTGCGCTTCTGGGACCTGGAGAACTTCTCATGCATTGACCAGACCACACCGGAGGCAACCCCCGTGCGCAACATCGCCTTCTACACGGACGGGCGCTACATGTTCAGCGCCCTGCAGGTGCGGCCTCCACCAAAACAGATGCGGGCGCTCTGTGTGCCTGCTCTTACCAGTGACATGCTGACAGGGAACTCCCTGCTACCCGTGCCGTCTTGCGTGTCGTACCGCACAGCTGGTAGATCGATTGGTGTGCCTGTCCTGCAGGACGGTTGCCGGGTTTGGTCCGTGGAGCCCCCCGTGCAGCAGGACTACGTGGACGTGCCCTGGTACCGCGTGTCGGATCTCACAGTCAGCACACACCGGGGGCAGCAGCGCCTTATCGCCTGCTCCTTCAACAGCACCATGGTGGGCCTCTTCTATGTGACCCTGCGCAACGTGCGTCCCTTCAACGAGGACCCCAACTTCACTGCGCGGGAGCAGGGGGCCAGCGTAGACGGCAACCCCTACGCGGGAGCCGGCGGGGGCGGGTCGCGCAGCAGCCTGGCGGCGGCGGAGGCGGGCATGCGGAAGGTGTCCCTGGGGGAACCGCGGGGGCCCACAAGCGACCGGCCGCCTCGGCCTGAGGCTGCGAGCAGCGCCCTGCAGCCGTCCAATGGGCGGCCGCCGGTGCCCGGGCCAGCTGTGCAGTCCAGCTCGGGGTCAGGCATAGGGAGGTCAGTGGAGCGGTCGCAGGTGAGCGCAGGGAGACCGCCGGCTCCAGCGCCGGCGTCGTCGCAGCAGCAGGCGGCGCCTTCAGTCAGCCTGTACCCGCCGCACCAGCAGCAGAGCGCGAGCAGCAGCCGGTATGCGGGGGCGGACTACGGGGGGCTGGGCGACAGCAGCGCGTCAGACGTGGTGGCGGCACGGGCGGGCTCGGGGCAAGGGGCAGGGCCGAAGGCCCCCATGGTCTCCGTGGGCGTGGGAGTGGGCGACAGCTTGTTGCGAGGCCAGCCGCTGCCAGGGGCAGGCCTGCCGGCAGACCCAGGGCCGCTTGCGGCCCCGCCGCCTGCCGCCCCTGTCTCGCGCTCTCGGCCGTACGCCGACCGGCAACGTGAGCCTCAGATAGAAATTCACGCCCCCCCGCACCCTGGCTCACGGCAGCAGCACGACCCCTACGGGGCGATGGGCGGCGGCATGGGCGGCGGGGATGGCAGGTACCAGTGGCAAGGTGCTGGGCAAGGGGTCATGGGGGACCGGGGCCGGGAGCGGCCAGGGCTGGGGCCGGGGCCGGGAAGTGCAGGCAGCGGATTTCCGGACTACGAGCCGGCAGCAGCTGCGTACGTCAAGGCAGGGCCCAGCGATCTGGAGGCAGCGTCCCAGCTACAATCGGGGCACGGCAGCTTCCTGGCTGCCATGAAGAAGCGTGCCCATGCGCTGGGACTCATCCGCAACTTTGCAGCCAAGGGCGACTGGCGCGGGGCCATCAACTGTGCGCGGCGGTGTGACGACCAGAGCGCATTCGCGGACCTGCTCTCGGTGATGCTTGAACGGAGAGAAGGCTTCACGCTGGATCTGGTCAGCGAGGTGAGTGCTGTTGCATGGGAGCTGGTGTGCGTTGGAAGAGAGTCAAACTTCTGCCTAGTTGGGGTAAGCACGACACGCTGTGGTCCAGGACACTGCACCTATAGGGCCTGAGTCCGGGAATGCTTGTGCTTCCCTGTTCATTTGGGATCATCAAAGCGGTTACTACGACACAAGTTCGGGCATCCCTCGTTATGGTGTGCATTGAAGGTTTGCACCTCACCAAGGTCATGTGCATTGGGCCCATGTACCGGTATCATTAGGAAGGGGGACCCAGGATGCGCGAGCCTCTGGTGTCCATGCCCCCATTTGACGAGCTGCACGTCGTACCCCTAGCCATCCCTCCCAACGGCACTGTCTTGCTGCCAACCTGCAGGTGGTGTCGGTGGTGGAGATCGTGCTGTCCCTGTCAAACGAGCGGCAGGTGCAAGTGGGGCTGGACGCTGTAGCCGTGCAGCTGCGGTGTTTCGGGCCCATGATCCGGGAGCTGTGCTCGCCCGGCTCCCGCGGCGTCGGCGTGGGCATCGACCTCAGCTTTGAGGAGCGGCGAGAGCGGGCCAACAAGGCCAGGCTTGCGCTGCAGAACCTGGTGCCGAAGCTGAACGCCATGTCGCGGCAGGGCGGCATGTACAGCTCGCGGGCGCTCGACCTGGCGAGCCAGCTGTCGCAGCTGTGACGCGGCTGCAGCGGGCAAAAAATCGGACTGTAAGCGGATACTGCTGCATATTGAGGCCTTGGAATGGCCAACAACCTTGAAACGTGCGTGCTGGCACGTGGCCCATATGGGGCCCCAGTGGCACGCGCTCGTGGCCGGAGACAACCAGAGCGGAGCAGCATGTGACAGTTTAGCTTCGTGCCGGAAATAATTGGCGTCCCTTGAGCGCAAATATAGGAATGAAGGCTCTTGGGCTGCTGAGCTTCGCACGGTGGCCCTCCACGCACGCCCAGTTTGGTACGGGGTTGTGTCGCAACGCCGCCAACTGATTGGCAAGAGGCTTAGTTCATGCGGGCACGGCTGCAACAAGCGTTAGTAGCACAAGAGATGGTTGCGTGTGCTGGTGCATTGTGCATGGACTCTGTCCCCCGACCAGGATACCACATACGGAACAAATAAATACTCGTGTTCGCTTGCTTTTATTTGCTTGAAACAACGCGTGCACATCGCATGACAAACATGACGCGCGAAACTAGGGCATGAACCGAAAAACGTGTCTGGGGTGACGCCAGACATGGAGGTCCAAGTCTGAATGGGCTTTGCACCAGGAATGGGCAGGCTGGGACCTCGTCGCGCCTGGAAATAGGTTGCAACAGCCGGGCCAAGAAAAGCAAGAATGGCTCCGTCGCCGCCCCTTCACGCGGCGATCGTGGGCCGGCAGCCTGGAAAGGCATTGTTAAAGCTGCTTAAGGGAGGTGAAGATCCCAATGCCCGGGACGAGAGTGGCCTGACCGCGCTTCACATCGCCGCCCGAGTGGGCAACATCGATGCCATCACAGTGACTTTAGGCTGGGCGGCACGACGTACAAAGCCATCCCGACTACCTAGCGGGGTTCCGGTGCAGAGTCCGGGGTCGCCTTGGGACTTGTTGACTGCCGGAGCACCGGGCCAGCACAACGCCAGCCCCCTCCACACGGCAGCAGCCCACAATGGCGATGCGTTGCGGCTGATGCTGTGCCACAGCAGCGTTAGCAACCCGGAGTCATCTTTTCTGGGCATTGCTATCGGCAGCAAGCCTCAGCAAGGGCTGCTGGACATCCGGGACAGCCGTGGCAGGTCCCTCCTGCACTACGCCGTGGAAACGTCCAACATCGCCGCTCTCCGCATCCTGCTGCAATACTCCTCAAGTTTCGCAGCGGGTGCAGCGCCAAACCCAAGCAGGAATGGTAATGCCGGCTCACGGGAGCTGGCGTGGGGCGGCAGCGGGCTCAACCCTGTGGACAACGTCGGCCACACCCCGCTTCACTGTGAGTTGCAGGCAGGGGACCCATCACCTCCCCCCGCTGAAAGTTCGAAAACCAAGTATGACACAAGGTCACACGAGCTTGTTGTATCCCCCCATGTGACGTACTCCGTCCTGGCCCTAACCCCTGACACGGTCACGTTTGTGCCCTCCCCCTGCCCCTCGCAGTGGCCGCCCTTTTGGGCCACGCTGAGTGCGCCCGGCTGCTGCTCAAGGCAGGCGCGGATCAGAGCTGCACCTCCCACCCGCCTGAGGGCGCGCTGCCCGTGCACCTGGCTGCCTCTTGCAACCACACGGCGGTGGCGGACGTGCTTTTCCGCCACGCCAACGCCAGCCTGGGCTTCCGCACCGCTCAGGCCATACTGCTGCGCCCCAACGCTGGCGGCCTCACGGCGCTGCACGTGGCGGCGCTGCACAACCACGTGGACGTGGCGCAGCGCCTGCTGCACCTGGTATTCCCGGTGGACACGCGCGGGCCGCAAGGCCGCACCGCGCTGCACCTGGCGGCCATGAAGGGCCTCACGGATCTCACGCGCATGCTGCTGAAGCACGTGAGTGCCCCACGGGAAGAGGTTTGAGCCTGGACGGGCGCAGATGCTAAGCTGGTTCGCGCACACATGGCGGTGCATGTTGACATGTGGGGCGTGCCCAAGGTACTGATAGGGGTGGAAGGCCAATCCAACTGTCCTGGCAGGACAAGAGCGACCGGTGGGACAGGAATGACCGATCAGCACTTTGCACAGTACCGTTTGTGTTGTGGTGCGCCTTGCGCATGAGGCGCAACCCTGCGCTGCTATGATCAGGCTCTAAATGCCGATGGTGTGTGTCCTCGGCCCGACCCAGATGACGCCCTTTCAGCGGGAGCTCCCCGATGCCGAGGGCTGGGCGGCGCTGCACCTGGCCACCGGCTCCGGCCGCCCGGGGCTCAGCGCCATGCGAGTGATGGCGGCCGGGGGGTGCAACGTGGACGTGCGCGCGGTGGCGGCGGCAGCAGCCCCGGAGGGCTGCGAGGGCTGGACGCCGCTGCACTGCGCCGTGCAGCAGGTCAGCCCGCAGGCGGTGCGGCTGCTGGTCAGCCGCCTGGGCGCTGACCCGTACGCAAAGGACGCGCACGGCCGCACGCCGTGCGACCTGGCGGTGGCGCTGGCGTCTGCGGCGCGGGAGGACGCAGGCTTGGAGGACGAGGGGCCGTCCAGCGGGCCGATTGACCTTATTGCTGTGGAGCCGGACGACGGAGAGGACGGCCATAGCCCACACAGTCCGCTGTCGCCACGTGGCAATGGCGCTGCTGCGGGCGTGGGGACGTCTAAGAGCATGCGGGTGCTGCTGGAGGAGACAGCATTGGACCCGGCCAGCCGCGTGCCGGCGTTCTACCCGAAGGAGATCACGGAGGCGGACGCGCTGCAGGTGCTGCGGGTGTTTATCCGGCTGCTGCATGAGCCCGTGCGGCTGCAGAGCGGCATGGGGTTGTACAGCAATACCACCCCTGGGTCGCGTGACCCAGCGTCGGAGTCTACGGGGACCACCCCCTCTCGCAGCGTCGGTGCACCGGTGCCCGGGGGCATGGGCGTGAGCGGCAGTGGCAGTGCGACTAGCTTGGCCGGCTCGCGGAGCTCGGGGGCAGTTGGGGCCAGCCCATCTGGAAGCGTTGTACTGCAGAAGGTGCAGGCGGAGTCGGGAGTTCAGGGAGGGACGGTTGCAGGCGCGGGGCCGGGGGCAGCTGCACAGGGAGCGGGGAACAACCCCGCAGGGAACTCGGGACCGTTGGAACCCTTGTTGCTCACACCGGCAGCGCCTGGCGCTGCTGCAGGCGCTGGGGTGGAGTCGACTGCGCCCCGCGGAGAAACGGCACGATCTGCTGCTGCCGGCGCGCCTGCAGCAGCGGCGGACACGACAGGGCAAGCAGTGGGTGACGGAGCGCAGGGCGGAGGGTTGACCGCACGATCGGGGCCGTCGCCGTCCCCTTTCGCTGCCGTGAAGCTTCAAGCCCAGCTCAGCGTCAAGGCGGAGCCGGATGCTGCAGCAGCCGACGGGTCACAAGCGCCAATGCCGTTCGGGTCCCCGACAGAGACAGCGCCCGTGCTCGCAGCCGCCGTGGCAGATGCGCCGAACGCTGCTGGATCCACCGCCGCTGCGGGCAACACCGGAACTGCAGCTGGAAAGCCAATCCCACATGCGGCCGCAGGCCCCATCCGCACCCCAACGAAGCAGTCCCCGTTCACCAAGCCGCTCCCAACCGTCGCCAGCTTAGCAGCAGCTGCGGCTAGCCACCACCCGCCGGCTGGGGTAGCCTCCGCGCACTCACTGCCCACGCCTGCTGCCGTCACGCGCCCCTCGCCCTTCCAACCCGGGGTCCGTGCAAATGGGCGTTACGGGCGCACCGCCATCAGCGGCGACCCTGGGACAGCTACCAACCCCGCTTCGCCAGCTGTGTCCCCCGCCGCAACCGCCGCCGCAGGCGCCCCTCTCTCCCCCAAGCCGAACGGCCAGCCTGTGCCTTCCGCCTCCTTCCGGCCCACCAGTGACCCTTCGCTGCCTGCCAACGGCCCCCACCCGGGCCTTAACGCCCCGGGGGCGCCGGACCCCGTTGCGTCTGGCGCCATGCACGCCCCGCAAGCCCGGGGCACCCACCACGGGGTGCTGCCTTCCCAGGGCTACACAGGCCATCCCACACGCAGTCCGCGGTCCTCCCTGAGCCCCACGCCCAGTGTGCTAGTGCCGCAGCCAGATGTGGGCGCCTGCTGCGTAGTGTCCCCCATCAACTGCCCGTGCGGCTACTCGGCGCTGAACCGCGCCATCCTGCTGCACCGCCAGTCGCTGGCGGACGCGCTGCTGACCACCCTGCCGCCGCGCAACGCGACACGTGTGCTGCTGGCGGGTGGGACGCGCGGCGGCGGGCCACCTATAGCTGTCAACCTGGCGCACCTCAGCACGCGGCTGCTCACACCGGTGGGTTGTGGTGGGGTTGGGCAGCCGAGGTCTGAGGTTCAGCGTAGAGCGCCCTGCACAGCGAGGACAGGGAAAGGGTGGCACCGGGTGTGCGGTCGTTCTGAGCCTTTGCCTGTTGGTGCCTGAGCAGCAGAGCACTGCCAATTGTGCCTGTGGCTACGTATTGGCAAGCTGTTGACGTGCGTCCCTGTGTCCTCTCGTTGTACTGCCTCGTGGTGTTGCTCGCAGGCCCCCTCAATGGCCACCAGCAAGCCCATGTCCCCGCTGAACTCCCTAGCGCACGCCACACTGTCCACCGGTGGCGTGGCCAGCAACGCGGAGCCGAACGCTACCACATCCCCCATGCCCGCCACCATCAACGCCGCCGCCCTGGCCTCCACCGCCGCGCCGTCCAATTCCTCCTCCGACTCCACACGTCAGCGGCAGCTCACACCACCGCCCACCCCAAAGCCGCTACAGCTGCAGCACCACGCCTCCGAGGCCCTGGGCCTGGCGGCATCCACCCCTAAGGCTCCGGCGCAGCCCTCGCTCACGGTCCTACTGCGCCCGCCGGGGTTCCAGACTGGCGCCAGCCCCAATGCGCCCGTGCCAGGGCTGCTGGCGTGGGAGGAGGCTACCGACACGTACCGCGCGTCAGCCGCCAGCCAGACGTCGCGCGTTTGGCTGCGTTGGCCGGGCACGCCCGACCCCGACTCGGGTTGGCTGCTGGCGGAGCTCCTGGTGCTGCAAGCGGGTGGGTCCCCGGGTGCATCGCCTGTACGGCACCTGTGCGCATGTACTGTAACATGCTCATGGCCTGTGGCCCGAGTTTCCTGCCGAATACTTGTGCTTTGTAGCGGCTTCGACGTCGCACATGTCAGCATGGATCGGGCTCATGAGGGTGGCTCCTGGTTCACTTTGCTGCATTGCAGGTAGCAGCAGCGGCCACGTGTGGCTGGGCCTCGGGCCCGCCGTGGAGACGCCGGAGCTGCTGTCATCGGGAGGCAGCCTTGCAGTGGGGAGCAGCAGCGCCGCCGCCACGCCGACCAGCCCCGCGACCGCCGCCGGCCACACGCACGGGCACGGGCATGTGCTCGCCCTGCAGCGCGCCGCGACGGCGCCGGGCCTGGTCCCCGCCCCCGGCAGCCGTGCGAACGGCCCAGGGGGCGCCAGTCATCACGCCAACACCAACGGCAACATGTCGCTCGCGTCGGCGCTGACGGGCGTTCAGTGCCCTGTGATGGACAACCCGCTGACGCATGTGGTGTGTATTAAGGACGGCCAGGCCTTCCACGGCGGTGCGGCGGCGCCCATGGATGTGCGGCTGGAGGCACGCGCGGGGGACACGGTGGCCATGTTTTGGAACCGCCTGGGCAAGACCGCCGCCTTCATGCTCAACGGTGGGTCCATTCCTGGGCGTGGGGTGTTGCGCAGCGTTAAGGGTTGTGCAGTGAAGGAAAACTGGCATACGATCCGCTCCCAGAATGTCCGTTTTAGGGACCGCCTGTTGCCACGTGCCGCCTTATGAAGTCGTACAGCAACTATGGCCCTGTCATACGCCCCGTTGCCCCTGCCCCAGGCCGCTACTGCGGTCGCCTGTCCGGGCTGCAGTCTGAGGAGCAGCTGGCGCCGGTGCTGGGGCTGCAGTGCGGCTCCTTCACCTTCACTTGGCGCTGCAGGGGCGGCCAGGACGGGCCCAGCTGGGCGGGCGACTGCGCCGCAGTCTACTCGCAGCTGGCGGCGGCGGGCGGCAGGCGCGTGCCGCTGCCGCCGCCCGGGGCCTACTCCATCTACGCCAACATAGACGGCATGCTGGTGCGCGAGCAGATGATGCACGAGGACCAGGAGACGCCGTGGATGTGCAAGGTGCGGGGCGCAGGCTGGGAGCGGAGGGGCCAAGGAGTCCATGGGTCCAATGATTCACCTTGGCCCGCACAGATGGTCCATACGCCGCGGTTCACTTTGCTTGAGAGATCTGCTTGGTGCGGAACTAGTGCAAAGTTTGGGACAGGGGTACGCTCAGTCTGGGCCCGGAAATTAGTACCGTAAGTCCTTGTGGGCCCCTGGCTCTCCGGACGCGCCCTTCTGGGCCTGCATGTGTGACTGCAACTGGTAGTGGCACAGGAGGCGTAGGAACGCGTTGCTGGGAACCTCCTGGCCTGCTGTGACGGTCATGCAGGGCGCACGGCGATGACCTGAGGAAAGCATGCCACGACTGTTACGCGCCTGCAGGAGCCGTCCATGACCTCGCTGCACTTCGCGGCCTGGGCGGGCAACGTGCGCGTGCTACCCACCCTCATCCGCGCCAAGTCCTTCCACCCCGACGAGCCCGACGCGGACGGCTGGACTCCCCTGCACTTCGCGGCCATGGCCGGCCACCCCGAGGCTGTGCGGTTGCTGCTGGCGCACGGAGCAAGGGTGAACGCGCGGACCAAGTACGGCTCGCCACCTGTTATGCTCGCAGGTGCGTCACCCTTCACGGCGCTGGTGCCTGGAAGTAAAGCACACGGTGGTGTCCTTCCCGCAATGTCCTCAGGCGGCTCGCTGTATCTCTTTGGTAGAAATTTAATGCCCGGCTGGTGCGTGCTCCTTGCCCTGCCCTCGCGACCTCGCCGTACGCGCAGCCAAGTACGGCCGCACGTCCGACCACGTGACGTGCGTGTCGCTGCTGGTGGAGGCGGGCGCGGAGTTGGACGTGCGCGACCGCCGCGGACGCACGCTGCTCATCCTGGCGGCGCGGGCGGGCAACCTGCCAATGGTGCAGCTGCTGCTGGACCAGGGTGCGTGCAGGGAGGGCACTTGCCGTGTACAAGCACTAAACACGTCCTAGCACGACTTGTTGCGCGGTGTGCTGCTTCATCGCGTCTGCATCATTCTGCGCTCCACGTTGCCACGTTGTCACGTGGCTGTGCTGTTGCTGCATGCAGGCCTGGACCCCTCCGCCACCGACATCCACGACCGTGTACAAGCACTAAACACGTCCTAGCACGACTTGTTGCGCGGTGTGCTGCTTCATCGCGTCTGCATCATTCTGCGCTCCACGTTGCCACGTTGTCACGTGGCTGTGCTGTTGCTGCATGCAGGCCTGGACCCCTCCGCCACCGACATCCACGACCGCGAGGCCCAGCAGTACGCGGGGCAGCACGGGGCCATATTCCGCCTGCTGCGCAGCGCGCAGGCCTCCCAGAAGGCGGCGCAGCACAGCAAGGCCGCGGCCGCCGCCAAGGCCCGGGCGCGCGAGCAGGCGGCGGCGAGGGATGCGGCGGTCGCTGCCGCAACCGCCACCGCCGCAGCGGCAGGGGCTGCGGCGGCAGGCGGCGAGGTCCCGCAGGTCAGCCCACGGGGCGTCACAGCGGGGGGTGCTGAGGAGGAGCAGGAGGAGGTCGAGGAGCAGTCGGGGTCGGGCGTGGAGGCGCCTGCGGGGCGCGGCTCGGATGCTCTGCCGCCGCTGCTGGAGCAGTGGCAGATCAGCCCGGAGCACCTTGTCAAGGGGCGGCTCATCGAGCAGGGCGCCTTCGGGGCGGTGTACGAGGGCACGTGGTGCGGCGCCAAGGTGAGATCAGATGAGCTTGATGTGCAAGCAGCTGTGAAAGGCTGTCGCGCTGGTGCTGCCAGGCAACCAAGCGCGTTCCAAATCACACACCCCACGTGCCTCTCGGCAATAGCAATACAGCATGCTCTGCTGTGTCAAAGCAGGCGTTCGGTTTATCGAACATTGGCTGTTGTGCCTGGGCCCCCAGGTTGCCATCAAGCAGCTCAAGGGCGGCAGCGCGCTGTCGGAGCGCGAGATGGCGCTGCTGACGCGCGAGGTGGCCATCATGCGCGCCCTGCCGCCCCACGAGCGCATCGCGCGCATGCTCGGCAGCGTGGAGGTGCCCGGGGAGGGCATCTGCCTGGTCATGTCCTTCTACCCATACACGCTGCAGGCGAGTGGCGTGGGGCCGGGCCGGTCCGTCCACCGGAAGGGTTGCTCGCCAGCCGTACGTACGCACCATGCTTCCTGACACCTTGTGCAGCAGCTGCATCCTGCGTATGCCGAAGTCGCTGCACAGGAAGTCGAGCACGGAGACGGATTGGGGGCTTCCATCATCTGTCCCTTCTCTTTGTTGCACTTGGGCTCCCCAGCCTGGGGCCTTTACACAAACAACTTGACAGACATGTTACGCTCTTCGCCTCACTGCCCAACCCAGTTGCAAACCGAACTTGTCACACCAACCCTCCTGTGCCACCGCCGCACGCCCCTGGGTCCCTCCCGCAGGCCGTGCTGCAGTCGGAGCGGCTGCGGCGCAACTGGCTGAGCCCCGTGCGGCGCGCATCCATCGCGCGGCAGCTGGCGGAGGGCCTGTCCTTCCTGCACGGCCTGCCCGGCACGCGGCTTATCCACCGCGACCTCAAGCCCAACAACGTGCTGCTGGAGGCGCCGCCCTCGCTGGATGTCAAGGTGGGGCCAGCGGGGCACACGGCTAAGGATATTTGGCATTCATGATCAGTCTTTTTACACCGTACCAGATAGCTGTACGACCATCTGGCTGCGTCAGCAGGGGCCTAATGGACGCGTGTCACGGAGCTGGCAAATGGCTCGGCTTTTGGCCGCGGCTTAGGGTATGCCGTCTCGTGCTGCATGGCTCCACATCTCTCGCGCTCAAGCTGCTTGACCTAACCTGCCACGCAAATGCGAATCTCTCGCAGATTTGCGACTTCGGGCTGAGCCGCATCCTCACTGAGAGCGACGTGCAGTCCAGCAGCGCCGCCGGCCACGCCTTCTGGATGGCCCCGGAGCTGCTGCGAGCCCTGCCGTACGACGAGAAGGTCGACGTGTACGCGTACGGTAAGCTTCCATTCTCGTTCGGCCTGAGCTCATTGTCATGTGAGAACTCTGTCTACGGCCTCGCCGCAATGCTCGCCACCGCACCCTGCACTTCCCCGAAATGCCCCTAACTGCTCCTTGCCCTTGGAATGGCGTGGATACCGGTATCCTGTACTGCACTCCTCCGATGCGCTCGTTCTGTTCCCTGACCCACGCTCCTGATGCTCGGCTTCACCCCTCCAGGCGTGATCTTGTACCAGCTGGCGTTCTGGGTGGACGACCAGCTGTATCGCGGCCTCAACAAGGCGCAGGTGGACTTCCAGGTGGTGCACGGCATGCTGCGACTGCAGGACAGGCTGCCGCCGCCGGGCTCAAGCGGCGGCGTGGAGCCCGCCGTACACGAGCTCGTGTACGACTGCCTGGCGGAGGAACCCCGCTCCCGGCCCGACATGGCAACCGTACTGCAGCGGCTGGCGGCGGTTAAGGAGTTTGCGCCGCCGGTGGCGGGCGCGGGGGGTGGTGCAGGGGCTGGGGCAGGGGCTGGTGGCCACGGTGGGGCGGCGGAGGGGCCGGCCCACACTGCGCAGCATGCGCATGCACATGCGCACGGGCAGGGGCAGGGGCAAGCGCAGGGGCATGGTAACCAGCAGGGCGGCAGGGTGGTGTCGAGTGTGGTGGCTGGGGCGGTGGCCGCGGGAGCGGGTGCGCAGGGTGGGGCCCGGCATGCTGCCGGGGGTGTGTCGGTGGCCGTGGGTGCGGGCGTGGCAGCGAGCGTTGCAGAGCATCCGGCGGTGGGCCTTGGTCAGGGGCAGCACCAGGCGCAGGCGGACGGCGGCGAGGGGCGAGGCGCAGACGTGCGTGCGGACGCGTGACCCTCCTGTAAGAAGCGGACTGGGTGGGGAGGCTGTGGGCTGTGAAGGCCACCGAGTAGGTCTGGGTTCGATTTATCATATGCAAGGCGCGCCAGGTGCTGCCAGGTGCTTGGGACGCAAGTACTAGTGCAGGACTTGATCTGTGCGCATCCCATGCGCCTTGTTCGTGGCAGGGCCGTGGTGGTGGTGGTGGCGATAATAATGTGGTGAAGGCGCTAGTAGTGGGGTGGTGCACGCGTCGGTGGGATTGATCGGTTGCTTGTTGTTGCTGTGGTCATGGAGCATCGAACGCCGTACGCAGGTTGACGGTACAGCGGACATGCAGCCTTGCTGTGTAGTGATCGGGGTTGTAGAACATTTCTAGACCGAGGACGTCATCAAGGGACTGACCTTACCACGCATATGGCTATTGAGGACTGGGGCCTCACAGCGCATGCTTGGCTCCGGTGGTAGTGGATTGTGGCACTCCACCTGCATAGCTAAGCTGCGAGACTGCTTATTCCGTTGTTTGAGGCATAAGGATGCCGTTGCTTGGCTTGACTGTTACTGAATGAACTGAAGGTGCTTCTTTGCGAGGGACCAAGCGCATGTGTGTAGTGATGTGCACGAGCGGCCCGGCCCTGGCTGAGCGTGTGTAGGCAGAGGTGGACGGGTAATGACGGCGCAGTGGGACTGTGTGTGTCGTGGTATAGCGCTTGTGTGGATGAAAAGGAGTGCCAACATACATGCAGCCCGTGTTGTGAGTACCAGTGGTCGTGGAGTACGTGTACGGTTTCAAAAGTGCAGAGTTGCATCGTCCTCTCGTACAGTTTGGGTTTGACGGGTGTACCGTGAACCATGCGTGCGCCCTTTGCTGTCAAGGTTGTAGCGTGGATTGTAGCCTGTGGAACCGGTTGGTAATGTCGGTACCTCGCCCACGGTATACTGCTGTGCCGTGCACAGACCATCGTCCAATTGTGTCACCGACTGTAAAGGGAGGTCAGGCACAATAGGGTCACCTGCAGTAGGGTATCCAGGACAGGGATGCATCCGTGTACGGTACGTAGCCACCATTTTTTTCTGTGGAAAGGTTTACAGGGAAAGAGACGGGAGAGGACAGGCCAGCGGGACCTCAAAGCCCGACTAGCACAGGCAACACCACCAACGTCCAAACCCAGCGCACCCCGGACCCCTAGAGAAGGAGAGGACCTGAAACCAACCACCACAGAACAGGGGGAAGAGAACAAGCCCAAAGACACCGCGGGCAAGGGAAGTCCAAAGAAAAAAGAAAGAGAAGGGAAAGGGGAAAAGGCAACGCAACGACAAGAGCCCTCTACCCCCAAGCCACCACGCAGAAGGCACCACCAGAACCCCAGCGGGCAGGCGCCGAAACAGGCGCCCACGACAAACACGCACACGGGCCGCGCGGCCGCCCGAGAAGGCCACAAAGCCAGCAGCCCACCAGGCTCTAGCAGCCGCGGTGCAAGTCCGGGGCCACCCCTAAGCCGAGAGGCACCATTGGAAGTGGGGCAAGTGTTGATGCAGCCTGTAAATGGCGTGTGAGCTTGCCTTCGCTCTCTGTGAATGTAAACATATATAAACATATAAAGTAAGAACGCGAAGGGCCGCGCCAGGCAAGGCCGTTGCTCCGTTTCACTTGATGATGAGGATGCACCTTGTTGTGGCTTTCTATGTGTGTGTTAAATGAGGTAACTTAGTATGTTGCACCACTTGCTATGGTAAATTGGTATGTTGCACCACTTGCTGATTGCGTAGACGGCCTGGCTACACACTTCCACACAGTTACAAGATCTTTGAAGAGAGAACTTGGCGTCTTACTAAGCCTTAAGCCACCTTACGACCCAGAAACCTTCCTCTGAACAACGACCGTCATGCCAGCATAGTACGCTGATGTACGTCTGCGTCTGTACATCGCAAGCCTGCTAGCAGGCAGCACAAACCTGCAGCATCACCAGGGGCATTACACTCCACCCAGCATGTGCCCCACCAGGGCCCCAAACACTGCGACATTATCCCAATTACCAGCACGTGGCAGTGCCCATTGCAGGATACTGTACAGGCGGCCGACGCGCGACAGACGCCACACGCGTAATGCGAAGGGCGATACCGAACGTAACAACTGAGCTGGCAGCCTACGATCAGTAGTACATGCCAGCAACACCATGCTACGCTGTTCCCCCGGTCGAGAAATCACGTGCAAGCCTCACGTGCACGCCTCACGTACAACAGAACATGTTCATTATTCAGCACCGAATGCCGGGCAACATCTTATTCACCGAGCGCGCTAATGGGCTCACGAGGCTGAGCATCTGCCACGTGTACGTGCCGGTCTCACCAACGCGCACGGGCGATAAACAATGACATGAAGATAAGTTCCATGCGAGATGCGTCAAATGCATACTTTGATAGCACAAAGGTGGGTTCTTCAAGTGTTTCCTATCCGTATGCGCACTTGTGAGCAGTCACATGGAGCGCGCCACACCCACATGTTGACAGGCACATGCTCCGCCAGCGCCCACACCGCAGGAACGTACCCAGGCTCCCCTACTTGCAGGTTGCCCTCCGCTTCACACACCAGCAAGCTGGGCCATCTGCCCTGCCAGCGCCTGCATGGCCCCCTGCCACATGCCAGGCCTGCGGCGGGGCACAATCTCGTCGTCCTCCTCCACCGCGCTGATGTCCATCTTGCTGGCAGCCACGTAGTCCACGATCATGTTGGGCGGCACGTGGCCGTTGATGATGCGGTGGATGGTGGTGAACAGGGGGTACTGGGTCTCCCACTTGCGGGCCTGGCGGCGGAAGGGCGCAGGAGGAATGCGGAAGGGTTTTGTCTCTGGTCCGGTTCAGTTGCAGCACAGGTGCGCCAAGGGGCTGGGTGGCACAGGCAGGCATCGCGCAGGTATTGTCACGAATCCGAGATTGTTCTCCCCTGCTCACTGCCCACCTTGAGGATCTCCTGCACCTCGTTGCATGTTAGCACGCCCTGCAGTTTCTGGCCCTTGAGCACCTCCTTCTCCAGGTCACCCCACGTGCGGGGCTCGCCGGCCTGCGAACGTGACGGCCGAATGGTCAGAGGAGTACGTGCAGCACCCAAGGCACTAACGCTGTTTCCTGGCCTTGGCCATCGCTCCGCACCACACGAACTCCTTTGATGTACCAGTGCGACAGTACCCGCACGGGACGTGTACGACACTGCACGTACACCTGACACCAGCAGCCTTCCTGCTCTCACCATGTGGGCCTTGGTCCACTCCTGCGCCACCAGCCTGTTACGGCCGCCCGTGCAGGTGGCCACCAGGTCGCCCACACCGCAGCACTCCAGGAACGTGTCGTCGCGCGCCGTGGGATACAGCGCCTTGGTGAACGCGCGCATCTCAACCAGCCCCTGGCGGATAACGGTGGCCTTGGAGTTGGGGCCCAGGCCCAGGCCGTCCACAATGCCCGCGCCCAGAGCCACGATGTTCTTCAGCGTGCCGCACATCTCGGCGCCAGCCTACGGGGCGCAGGGCGGAAGCTGACCTATGAGTACGGCGAGAACTGACGATCACAGACTGGGTAGGCAAGCAGTGAGGCAGATTGCAAGCGAGGCTGGCAACAAGCTTGGCTTCCACCACCTCCACATGGTCTTTTGTGACCAATGCTAATCCAGGGGTGCCGCCTGGGCGCAACCATGACCCACCAGGTCCGGCAGCATGCTGATGCGGAAGTACGGGCGCTCAATCAGCTTCTTGAAGCGCTCAGCGTTCTCGTAGGTGGAGTAGCCAATGACGGCCTCCGAGAACTGCTCACGGCCGATGTCCTGCAGTTACCAATAATGAGCGTTGTGAGCCACCCTGGCGACATTCACCCATATACGGGGACTGACCCGAGCGGTTTAAACACGACGTAGGACGACTAGCACCTTTTCCAGAGCATTCGCCCTTGCCTGTTAAGCGCGTTAACAGGACGGAGCTGTAGCCCGACACCCACACACGGTCGACCCGTAACAGACCGCCTCTTTCCTCCACAACTCACCCCCGCGATGTTGGCGCCCATGAGCACGGAGCAGTCGATGCCCAGGTTGCGGCGCACCATCTGGCTGATCAGCTGAGGGCCCTCGGGCGTCACGCGCAGCCCCTTGGTCAGGGAGATGGCAGCGGCGCCGGGCTTGACCTTGCCCAGCAGCTGCTTGCAGATGCCCTTCATGAACTGGTGCGGCGTGCAGAACACCAGCAGGTCAGCCCCCCTGACGGCCTCCTCCAGGGAGGTCACGGCGCGCACGTTGGGGCCCATGTCGATGCCAGGGAAGTACTTCGTGTTCTCGTGCGTCTCGTTGATGGTGTTAGCCAGCTCGGGGCTGCGCACCCACATGCGCACCTCGTCCTCGAACTGGGGAACAAGCCAAGCAGAGCAGGGCAGGCCGGGAGGTGGGGCTAACTGGTGGGCACAAGACGCAGAGGTATGCGAAAGTACCCGAGCTCAGAGCTACTGCTGTTAACGGCGTGACTGCTGTCCCAGTCTGCTGCTAACGTTAAAGCAATTGAGTGCTTGATCATCAAGACCGCCCCAGCCTTCCCGCTCCCCTACATCGTCAAGCGGGTTGTCCCTGAAGGTCATATACCACCTCCCTGCCCCATGCAATCAGCACTATGCTACCCAGGCTTGCCCACGGCCCCCGGCCTCACCTCGTCCAGCGGGTCGTCGCCGCGGGTGTTCTGCGCAATCATGCGCGCAGCAGCGCAAGCGAAGGCGCCGCTGCCAATCACGGCCACCTGGTACCTGGACAGGGCCTTGGCCAGCACGGCGTGGTCGTACACGTACCACTCGGCCTCTGCAGCCACGGAAGGCCGCTCCACCACGCCGCCGTAGCCGATGAACAGGTCAGCACCGCCGCTAGTCTGCACGGCCTCCAGGTCGGTGATGCCGTCGCCGATCATGACGATGGTGTTGTAGGGGTTGTTGTCGCGGATGCGGGCAATGGCCTGCGGTGGTGGTTTGGGAGTCACAGGCATGTGAGTTGCCAGGTCTACGAAGGTCAGCACCGTCCAGCCCTCGCAGCGTAGGCTCGAAGTACCAACGAATTAGTACAACCCCACATCGCTTGCCTATAAGATGGCGACTGCACGTCTGCAACACGTGACAGCTCACCTCAGGCTTGCCCAGGTTGCGCGAGGTGGGCTCAGACGTGTCGAAGCCGACCTGCGGCATGGGTGTTCAACGGGGTCGGGTTAGGCGATGAGGGTCGAAGCTGCTCTTTGTCAGGGTCACGTGGCCTAGCAATGCGGGTAACCAGCAGCGAACTAGCACCGCTATCAGCAGCAGGTTCTCGCTGAGCCTGTCTGTCTACGCCAATAGGCTGCAGCACCCTGGTCCTACTCACCAGCTTGGTGGGCATGCCCGTCTCGTCGTCCCACTGCCAGTTCATCCGGTTGGCAATCACGTGGTCCTTGGGCACGCCCAGGTAGGCGGCGATGGGCAGGATGAGCTCCCTGGAAACAAGGGGCAGAGGAAAGAAGGGCAATGATCAGGTACGCAGGCGAAAGAACTTCCAAATCCCTCCAGCTTGCATGACGGCGTGCAACTCCTACGCGTAGCACCTAACGGTTGCCCACATGCTGCAGAAACCCTCACCTGAAGCCACCGCTGATGAGGTACACCGCCACGCCACGCTTCTGGAGCGTCTTGATCAGGTCCTTGACGCCCTGCAGCCGGTTCACGAAAGGCGTGGTAAGCGACACAGTGAAAAGCAGTGAAGTGGGTCAAGCTTAGGCAGGGCACCGGACCCGTGTTCAGCGCAGGTTGCCACATGCCACTCCCGCACTACGGCACTGGCCCAATGTTTCAGCTTACCGGCACCACGCGGCTGGCAGGGGGGTGCGCTGCAATGAAGCGGCGGATGTCGGCGGGAGAGCAGTTGATGAGGTTGAGGCGGTCCTCCAGGGACTGGGTCAGGTCGACCGTGCCGTCCATGGCCTGGGGATGGGACGCAGGGATGGGGACAGCGTGGTGGGTGGTGGCCATGGCACTCCTTGGTTCTGGCTTGTACCCTGTGCTGAGCTATATGTCAGGCTTTTAAGACAAGATTCTCACCCCTACCAATTCCTATGTGGGCTACCTTCTCTGCTGCAGACATATCTTGCTCAGAGCGCCAAAGGGCGCCGGCGTGCCAACCCACATCACGACAAACAGGTACCCCCTGACCTTGTTGGTGAGCTCCTCCACCTCGTCCTTGACGCCCATGAACTCGGCCAGCAGGTCCAGACCGTCGTTGTACGTGATGGTGCAGTCGACCTGAGGTGAGAAGACAAGCAGCCATGCTCTTGGTCAACAACCACCGGTGTTTAACAGCTGCAAACGGGGCCATGCGACGGGGGGTGCAACACCCCTTCACCTGGGAGCCCTAGCACGAGGCCCTGTTCGCGAGCACATTAAGCACACCTGAACTTACGTCAAAGCACACAGCGTCAGCGTTGCGCCAGATGTCCAGCACTTGTTGCGATGGCACCGTTCGGGCGTCGACAGCGGACTGCTGGCCATTGCCGATTAGATCGGGTTCCCCGTTGCCGCTGTCGGCGGCTGCAGCGCGTACTGCAACTGAGCACCGGCTAGTTGTGGAGTTTACTGGTGATCCAAGAAGTGCGCATGACCGGAGGCTGGGGACGATGCGAGGCATAGGAACCCCAGCGATGAGGGGGGCGCAACTGCGTACTGAAGCATGGCCGGCAACGCCCGAAGTCATACGCATTTGCAACGCCATACTGATTGCTCAATTGAAATCGTTGTGCAGGTATCACACTGCAAAGGAATCACCAATCACTTATGTCCTTCGAAACTGTTGCACAGGTGTGGCGAAACGCGTCGATAATGTATTGTGTGTACCCTCAGGCAATACCTTTATGTATGATGCATTCGTAGATCAAGGACCAAAGGCCGAATGTTACGGCAATTGGCTCAAAGCCCATGCTGCCATGCAAGATTGGGAAGATTAGTCAACTCCCGCGCGTAGGGCTACCCCCGCGTGCCATACCCAGCTTATGTGTGCAGTCTGACAGTGCTTCAATGATTCTCCTGAACTTAAAGATTTTTATTGTACAAATGATGCATCGCAAGGCATATTGCGGACGGAACGAAGGTTCCGTCGCACCTGTGCAGCTTCAGCTCTAGGACCTCGGGCCGTGCTCCTGTACATTACGGTAGCTGGGCATGTGGGTCAGTCGCGACCGTGCCAACTCTAGTTCCTACATGATCCGGGCGTTAGTCTGTTTGGTCGTTGGTACACGAGCACACAGCAATTGACTCCGCAGGTCACTCAGTCCATATGATACCATTACCATGCTGCCTTCCGCAGGCATGCACCCTTCCTTGAAAGATCCTTCCAAACCCAGCACAGCTCGTCACCGCAGGCCCGTGCTGCTACACAGGCTTGGGCCCCGGCAGCAGCAGTGGCTTGGCGCCTGTTCCTGCGTTTCCCGGCCTCCCACCTCCCCTACCACACAAAAACAGGGCTTGCGCTTTGCAGCATTGTTGCTCTTCCTTCCGTTGTCACACGCTGCGCAGTACTGGCGGTCATGGCGCCAGCGTAGCGGAAGGCGTGCAGGAGGCCACCGTCCTGACAGGACGAGCCAATATCGCTAGTGTGCCCGCACCACCACGTCATACCATAGCGTCTGTTCGGGTTGTGTAGTAGCTGTGTTGGGGAGGTTCCATGGGGTCATCCTCGTAGCCGCTTACAGGACCAGCTTTGCATGTTGACTGGGACTCCGCACATGTTTCGGGTACTTGAGCACGTGCCCGTATGGCAAGGGTAGGTCCCGCATACCTGAGAGGACAGAGGTGCCGCTCTCAGGGGCCAAACGCGTGTTTCTCAGGCGTTACGTGTATGAGGGGGCAGGACTTGCTGTGGCCCATGGGAGCCCATATCTGGATGAGCTCTGGATCGACTGGATGAGCTTTGGATGACTGGTCTGAGGCAGGGGGGTAGCCTAAGTGTACTGTGTTACAGCAGGGCTTGATCCCCAGAGCAGCTTAACCCACCGAGACCGTGACGAGGGGCAGGTGATCATGCATGCTGTCGCCACTAGGGCGGGGACGAGCGTGGGGACGATCAGGCAGGCTGTCATCGTCAAAATGGTACAGAGCGTGGCCGTGAGCGTGCTGCCCCCCTCCTTAACACCCGCGATCTTGCAAGCAGCTCGGGATGATTGCAGCCACGTGTCAGCTGCTGGGGGATGGGGAGAAGCGATGGGTAGGCAAGGCCAGGCACAGCGCGTGTGCGGCAATGGAAAACGGACGGCCGCCAATGGACACCAAGCGCAAGTCAGTATGTGTGGGCGCGCTCTTTAGACGGTACGCGAGGTATGTCCCTTGTACCCATATTGGACTTCACAACCACAGGTGCCATGGGGTTACCGGTATCGTTCCAAACCGCAGCAGCCTAGACAGAAGCCTTGGGCAACAGACACCCCAGAAGCGGGCTCGCCTTCCGCACCCGTGCCCGCTGCCTTGCAGACTTGAAAATTTTGAAGGGGCACAACAGTCGGTACTGGTGGAGTTTACAGAACTTGCCGCAGTAGGCGTGGCTCTTGCCACATCACCAGCGTGCTGCTTTCGAGGGCAGCTTGCCGCGCGGCACCAGGTGCCTGGGAGTCAGGCCCCTAGATCTGAACCACATGTGCCGAAAGCGCACGTGTACCCACAACCAATCCGACAAGCGCACTGGCGCACTGTACGACTGCTTTGAGTAACAGTCCCTGCCACCCTTGCGGCATACAAGCACGCCAGCAGTACAATACACCCTGGCACAGGTTACTGGCCAGGCAGAGCCCAAAACGGTGAAAAACAAAATTCAGCGAGCCTCAGGAAAATAAGGACAAGCCGTAACAACCCTTTTATACAATGCAACTTATGCTCAACGCAACTGCACGCATGCACAACGGCAAAAACGGCCCTCTTTTGCGCTTGCAATCCTTGCATGATACATACCACTTACAGCCTGCAAACATTTGAACCCGTCTCAACCACTCACAGCCTGCCAAACATGCTACCTCTCAACCGCAAACCAACCTGCACCGCGTGGGTCTTCAGCACCCTGCAACCAATTATTGCAGTACTCCTGCTCAGTGCCCCTCTTACAACCGTTCTTCCAGCTCAGTGCCCCTCTTACAACCGTCCCTCCACATATTACAGGTTTACACTTGCAACACGCAACACTCGCAGTACGTTATGGCAGTTCTCACGTTCTCTGCTCACGTATGTTCCCTAGTTCGCATTACAGCCAACGCTCAAGATGGCAGCCTCACGCCTGCACATTGACGGTCACCTGCTCCACGAACGCCTTCACCGCCCCTAGCGGCCCCTTGGCGGCGCTCGGGCTGCCGGCCGGCCTGCGCGCGGGCACGATCTCGTCGTCCTCGTCCGACAAGCTGATGTCCATCCTGCTGGCGCCCACGAAGTCCATGATCATGCTGGGCGGCACGTGGCCGTTGATGATGCGGTGGATGGTGGTAAACAGGGGGAACCGAGACTCCCACTTGCGGGTCTGCAAGTGAAGAGCACGGGAAGGAAGAGAAAGGGGACGCACGTCAAAAGTGTTCTAGACACTAATCCGTGATTGATAACAGAGAAGCAATGGGGTACGAATGTCGCAAGGCTGAGCTAAGATATTGACGTCGTATGGATTCGACCGTTGCTTCCATCAAGCCATCGGCTTGCAATAAAGCAGCTGAAAGCGTTACACACCTTGAGGATCTCCTGCACCTCGTTGCAGGTCATGACGCCCTGCAACTTCTGGCCCTTGAGCAGCTCATCCTCCAGCTCGGCGAACGTGCGGGGCGCGCCGGCCTACAATGCAGTGTGGGCGAGTCTGACGTCACGCGAGGCCACGTGGATCTTACACAACGCCCGTTGCAGCACAGGCAACTTGGCCCCATGATTCTTCCTGGCCTTGCGTGGACATGTGAAAATGAGGCGCTATAAGGCAGACACCAGCGCGGTACCATCGTCTCTTACCGTCTGCGCCTTGGTCCACTCCTGCGCCAGCAGCCTGTTGCGGCCGCCCGTGCAGGTAGCCACCAGGTCACCCACGCCGCAGCTCTCAAGGAACGTATCGTCGCGCGCTGTGGGGTACAGCGCCTTGGTGAGATCGCGCATCTCCACCAGCCCCTGGCGGATGATGGTGGCCTTGGAGTTGGGCCCCAGATCCAAACCGTCGACAATGCCCGCGCCCAGAGCCACGACGTTCTTCAGCGTGCCGCACATCTCGGCGCCAGCCTGAAGTCAAGCAACAAGGTCAGGGACTTGGACAACAGACACCGTAACTTGGAGCCAGAGTACCTGGGATGCTTGGACGTGCCTGGTGCGCGGGCACTTCCCAGTGGCTAAGGTAAATGGAAGTCAGTATACTACTGAGACTACTCGCGGGGCGGGCATGGAGCAGGGCCGCCGCCACCACATGACACCTACCGGGTCCGGCAGCAGGTGGATGCGGAAGTACGGGCGCTCAACCAGCTTCTTAAAGCGCTCAGCGTTCTCGTAGGTGGAGTAGCCGATGACGGCCTCAGAGAATTGCTCGTGCCCAATGTCCTGTGCAACAGGGCCCAGTTGAGTGAGCGGTTGACGTTTCCTTGCAGACCAGCACCATCCGAACTGCACTGGCGCCAAAAGTTTCACCCAAGGGGCTCGCTTCGTTGCACCGCACACCGAATGCTCCCGGCGAGCGCAACATTCCGGCGATCCTGCACACGCCATGCCCTTTCCCACTCACCTCAGCGATGTTGGCGCCCATGAGCACGGAGCAATCGATGCCCAGGTTGCGGCGCACCATCTGGCTGATCAGCTGCGGCCCCTCAGGCGTCACGCGCAGCCCCTTGGTCAGGGAAATGGCAGCGGCTCCGGGCTTAACCTTGCCCATCAGCTTCTTGCAAATCGTCTTCATGAACTGGTGCGGCACGCAGAACACCAGCAGGTCAGCATCCTTGACGGCCTCCTCCAGGGAGGACACAGCGCGCACGTTAGGGCCCAGCTCGATGCCGGGGAAGTACTTGGTGTTCTCATGCGTCTCGTTGATGACGTCGGTCAGCTTGCGGCCGTCAACGTCCTCCTCGTACACCCACATGCGGACCTCGTCCTCAAACTGGGGACACGAAGGCACAGGGGTAGGGCGCATCAGCGGGCATGCACGGGTACATCAAACTCGGTTATAGGTGAAGGTTGTACGACAGCATCGCATAGCCCTTTGTGAGATGAGGGCGGGCCTGGGAGACAAGATTTGGTTGTGCCGGGCAAAAAGCGAGCTAGCTTGGTTTTTTCCATGAGAGGGACCAGCTGGCTGTGCCCTATCACAGGCTAAAGCCCCGTAGCCCCCGTCCTCCCCGCCCTCAGCCGATTGCCCTCCTGCTCCCACACCTCGTCCAGCGGGTCGCCCCCGCGCGTGTTCTGCGCGATCATGCGCGCAGCAGCGCACGCCCACGCGCCGCTGCCGATCATGGCCACCTGGTACCTGGACAGGGCCTTAGCCAGCACGGCGTGGTCGTACACGTACCACTCGGCCTGCTCAGCCACGGCAGACCGCTCCACCACGCCACCGTAGCCGATGAACAGGTCGGCGCCGCCGCTGATCTGCACGGCCTCTAGATCGGTGATGCCATCGCCAATCATGACGATGGTGTTGTAGGGGTTGTTGTCGCGGATGCGGGCAATGGCCTGCGGAAGTTGTGTGGGAGGCGGACACCTGCCGATTACGCATCCGCATAACGTGACCTTCACTTGCTGCTGCCTGTACATTCCCAAACTGCGATTCGACTTTCTGCGCAGCTTGGCATCCAGCTGCGCGGCCAACCTCCGTAAACCACTATTGCCACTGCAGGTGCTGTTAGTGGGGGCGTTCACCGTGCTAAGCGCGCAGGCTCACCTCAGGCTTGCCCAGGTTGCGGGCGGTGGGCTCCGAAGTATCGAAGCCGACCTGTGGCACGGGTGTGCACAAGGGTCGGGTATCGGAATGTGGCTCTCAGCACATTCGTAGTCCAGTCATTAGCTTGGCAAAAGAGTGGTCCGGCCTCTGCCACAGCTTGGGCACTGGTGGACAGCCCTGAGCTCATATTAAAATTGAGCCCTTGGTCAACAGTAACGAGTCAGCAGTAGGTAGCAAATGACTGCTATAGTGATGCGCCTCCACAAGTCCAGTCATTAGCTTGGCAAAAGAGTGGTCCGGCCTCTGCCACAGCTTGGGCACTGGTGGACAGCCCTGAGCTCATATTAAAATTGAGCCCTTGGTCGACAGTAACGAGTCAGCAGTAGGTAGCAAATGACTGCTATAGTGATGCGCCTCCACAAGTTCAGGCAAAGCCATTCAGTATTGTGCCCCCTGATGAAGCAAGTAAAGGTGTGAACGTACCAGCTTGGTGGGCATGCCCGTCTCGTCGTCCCACTGCCAGTTCATGCGGTTGGCGATCACGTGGTCCTTGGGCACGCCCAGGTAGGCGGCGATGGGCAGGATGAGCTCCCTGGAAACAAGGGGCGGAGGAAAGCAGGGCACCGATCAGGAACGAAGGCCTCAAGGCGAGATTATAGCCTGTGCACGCTGGCAAGTTGCGTGCATCCCTGCTTGCACACCGCGCTGAACATGTTGCCGAAAACAGGCTCCCCGGTCCCCGCGCCTCACCTGAAGCCACCGCTGATGAGGTACACGGCAACACCACGCTTCTGGAGCGTCTTGATCAGCTCCTTAACGCCCTGCAGCCCGTCGATGCAAAGGCAGAGTAAGCGACACAGTACAAGCAGTGAAGTGGGTCATGAGCAGCCCGCTACTGCAATGTCTCGTGGCTGGTTTCCCACGTGCCTCCCCCACGCTGCGGCACTGCCCCAACGTTCCAGCTCACCGGCACCACGCGGCTTGTTGGCGGGTGTGCTGCGATGAAGCGGCGGATGTCGGCGGGCGAGCAGTTGATGAGGTTGAGGCGCTCCTCCAGGGACTTGGTGAGGCACATAGTGCCGTCCATCGCCTGGGGAGGGCACATAGACAAGGATGGGGGTAGTGATGTTGGCGTGCGACCTGTGGAGCGTTGCACACCGGCATGGTGTCCGTAGCCAGTACAGTTCGCATGCGAACAGCCCTTGGCAACAGTCGCGTTCTTGCGGGAAGTGCATCACCCTTTGCGAGCAAACTTCGATCGTGGTGGTACCCCTTTAGTGTTCAGCTCAAACACCCAAGGCCCAGGTGTGCCAACCCGTGTCACAACGGACAGACACCCACCTGGTTGGTGAGCTCCTCCACCTCGTCCTTGACGCCCATAAACTCAGCCAGCAGGTCCAGACCGTCGTTGTATGTGATGGTGCAGTCGACCTGTGTGGGGAGGACCACCAGCCATACGCCTGGTCAGCACCAACTGCTGGACACGTATCAGCGCGGCAACCAGCCCTTCGCAGGGCAGCGAGGTGAAACGTTCTTTCTTCTGCCCTGTCCCACATTGAAGACTCACATCGAAGCAGACCGCGTCAGCATTGCGCCAGATGTCCATCAGTTGTTGGCTCGGCACGGTGCGGGCGTTGACGACGGAGGGCTGGTTGCCATCGACGTGGGATACCCCGCTGCCCTCGTCTTTGTCGGCAGGTGCAGCGCGTGCAACCCATGAACTTGCGCTTTGCGAAGGTGCCGACGGGGTGACCGGTAGCTGGCCGGCCCGAAAGACGCGAGCAGACCGAGGTGCAAGACCCCCAGGCACGGGGCCAGGTGGCGAGCATCGGCGTGTAGCAGCAGGGTTGACACAACCCGAGCCAAGGTTCATTTGCATAGCCATCATTTTTCCAGTCGAATAACGAGTATGACGCCTGCAAGTATAGATTGCTCGTGAGCTGTCTCAAGCAAAAAGGTTCTTTCGGCTGCGCAGTGTCGAGATGCGTTTGCTTATATCAAAATACCATTGGACTGGTAGCCTTTGGCTTATATGTCGCCCGTCGTAGAACTTGCGATGTCAAAGGGCTGTTGCTTACGGCATGAACTCCCATGCAAAAGTGCGAAGTCGACAGCTCGATGTCTGGCACGTGCGCTGCCGCGGCCGCTGTTTCCTGTATGCACGAAATAATTCAACGTATATATTGGTAAATGCCCGCTTGTCAGCGTACAGCCAGCACTATGCCGAGTGCGCGGGTCTGCCTTGCTGCAGCTCCCTGCAGCTTCGTCTCCAGATCCTGGGGCCCGGAACCCAGTGGATTACCGGCACTGCGCGTATGATCACCGAAGAGTCCCTCCTGAGCTCTAGCCTTGCCAAGCGCGGGCTTAGAAGACCCTGGCAAGGCCCTCTTCGTTGGAGGGCGGCCTTACAGCCCACAACCACCTTGACCCCTCCACGACCCCTGCAGGCACCCGGGGACTCACAGAGGTGTGCAACCCGGCCCTACCTAAAGCGCGCGACCATACCGCCGCCATGCCGCTGGCAGATGGTGGCGCCAATTAAACGACGTTCAACACCCACCCGCACCTGCACGTGCCCATGGGCCCCCGTGCAGTGCAGGGCACAGGGTGACGCCTGGTTGCGAGAGGCACCAATATCTGTAACCCCTGGGCCGTAGGTTTCGTCCGGGGCCTAACAGAGCCAGTTGCGCATGACCTGCAGTGGAGCAGACACACCCAGGCGAAACCCGGGCGAAACCCGAGGCCCAGCGGTCACAGACATTGGTGGCCCCGCAGCGTCTGCTCCAGTGCAGGTCATGCGCAACTGGCTCTGTCAGGAATGCATGTGGGTGACAATCAAGCGCCAACGGGTAGTCCTGGAGCTTAACAAAGCGTATGGTAGTTGGCCAAGAGTCTGTATGGCATCTGTAAGTATGACTTGTACCCTGCGACGGTTGACTGGTGCGTTTGACCCGTCAGTTGGTGGGCAACGTGACGGCGCACGTGGCTGTTTTCTGGCACCGGTCTGGCGCTTTGAGCGCTCCAGACCTCACGCTCTTCATTATGTTGTCGTGTGCCTGTCCATTCGTATTGCCCGTATGGTATGACAGTTTTAGCCCCTTTCAGCCCTTTGCACAGCACTGTACCGTATGGTGTTGCAATTATAGCCCGTTTCCGCAGCCCAGCCCCGTACCAAACAAGAAGCAGGGCTGCCCATTTGGCCTTCTCATTACTTCTTTTCTGTGGAAAGATTTACAGTTTAAGAGGCGGGAAGGGACAGGCCAGCGGGAGACCAAACCCCAACCAGCACAGACAAGCACAAGCACCACCAAAGCCCAAACCCAGCGAACCCCGAACTGCAAGCAGGGAATTACTGACCATCACACCATTAGTTGTCGTACGGCAAGAGTCGGATATACGCACATACCACACACATGTGGCACTCACAACCTGTAGGCAAGCCCCATCCAGGCCTAGGCCTGAGTCTGAACCGTGCCGTACTAAGACCACCGCCGACCGCAACACCAGGAGCCCCTTGCAGGTTCAGGTCGAGGGGTGCTTCTGCACACCGCGTGCAGAAGATTGCTTGATATGGCCAGCCAGGTGGAGCACAGGCTGTGCCAAGGGTAATGGCGCTCGCACCGTAACGTTCGCTGCAACTCTTGAAGTCGCTTCGACAAGCGGGTATGACAGATGCAGCAGTCGTGTGGCAGCTGGCAGGATGCGGGGATGACACGGTACACCGGTAGCTAAGGCACCTACCACGCAGCGTTCGTATGTGCCGCCGTATGTCCTGTTCCCATGCTGCCCTCCTGTACTGGTTGATGTAGGTGGCGCGGGCACACTTTGCTCGCATGCTTTCATTGCACGGCGCGACGGCAGACCTGCAGCATACCTGCGTGCGGACGCATATAGTCATGTGTGGAGGTACAAGCGAGTTTGGTCCCCTTCCAGAGCTAAGCCCCGTCCCAGGAACGAGGCCTGGTCCTTGCGATCGGGCGTCGACTTCCAGGTGCCTTCCACGCCACCCTCACAGAGCACGCCCGCTGCCGCCCCCTGGGACGTTGCTGCCCAGGCGGCTGCGGTGGCATGCTCGCCCACCCCACGGGCGGGCCTTGGGTCCCCCGTGTGGGCCGCAGGGGGCAGCTCTGGCGCCTCGGAGTCGCAGCCCGTGGAGCCCGTCGACCTGGTGCCACCGCCAACTCAGGGTGGCCCCAGCACGCCAGCGGCCCCCGCGGCAGCGCCCCGGGCGGCTGCGCTGCAGGGGGGCGGGCGAGCACGTCGGGGAGCGCAACAGCAGCAACAGCAGCAGCAGGGACGAGCGCCACAGCAGGACTCGGCTGGGACGTCACAGCCCGCGCGGCCGCCATCTGCCCCGGATCCGCCGGGGGCCCCCTCGCCCACCCCTCAGCCATTGCAGCCGCGGCCGGCGCGGCAACCGGAGCGGCGGGGCGGGGACGCGGTCCCGGCAGGGGCGGAACCCGCAACAGGAACAGCCCTTGGAGGTGCAGCAGGCGGGGCCACAGCCATCGGCACAGCAGCAGCGGCGCGTGGGTGGGCGGCAGCAATATCCACAAGGGGGGAGGCCACAGCCGCAGGCCGGGCCGCCGCTGCAGCAGCAGCAGCCGCAGCAGCAACACCAGCAGCGGCAGGGTGGGCTGCAACAGCAGGCTGGGCCCCCGCCACGGGGACTGGGGAGCAGCGGGCCACCAGGCACAGGCCAGCACGCTTCGGCTCCCCTGCCAGGCACGACGGCCGGGCCGGATGGGGCTGCCGCAGGTGTGCAGCGGATGGAGGTCGACTCGCGCCCGTCGCCCTTGGGACGGCGGTCTCCTGACCCCGGCTGTTTCCCCCGCTGCCAAACGCCCCGCTGGCCGCCCCTCGGGCGGCTCCGGCCTGCGGGTGGGGTTCCTCAACAGGTCGCCTGGCCCGCAGGAGCCCCAGCGTCGCCGTACCAGCTCTGGCGGGGCAAGCAGCAGCGGCAGTGACACCTATGGTGTCGTTCTGGTGGGGCGGCGCAAGCAGGCCCTGCTAGCCCCTGCGGGGCCACCTGAGCCGCCGGGCGCCCTGGCCGATCCGGAGGAGGGCCTCTGCCACCATGCCCTCTGGCAGATGCGGGATTCCTACCAGGTGTGTGCCTCGAGTGCGGGCCGGGCGGAGCTGATGGCGTACCTGCGAGGGGATGTGGACCAGTGGCGGCGCATCAGGGCTGAAGGGCCCCGGAGGGCCCCTACCCACAGCGGCACGAGCGGCATTGGCGGAGGCAGCTGCTGCCCTGCAGGCGGAGCTGGATGTGGCGCAACTGGCAGGGGGTGGGCGGTGAGGAGCGCCTCGACCGGGGTTGGGGGTCGGGGCCCTGGGGATCGTGGCGCAGGGCTGAGGGTTGGGTGTTCCGTGGTTCGTGTAGGCTTGTGCTGGGCGGTGCTTCTGGGGTCCGGTTGGGTTTCAGCCGGGTGGTTGGTTAGTCGGGTGTCGTGTGTGGGGACCGCCCTCTCGCTGGGGTTCTCCTTCCGGGCGTGGTTTCGGGTCGCCGTAGCTGTCAGGAGCGTCTTGGTCGTTTGCTGGTCTGTGGAGCGGCCATCACCTTCAGACTCGGGTGCGGCCTCGGGCTGGCCTTGCGCTTGCTGGCGTCTGGCGAGCCGGTGGTGGTGTGGTGGTTCCGGGTGTCTTCTGCGTGTCTGGGTCGGTAGGTTGGGGGTTGGGGACTCTTCGTCCGTCCACCCCTGCGTCGCTGCTGGCGGCCATGCGGGCTGAGGGTCGCGGGGGTTTTTTGGCTTCTGTCGCCGGTGTCCCTGCGTGCTGGGTGGCGTGTCTGGGGGTCGGTTTTGTGCTGGTCGGGCGGTTTGGCAGGCTGTCTGTCCTGCGTCGGGGTGCTCCTCCTGGGCACAGGGTGGGGTCGCTGTTGCGGTTGGGAGGCGGGGTCGTGTTGCTGGTCTGTGGGGCTACTGGAGCCTGGTGGTCTGCTGGCTTTGTGGCCTTCTAGGGCGGCCCGTCTGCGTGTCTGTCGTGGGCGCCTGTCTCGGCGCCTGCCCGCTGGGGTTCTGTTGGTGCCTTCTGCGTGGTCGGGAGGGTAGGTTGGGGGTTGGGGGGCTTTTGTCGTTCCGTTGCCCTTTCCCTGATCCCTTCTGTTTTCTTTTAGACTCCCCTTGCCCTTGGTGTCTTGTTCTCTTCTCCCTGTTCTGTGGGTTTTTGGTTTCAGGTCCTCTCCTTCTCTACGTGTTCCCTTTTTGCAGTCCGGGGTGCGCTGGGTTTGGACGTTTTGTGGTGTTGGTGCTTGCCTGTGCTGGTCGGGCTTTGAGGTCCCGCTGGCCTGTCCTCTCCCGTCTCTTCACCTGTAAACCTTTCCACAGAAAAAAAAAAGGTGGCAACAAAGGCTCGGTGCAGGACTCCCCGTGACAAAGGGACGGGGAAGGATGGTCAGACAGAAGTAGCAGGGGAGCTCCCCCTTTTTTCTCTTCGTTAGAAGGTTACAGGGACTTTTGAATTCGTGCTTGGCAAGCACATGTGGGCGGATAGGAACGCCTCGGCAACCACAGCAGCCTACTCTACCCAAGACTCTGAGAACTCGCCGTACTACCTGCTACCTGTAAACTCACGAACAGGGGACAGGGGCCTGAAGACAGGGAAAGGAAAACCAACTACCAGCTGATGCCCGACGGTTCATCATCCACTGATAGCCACCAACCACCGGCACGCCTTCCCAATGGGTCTGGGCAGACCACATGGGCGGACCCCTGGTAAGTGGTGCTTCCGTTGGCTTTCCGGACCTGCCCTGCATTGGTAATTGGTGAGTGGACGTCCTCCCATGTGCGCATGCCGGTGCAAGGCTGAGCATTTTCCATGGTTTAGTGCACATGCCATCCTGCTCGTGCCCTGTCATGCTCGTTGTATAACTGGCATGAACAGCTGCCGCGGTAACAGAGAACATCCGGGGTAGCGGGATAGCGGGAGGATATCATCGATCAGGTCTTACAACTCAGCCTCTGCGGGGCGTGCGCAATTGCGGCACGCAGCACAGCCTTGCCCCCGGCGATAGGCGCCACATGCGAAGCATACGAGGGATACTCTCACCTCCCAGAAGGCGGCATGCCTCCAAATGGCGACCCCAACTGTAACTCATACAACCGTACATACGCTGCAATGGCACGGACTTATTACCTACCCTAAGTATGTACATGCCACAACGTGGCTTACTGTACACCAGCTGCCACGGATTACACAGCCTGCTGTCCTGCCTAACTACCCAAGGGAAACAGTTTATGCCTCACCACGTTATGACTAAGACCGCACCCCGAGCGTTGCCCACCTCAATACAAGGAAAAGAATGCAACAGTTCGCGAACCGGTACGACGCTTGTACCCAGCGTCCCTGGCAGTGCAGCCTTCATACTCGGATCACGGCTGGTAAGCACATTTGACGCAAATCACCAATGCGCTCGCGTCGAGTTGCATGCAGGACCAAACACCAGAAGAACACCAGCTTCAGGCATACTGTGGATCACACCGCAATCACCCTGCCCTCGGCCGAGCCAAGTGCTGACAAATACCGGGTCACAACGTTGCATCCTGCTCACATCATGTTGCAACAATACATGCAGAGATTGAGTTAAATTCCCCTGTCAAACGCACAGATTGAATTTTCCGCTCAGCGCTTAAGATGGCACGCCTTACGCCACCCGCACGTTGGCGGTGGCCTGCTCCACGAACGCCTTCACCGCCCCAAACGCCCCCTGGAGGCTTGGGCTCCCGGCGGGCCTGCGGCGGGGCACGATCTCGTCGTCCTCCTCCACCGCGCTGATGTCCATCTTGCTGGCGGCCACGTAGTCCACGATCATGCTGGGCGGCACGTGGCCGTTGATGATGCGGTGGATGGTGGTGAACAGGGGGTACTGGGACTCCCACTTGCGGGCCTGAGGGCGACGGGCAGCGGTAGGGAAATGCGGTGAGGACGACACACTGGTTGGGGCACAAGCTCGTGCAAGCTCAACTCCCAAGCACAATTACTCGCTTGCCGCTTGGCGGGCAAAGGGTGCAGTCCGACAGCTGAGTCACGTTCACGATCCGTCCCCAGTTCCCATCTCAGAACAGTTAAGACTACCGCACGAGCAGCGTGCAACGGGTGCATGGGCCGAGCTGCAAGCCCTTCGCACCTTGAGGATCTCCTGCACCTCGTTGCAGGTCAGCACGCCCTGCAGCTTCTGGCCCTTTAGCACCTCCTTCTCCAGGTCACCCCACGTGCGGGGCTCGCCGGCCTGCGAGCATGACGGCCGCACAAGTGTCAGAGCAGCACAAAGCATATAAGGAATTGCACTGAACTCACGGTCCCGACACCGCGCCATAGGAAACCACCTCTGGCCTTCCGCAGCATCAGTATGGCAGCTATCTTACGGACGCACACCAGACACCAGCTGCCTTCCAGACTCACCGAGTGCGCCTTGGTCCACTCCTGCGCCACCAGCCTGTTACGGCCGCCCGTGCAGGTAGCCACCAGGTCGCCCACGCCGCAGCACTCCAGGAACGTGTCGTCGCGAGCCGTGGGGTACAGCGCCTTGGTGAAAGCGCGCATCTCAATCAGCCCCTGACGGATGATGGTGGCCTTCGAGTTGGGGCCCAGCCCCAGGCCGTCCACGATGCCCGCGCCCAGAGCCACCACGTTCTTCAGCGTGCCGCACATCTCGGCGCCGGCCTGCAGGACGCACATCGGAAATCCGAAACTTCAATGAACAGGCAACAAGCCAGAGTCAAGTGGCAAACGAGTTGGGCAGGCGACCACCACCAATCGCCAGCACGAGGCTTCCAAATACCCACCAGGTCGGGCAGCAGGTTGATGCGGAAGTAGGGGCGCTCCAGGAGCTTCTTGAAGCGCTCAGCGTTCTCGTAGGTGGAATAGCCGATGACGGCCTCAGAGAACTGCTCACGGCCGATGTCCTGCGGTGGCAACGGATGGGAACCTTAACATGCTGGGCCAACCTGCGACCTTCACCAACGGAGAACCCAGCCAAGGCTAACGTGCACGAACAGAATGGACCAGTCTCATGCCCATCACACTAAGGACTCCCTGCCTTTCCCCTCCACCACTCACCCCCGCGATGTTGGCGCCCATGAGCACGGAGCAGTCGATGCCCAGGTTGCGGCGCACCATCTGACTGATCAGCTGCGGGCCCTCGGGCGTCACGCGCAGCCCCTTGGTTAGGGAAATGGCGGTGGCGCCGGGCTTGACCTTGCCCAGCAGCTGCTTGCAGATGCCCTTCATGAACTGGTGCGGCGTGCAGAACACCAGTAGGTCAGCCCCCTTGACGGCCTCCTCCAGGGAGGTCACGGCGCGCACGTTGGGGCCCATGTCGATGCCAGGGAAGTACTTGGTGTTCTCGTGCGTCTCGTTGATGGTGTTGGCCAGCTCGGGGTTGCGCACCCACATGCGTACCTCGTCCTCGAACTGGGGAACAAGGGAAGCAGGGCAGCCGCGCACATGGGATTCAGTGAGGATGCCAGACGGATGATTCTGAAGATTGCCTTGCCTTTGCGTCGCCTTTGTGTAAGAAATGAACGTCCGTGCTCATACCGCTCCCCCACAACCGCACCCCTGAAGTCCATTCTGGCCTGCAACCTGCTGCTACAAAATTATAGCAGCGATGGATATGTGACTCACAGGCCTGTGCTCCCTCCCCGACCCCACATCGCCACACCTTCCAGCAAGGCCGGCCCTGAAACATCATCCACAGCCGCATACAACCAGCTACAACCCTGCCCACGGCCCCCGGCCTCACCTCGTCCAGCGGGTCGTCGCCGCGGGTGTTCTGCGCAATCATGCGCGCAGCAGCGCACGCGAAGGCGCCGCTGCCAATCACGGCCACCTGGTAGCGCGACAGGGCCTTGGCCAGCACGGCGTGGTCGTACACGTACCACTCGGCCTCCGCAGCCACGGAAGGCCGCTCCACCACGCCGCCGTAGCCGATGAACAGGTCGGCGCCGCCGCTGATCTGCACGGCCTCTAGATCGGTGATACCGTCGCCGATCATGACGATGGTGTTGTAGGGGTTGTTGTCGCGGATGCGGGCAATGGCCTGCGGTGGTGGTTTGGGAGTCACATGCACGTGGGTTAGCAGGTCTACGTGGGTCAGCACTGTCCAGCACTCGCAGCGTAGGCTTGAAGTATCCACAATTCAGTACAATCCCACGCTTGACCGGTACATGATCTGTACACATCCATGCTTGTGTTGGATGGTGACATAAGGTCTGCTCTGTGCCAAAGCTCACCTCAGGCTTGCCCAGGTTCCGCGAGGTGGGCTCAGATGTGTCGAAGCCGACCTGCAGCATGGGTGTTCCAATGGGGTTGTGTTAGGCGATGTGGGTCGAAGCTGCTCGTTGTCACACGGCCGAGTGATGCTGGTAACCAGCAGAGAGGACTGGCACAGCTATCAGCAGCAGGTTCCCGATGAGCCTGTCTGTATACGCCAGTAGGCTGCTGCACCCGGTCCTACTCACCAGCTTGGTGGGCATGCCCGTCTCGTCGTCCCACTGCCAGTTCATGCGGTTGGCAATCACGTGGTCCTTGGGCACGCCCAGGTAGGCGGCGATGGGCAGGATGAGCTCCCTAGAAACAAGGGGCGGAGGAAAGAAGGGCAATGATCAGGTACGCAGGCGTAAGAACTTCCAAGTCCCTCCAGCTTGCATTACGGCGTGCAACCCCTACGCGTAGCACCTAACGGTTGCCCACATGCTGCAGAACCTCACCTGAAGCCACCGCTGATGAGGTACACCGCCACGCCACGCTTCTGGAGCGTCTTGATCAGGTCCTTGACGCCCTGCAGCCGGTTCACGAAAGGCGTGGTAAGCGACACAGTGAAAAGAAGTGAAGTGAGTCAAGCTTAGGCAGGACGCAGAAACGAGGTCCAGCGCAGGTTGCCACAAGCCACTCCCGCACTACGGCACTGGCCCAATGTTTCAGCTTACCGGCACCACGCGGCTGGCAGGGGGGTGCGCTGCAATGAAGCGGCGGATGTCGGCGGGAGAGCAGTTGATGAGGTTGAGGCGGTCCTCCAGGGACTGGGTCAGGTCGACCGTGCCGTCCATGGCCTGGGGATGGGACGCAGGGATGGGGACAGCATGGTGGGTGGTGGCCATGGCACTCCTTGGTTCTAGCTTGTACCCTCTGCTGAGCCGTATGCCAGCCTTTTAAGACAAGATTCTCACCCCCACCAATTCCTATGTGGGCTAACTTCTCTGCTGCAGATATATCTTGCTCAGAGCGCCAAAGGGCGCCGGCGTGCTAACCCACGTCACGATAAACATGTACCCCCTGACCTTGTTGGTAAGCTCCTCCACCTCGTCCTTGACGCCCATGAACTCGGCCAGCAGGTCCAGACCGTCGTTGTACGTGATGGTGCAGTCGACCTGTATGGGGGCGACCACCAGCCATGCACCTTATCGCACCAACTGCCAGGTACCTACACCCTGAGCCCTAGCAACGAGGTGCAGCTCTTGACCCTACGCCTTACACAACGCAGACTCACATCGAAGCACACCGCGTCAGCGTTGCGCCAGATGTCCAGCACTTGTTGAGTAGGCGTGGTGCGGGCGTCGACAGAGGGCTCAATGCCATCGACGTGGGGTACCCCGCTGCCCTCGTCCTTCACAGCAGCGCGTGCTACCCATGAACTAACGCTGTGCGAAGGTGCAGGCGGGGTGACCGGTAGCTGTCCGGTCCGGGAGACGAGGGCGGACCGAATTGCAAGGCCCCCAGACACGGGGACAGGTTGGGAGCACCGGCGCGCAGATGCAGCGTTGACACAACCCGAGCCAAGGTTCATTTGCATGGCCATCATTCTTCCAGAAGAGAGGGCTGGGAGAGAGAAAACGCTTGCGCCTTGATATCGGAAGCTGGTTGGTTCTTTCCTGTGAAAATGATGCGTATGTTGCACAAGGTGAAGGCGCGAATGCTTGTGTGAAGGTACCGTAACAATTCGAACCTGCTCGCTTATATGCAGGCAAGTTGTAGAACTTCGGATGTTGCATGGCCGTTACTTACGGCATGAATTCTGCCCCCATGCAGGTCTGCGAACTCGACAGCTCCAAGGCCGTCGTTACATCCCTAGCGCATGCGCAAGCGGGCCTGGGCGCCGACCCTGCGTAATTGCATTCAGGTCACAATACAAAGAGGCTGTTGCATTCGTGCTGGGTACGGTGGAAGCCAAGCCTCGACTATTCGGTCGACTGCGCGCATGTCTGGCTTCAAGTAGCTGCCCGCAGCTCCGCGTCCAGGTCCCCGCAGCCCGGAGCCCAGTAGATACAGGAACTCCGCGCTGCTCCGCTATCAAGTATTCGGATAATTTCCGATCTCTGGAGTCGCGTGATAGCGAATGATACCGCGCTTTGTAAAAATTCTTGACAGCTCTGTCACGCGAGGGCGCAGCTCCGGGCAGTGGTCCTGTCAACAGGAGACATGGTTATCCCACGTGTCTTCGTGCTGATGGTCTTCCGCGCGCTACTCAGAGACCCCGTTGAAAGCGCTGTGGGCTTGCGGGGCGGGGGCCACGTGGCTCCCTGCCCTGTGAGTGAATGAGGCTCCATGTCTTGATCCAAGCATGTCACTATTGGCCAGTGTCCTTGGTCCCAACTCGCCGCCCCGGTGTTCAGGCTGCGGTGCGGTGCGCAGGCGGGCCATTTGCTATGTAGTTGTCGTTTTGCAAGTTGTCAGTAAGTTGTAGCACTCTGTGGTCACCTATTGAGCCCCTCTACAAATATACTCAAAAACAGGATAGCTGCGCGTGGTGAGGAGGGGGTAGGTAACCGTCAGCTGATCTTCAGGCGACAGCTGCTCATGAAGACAAAAAGTAAATCGGTGGTGCAGGGTTTACGCTGAATGGGCACACGCTGATTGGACACCTTGAACTCAAAATGCCGCCCCGAAACCGCAATGAACCGGGCAGTGGGCCCACAACCATCCCGATGGCAAGACTAGGTTGCGCAACCTGAGAGGTACCTCCACGTCCAGGCACCCACTTGTCCTTCTCACGCAGGTGGCAGCACGGCATGGCAATCCACCGGTAACCCACACCGCCCTGTGGTGCACTGCTTGCATCCGCGATGGCTGGGAGGCTGTCTGTCGCTTGGCGTGCTTGCGGCCCTAGGCATAGACTTGTGGGCTCTGGGCCGGTCGCCGTTGCCTTTGACTCCCATTCCTCTGGCTGAATGGGAAGCTGCCACGGCCCTCGCACTGGCGCAAGTCAAAGCGGCTGTGTTGAGGATGCGGTGCGGCTGTGTGTGTTGGTATTGCAGCTTACAGGCACAGGTGAGCCAGCCTTGAACGGCAAGTACCGTAACCTGCCGCTCATGTAAGCACGGTAGGCGGCATGCATGGCGGTTGGTGCCCTCGTCGCTGCAAGTGCAGGTTGGCGTCCCCCCTGCGAGCAACACGTGTGCGTGAGAGCGTGGCTGCGGAGAGGGGATCCTCGCCGTTTGAGAATGCCATGAATGAGTTCCTAATGTAGTGCGTGCACCTTGAAGGCATCCTATGTAAGTCCTTGCGGTACCGTGCCGGCAGACCAGTGTGTGTGGAGCGTAGCCGTGTCGTACGGTTGTTACACTGCTACGCCGCTCCGCAGAGCCGGCTCACAGCACGGAGGCCCTGAAAGGGTCCTCAAGGCAAGCGAGCGGCCCCCAAAATAAGGGCACGCCCCCTAGGCACACCCTCCTCGCAAGGGCGAAGAGCCACCCGAAAGACGGCACAGGCGAGGCCACACGCACACGCTAGCGCACCGCACCCAGGGCACAAGCCTGGACGGAGCAAGAACAAGGAAACGGACAGCCACGCGGGAAACGCCCTAGGCCCAGGCAAGCCGCCCGACCCCCTGCCGGGGTCAAAAGCACATTAGCGGCGCCACGCGAACAGCAAGCCCGATGGCCCCCCCAGGCAAAGAGCCCCCACCCAGCGGCCCTAACCCACGAGCCCCTGCTCCCCCAGCCCAGACCCCAGAAACGCGCCGCAGCCAGCTGCCGAGCAGCAGCACCCACCCTGCACCCCCAACCCGGTACCCCCCACCCCCCACCAGAGAGCCCAAAGCCCGAGAAGAGCACAAGCACGCACGCCCAGCAGGCCACACCCCTCCGACTCGCAGCACTCCACCAAGCAAGCAGAGAAACGGCCCAAAACGCCGGCACAAGCCTAGGTGGCCCTCGGGGACGCTCCCGTGGGTTGCCCTAGGCAGCCTCTCACGCCCACAAACCAACAGCTCCTGCAACGTACCCGCGGCCCACACTCCAAACGAGCCTCCACCCCTTGGGGCAGGACGACGACAGCCAAGCACCTCCACAACACGACCAAGCCGCGCAGCAGAGGCGCACGGAACTGCCTCGTGGTGAGCGAACAACTGCCGTCCGCTGTACGACGCCCAAGGCCCGAGGCCTGGTATGTCCTGTCAGGCACGAGGCCTGCACATGCGACCAGACCGAAGCCTGGTATGTCCTGCACTGCGTCTCGCCCGGCACTGGGCCTGGCTCCTACGTCGACCTAGTATGCAAGCAGGGGAAAGCCCACACACTCATGAGCCGGGCAATGCTGCCAACGGACCCCCAGCAGCGTCCTAGCTACTGGGTCCCGCCTATAGCCACCACCAGCGCCCCTGACCACCCAAAAGCGCTAAGGAAAAGCCTCGCGACCTCCCTCAGTCCCCGCTGCTCATGCTGCTGCGGTCACTGTCCTGGCATGACCCCGCCTTGCGCTGGCAGACGATGCCGCACACCCCCTGCCAGCGCGGTTTGAGGCCCTGCTCCCAGAGGCTGTCGAAGCGGCTCTGCATCTGGCGCCTGAGTGCACACCCTAGGGGCGTGAGGTATGGCGAGGTACGTGCCCCACTTTGCACTGCTGAAGTGCTCCACGCCCTCCTGGAGCGCCACCAAGTACCCCTCGTTCACCCTCCGCAGCAGCACCTTCCCCTCGTCGACCCCCAGTTGCTGGGGCGGCGAGGGAGCCGACTGCTGCTGCTGCAGGGCGGACACAGAGGCCTTGCACTGCGCGTGCCGCGCACGGCACGAGGTGGTCTAGGCCATGTGTGTGGGCCGTGTGGGCCAGCAGCTGATAGTGACCTTGACGGCCACATGTAATGCAATTAGTTGAGGCACACTGTGTGGACATCTGCATCTGTCACTCTCAGACATCACAGGAACCATCTGCACATAGCTCAGGAGGAGCGCAGCAGTGTGCCTGCCTGGTACCTGCCCAGAGGTGTGGCAGGTGGGTCGTAATTGGCTGGGATGCCGCCCTGGGTGGCCAGGCATTGCCACGCAGTGGTCCAGGATTTGTCATTGCCACGCAGTGGTCCAGGATTTGTCCTGCACGGCCGTAGATTTGGCACTTGTCCGCTTCCGTAAAGCGCGGCGGTGAATGCTGTTGACGTACAGGAAGAACGCTGACATAGGCCAGATGGCCGGAGTACCGTCGCGCAGTTGAGGCAATAGGCGACGTTACATAACAACCGGTGTCTCCTTCGACCTCCATGCTGCTCCCAGCACACTGGCCCCGAGGCCCTCACAGCGCACTGCTGATGAGCTCAAATCTTCAACCATGGATGCACGCAAGCACAACAACCGTCGCCGCCTGTGTCAGCGAACGCTTACTCAAACACGGACACAACCGACCCTGATCCAACTGCCCTTCGGCAAGAGAATAAGAAAATGTACTACTACACTTTACTGTGCTGTAGATGCGGTACGTACGGTTGCACAGAAAGGCACGACGACCGTCGTCTGGGCAGCCCGTACGTAGCCCACGACGGGCACAACGGAACGGTTGTACGGCCATTCCGGTTGTCAAATGAGGCCACATGACCAGACGACGACACAAAGCTGTTTGCGTACCGATATCAACGATGAGGGCACGAATGAGGACAGCACGGCTCAGCTATGGCTGGTTGCTATCCACACACATCCACACACTGGCCAAGAGCCTGCTGGTAGCAGACATCATGCCAGGCCATGCATGATCAGGCCAGCAGCACGGTGGTAGCACAATGCGGCAGGAACGCCAGCCACCGAGACTAAGCGTCCTAAAGCATAACTACTGACTGGGTGAACGAGGCATGGTACGGTATCACACGCGCGGCTGCGGTGCAGTAACCATGCAATATAGCAGATGTGCGCACGCAGGTCACAGACCACAGGCCGCCAGAACGCCTGAGGCAAGGGCACAGCCGAACAGGCAAAAGGCCCCCCTCGTAATAGCGCCACAGTATATGTTACGCCCAATAAGGCATGTGCTCACGCTCTGGCAAGTTCCACACGCATCTATGCAACGCGTCAGGTGGATGCAGCGGCTCGCAATCACGATACAGAGCCGCCACGCACAATACTGGTACAAGCCCTCTTCCGCACGAAACAAATTACTGCCCCCTCCTAATGCACTCCCACGCTGTCAACTGCACTCAACTGTCACTGCACTATATTGTAGAGCACGTCACCAGGTCCGGCAGTTGCTCATCGCAGTTGCTCATCGCACATTGCCCTCCGCTTTACACACCAGCAAGCTGGGGCGTCTGCCCCGTCAGCGCCCGGATCGCCCCCAGCGGCCACATGCCAGCGGATGCGGGCCTGCGGCGGGGCACGATCTCGTCGTCCTCCTCCACCGCGCTGATGTCCATCTTGCTGGCGGCCACGTAGTCCACGATCATGTTGGGCGGCACGTGGCCGTTGATGATGCGGTGGATGGTGGTGAACAGGGGGTACTGGGTCTCCCACTTGCGGGCCTGAGGGTGAGAACGGGCACAGGAGGAATGCGTTGTGTTCCTGATCTGATTCAGTTACGGCACACTGGTGTGCCAGTGCGCGGGATGTCACAGGCAAGCATCGCGCAGTATAGGCACCAGTTCTCCAAACTGAGCCCAAGCACGTTCAGCGTCCAGTCCACTGCCCAGTGCCCACCTTGAGGATCTCCTGCACCTCGTTGCAGGTCATGACGCCCTGCAGCTTCTGGCCCTTGAGCAGCTGGGACTCCAGCTCAGTCCACGTGAGAGGGGTGCCGGCCTAAGGGTGCAGTGGGCGAGCTTGGTGTCAAACGAGGCCGTGCGGGCTGAAGACACACGAAGAGAACTCATGGCCAGGATTGTGCTGTGCCGTTTCTGTTCAGGTGCATGTCACTTGAATCCGCGCCTTCAGCCTGGTCAAACACTGCGACGGCGAAGCAATCCATGCAAAACGACAAAAGGCCGGTTCTTGAACCCAGACGCCAGGCCCTAGCTGCCTTCCAGCTCTCACCGTGTGTGCCTTGGTCCACTCTTGCGCCACCAGCCTGTTGCGGCCGCCCGTGCAGGTGGCCACCAGGTCGCCCACCCCGCAGCACTCCAGGAAGGTGTCGTCGCGTGACGTGGGGTACAGCGCCTTAGTGAAGGACCGCATCTCCAACAGCCCCTGGCGGATGATGGTGGCCTTGGAGTTGGGCCCCAGGCCCAGGCCGTCCACGACGCCCGCGCCCAGAGCCACGACGTTCTTCAGCGTGCCGCACATCTCGACGCCGGCCTGGAGCAATAGCAGCGTGTGGGGGGATGCTTAGCGTGACGACTCTATCCTCCGGCCGCATGCCCCCGCTGAACTTTGAATGAAGGTCGCCCCTCACGAGCACGGCGTGATCAGCTGCAGATTTGGCGGACGGCACCTTGTACAGATGAAATACACGAAAAAAGGTGCTGCCTGGAGCGCAGCAAGTACCTACCGGGTCCGGCAGCATGCTGATGCGGAAGTACGGGCGCTCAACCAGCTTCTTGAAGCGCTCGGCGTTCTCCAAGGAGGAATAGCCGATGACGGCCTCGGAGAACTGCTCACGGCCAAGGTCCTGCAGTGCAGATGGGAGAAAAGCAGCGCAGATTAAAGCCATGGCCGCGACATGGCCAAGGATCGACCGTTGTGGACACGAGCGCACAAGGAGCAGAAAGCCAGTGCACCATGGCTTCGACACGCATGAAATTGGAACTGCCGCTTGCAGTCCGCTCCCGCCTCCCAGCCGAATGCCTGCCTTGCCCTGGCCCACGCCCCACCCACCGTGGCAATGTTGGCGCCCATGAGCACGGAGCAGTCGATGCCCAGGTTGCGGCGCACCATCTGGCTGATCAGCTGCGGCCCCTCGGGCGTCACGCGCATGCCCTTGATCAGCGAGATGGCGGTGGCTCCGGGCTTGACCTTGCCCATCAGCTGCTTGCAGATGCCCTTCATGAACTGGTGCGGCGCGCAGAACACCAGCAGGTCGGCCCCCTTGACGGCCTCTTCCAGAGAGGAAACGGCGCGTACGTTGGGGCCAAGCTCGAAGCCTGGGAAGTACTTGGGGTTTTGCTGCGTCTCGTTGATGACGTCGGACAGCTTGCGGCCGTCGACGTCCTCCTCGTACACCCACATGCGAACCTCGTCCTCGAACTGCAGGCAAGGGAGACGCAAGGCGGGCAAGAGGTGAATGGATGGGTGTCAGGTGAACCTGCACAAGCCATGTTTTACTTATGCCGCTGCTGCCTGCATGTCCAGGAGCCCATCAGTGTGCTAAGGCTCCGCAGCCGTCGTTCTTGCCGTCCTCCGTCGCCAGTGCGACCTGTTCCTGAAACTGGCATTTTACGGCACGCGGGCAGACCCTCACCTCGTCCAGCGGGTCGTCGCCGCGGGTGTTCTGCGCAATCATGCGCGCCGCCGCGCACGCCCACGCGCCACTGCCTATCATGGCCACCTGGTACCGGGACAGGGCCTTGGCCAGCACGGCGTGGTCGTACACGTACCACTCGGCCTCCGCAGCCACGGAAGGCCGCTCCACCACGCCGCCGTAGCCGATGAACAGGTCGGCGCCGCCGCTGATCTGCACGGCCTCCAGGTCGGTGATGCCGTCGCCTGGGGAACAACACAGCGCAGCGCATACTTGCCAGGTCAGGCTGGGATAAGGCTGACGCAGCTAGTTGGCCAGACTGGGGCACGTAGGACGAGCGCACGTGGCCACAGCAGGCCAGGGAAAACATGAGAGTGTGCCGTCGCTGTGCACGCGCTGGCACTCCTGCTTCGTGTTAGGTAGGATGCAGACGCCAGTAGACCTGAGCATACCAGGACTATATATCGCGAAAACCAAGGCTTCAACAGGCGTCACATCTCACCGATCATGACGACTGTGTTGTAGGGGTTGTTCTCGCGAATGCGGGAGATGGCCTGCAGGCAAGCGTGCGGGTTAGACAGGAGGTAAACATCTGCACTAAGGGAAGCAGGGGTCCAGCAGCAAGGGCTGGTCCTTCGCTGACTGTGAGGACCAAGTCAGATTGCAACCCATGACATGCACGTGGGCCTCACCTGGGGCTTGCCCAGGTTACGGGCGGTGGGCTCAGACGTGTCGAAGCCGACCTGCAAAGGGCGAATGAATGCAAGAAGGGAGTTGGTCTCGTACACGCGTCCAAAGCCCTCTAGTGACAGGCCCCCACGAAGCGGGACGTGGCACTGAAGCAGTCCTCTCGATCACCTCCGATCGGCGTGCTCACCAGCTTGGTGGGCATGCCCGTCTCGTCGTCCCACTGCCAGTTCATGCGGTTGGCGATCACGTGGTCCTTGGGCACGCCGAGGTAGGCGGCGATGGGCAGGATGAGCTCCCTGAGGGGGGGCGCACGGGGCGAGCAGCGGGGAGGTCAGCAACTGTGTTCGGACACATACGAGTAGGTCCTCCAGAGGGAGCCGGCAAGCTGCTGGTTGTTGCGTACACCACCTAACAGCACACATGTCCAACTTGCTGCAGACCTCCCACCTGAAGCCACCGCTGATGAGGTACACCGCCACGCCACGCTTCTGGAGCGTCTTGATCAGGTCCTTGACGCCCTGCAGTGAAAACAGGAGCGGCAGAAACGCAGGTGGGGGTACTGAGTACAGTGCGTCCAACACCAGCACGTGGCCGCCACTTGGTTGACGCCCCTCAAGGCCTACGACATATGGGGGCCTGGACGTCACGGCTTCGGTACTAGACTGGTACATATGGGGGCCTACAAGCGTATCATCCTCTCAAAGCTAGTCCTGGGTATGCCAGGGTATGCAAAACAATCGTATCAGGCTCACCGGTACCACACGCGAAGCTGGTGGGTGCGCTGCGATGAAGCGGCGGATGTCGGCTGGCGAGCAGTTGATGAGGTTGAGGCGCTCCTCCAGGGACTGGGTCAGGCAAAGCGTGCCGTCCATGGCCTGGGGATGGGAAATGGCCGAGGGGCGGGCATGAGGGGACTGGTGCTGCTTGTGCCCGCAGCAGAGTCCCACAATTAATCTGCGCACAGCCATCTGCTGCGCATTGCGCGTGGGCAACCCTGAGCATACTGATCGCTGTTGCCTACCTCAGATTCCGCCACCCAAGGGCCCGTGCATTCTACCCATATCGCGGTTGGCAGGCACCTCCCACCTTATTGGTGAGCTCCTCCACCTCGTCCTTGACGCCCATGAACTCGGCCAGCAGGTCCAGACCGTCGTTGTACGTGATGGTGCAGTCGACCTGTGATGTGGGGGGACCGCCGTCAACGTATGCAACCTGTTGGCACCAGCCCTCGCGACCTGCGCCACGGCAACAGCCTAGTGCCCTGGCATGCCCAACACTCACATCAAAACAGACCGCGTCCGCGTTGCGCCAGATGTCAAGCACTTGTTGGGTCGGCACGGTGCGAGCGGCAACAGAGGACTCGTGCTGGCCGTTGCCATTGAGGTGGGGCGCCCCGACGCCGTTGCCATTGCCACTGGCGTACGCCGTTCCCACTCCGTTGTCGGCAGCGGCAGCGCGCGCCGTATGTTGTCTACGAGTACTAGATTGGATTGAAGGGAGCACTGCTGGCCGTTGTTGCTGAATGGCCCGGGGCACTGAGAATGGCGCCACAGGCCCCGAAGGACATCCCTCCCGTGCCAAGGTACGGGTAGCAGAGCCCAGCAGCTTCTGCATATGCATGGCCATTGCTAATATGAAGTCGACTTAATTATTTGTACTTCCTCGACAACACGTTCGACCGACTGCAGTAATTTGTCCCGCGGTATAAGGGCTGTTGCGGGTGTCGGGAGTGTTCGACGAAATTATGCGTGATCTACCATATGTATACAAACGAGTTGAACCGCCCGCATCGCATCATTGCATGGGACCCTGTATTCCTGCCCATGCATGTGCACCTGCCAAACTCCCTTCAAGTATGAAGTGCGACTCAATGGTGCTACGACGTGACTGACCGCAACCCTTACGAGGCGCCATATTAGTGATGAACACCACTGCGTCTATAAAGCTAGTGAACGCCGAGGTAGACCCCGGCTGTCGGACATGTCTGATATAAGGTTGACCCAACGTCGGACAGCAGCACGTTCGTATCTAGGCACCGTGCGTACTATTCTTTTGTTTGTCAACACCCCGAAGCAATTTGTCAAGCCGCCGAGGCCTCTAACATCAATGTTTGGAAGCTTGGACAGCTTTCCAAGGCAACGCCGTACCGCAGGAGTGCATTAAATCATTTAAGCTGGCGGCTTCCGGACACGAGTGCCTTCCCGTTGCGTGGTGGCTGCAGGAGAGCACCCCTGCGCATATCCCCCTGGAACGCGACGGTTCCTTCTTGGAACGGCGAATACGAGTGGCTGGGCAAGGCTGCAGCTTGCCGCTTTGACAAGGCCATGCGGTCGGCTGCAAGACCAGCTCAGTGCTGTACGGACCCGGCAATCACCACCACCCCGCAGTCTGGGCCAGTCTAACTCCAAGCCCCGCGCAATGCCCACCTGCATGGACGTTAGTCCCCTGCACGCTTCTGATGCACGTCGTTGTTCTGCTGCGCGCATCTTTCGCCTGCGCCCTCCAACGTGTTGTCACCACCACAGCGTGCACACAAGCGCAGGGACTCCTGGCAGCCCTTGGTCACCAAAATCACCAGCGGCCACCCCAGAAGGGCCCGGCCAGGCCAGGCCCAGCGCTGCCCCACTCACCCTTGTCCTCCTGCCCATGTTGCTGCAATGCTGCCTGCCGGCGGACTAGTGCGCGTGCAGCAACTTGACCAGGCCGGGACAAACAGCTGTGCTGTACAGCGTGTAGCGTGTGCATGCGTGCGAAGGCGCACCCCCACTGCAACATGCGTACTGGTATTCGCTGCTGTCCATGTGGCCGAGCCGCGCTACTTCAGATATCAGACCCCAGCTATACGTCCGTGGCCCTGCTGACTCATAGGCTCCCGCGTCTCGGCGTATCCTTACAAGTGGCTCTCGTGTACGGCAATTGCCGACAGGTGTAGGGTGGGGTGGGTTGCCGGCCTGTGGGGCAAGCAGGGAGCAAGTGACATACCGGTATCCTGCCTCCTTGCAATGCGCCCATGGGGATTCGTGGGGCGGAGGGTAAAGGGGCAGGTTGCACCGATGACGTTATGCGTTCGGCCATGTGGGCTCGTGCGGTAGCCTGAAAGTGGGGAGGACCCTATTCACAGTGTCCGGTCTTCCAGGATTATCATGATCATGACGGCCGTTTGGGCTGCTGTCAGTATTTTTTAAGGCAGAATTCTGACCGAATCAGGATTTTGAAGAGGTTTTGCCCCGAGGATTGGCCCAGAAATCCTGGAAAATGTACGATTGTCAGGATTTCCAGACCCGAACGCTCCAAAATTATGAGCGGTCAGAATTTTCCGCCAAAGAAGACCGGAACACTGACCCTATATCCGTATGGTATATGTGCTCCACGTACTGTGGTCCTGGGTGACAATACGGTATGCAGCCTAACTGGGACCATCCGGATTAAGGCATGCCGGCTTAAATCTCCCGCCTGGTTACTGGCGCCAGCTGGCGCCGCACTGATGAACTGCACTGACGCACTTGTGCAGAGGAACGTAGCATGACGTCACACAGTGGCAACGATGGAAGCAGATGATAATGCCCCCTTGCATAGGTCCCAGACGGTTTGTGGGGAAAGGGGCTGGGAAGAGGCGGGGCCAGTCAGCGGGCCCTGGCGCCTAGGACCCAAACTTCCGTCGTACCCAACAGGCACGCCAAAGCACCCGACTGGGACCGCGGGAGCGACTCTTGTCCAATGTGATAGTAACTCACCTTTGGACCCTTTGCCGCAACCCAAAAAGGAACGACGAACAACCCCGTAAGGCATCTCGGTGGACCGCCCGCACAATGAACCTCGCGCGAGAGTTAGTATTCGGCCAGACAGCAGGCGTAACCGAGCCCAGCGAGTTCACAGCGCGGTCGACAAAGCTGCCTCGCCATACGTCAAGCCTCGGAGGGGATGGAGCATGGTTTGCCAGAGGCTCAAGGGTCTCAGATGAGGAGCAAGCGGGCTCGCGTGATGCTTCGTTACAGGAGCCGCTGTTGGCAGCAGGCAACGAGCGGGACGTTGAGCGCGGCGCGTGGCACGCGCATGCAGCCGACAACCAGCCCCAGCCCTCAGAGGAAGCAGAGACGCCAACAAATGCAGAAGCTTTTTCAAGACGCGTTCGCATTGGCATCAATGCATCCTGGGCCGTCAACATTTTGCTGCTGGTGCGACGGGCGGGCTCCCCTGCACGTGCAGGCGACTCCTTACCAGCCCTGTGCCTGCCCACTGCCGGCATGCTACTCCCGCCCCGCGCATCACTCCCGGTCCCATTCACCATCATCGCAGCTGTAGAACGTAACAGTAATCTGCTGTCGTCACGGTCGACCTAAGGGGCCAGGGCACGCTGCTTGTAAAGCTCCCATTCGCGCAGCACACATGCAGCACCACCAAGCCCTGATTGCATGCGTGACACAATCAAGGTGACCTGTTTGCAGCTTTACACGCACTGAGTCTCATCTGCACATGCACCTCCTCCTGTTGTCTCCCAGTGGCCAGACACACCGTGCCCGTGGCTAGAGCTACTCCACCGCCAGTGGGGACCATGAGCATCGTGCAGACGCCACCTGCACACTTGGCCCTGCCCCCGCCCCCGCCCCCATCCGCACGCCACCCTCACACCACCCTCCCCACCCGCAGGTGTCCAAGGTGGTGGTGTTCTTCCTGTCATCCTCCTACGCCGTGCTGGCCTCCGCCATTGACAGTCTGGTGGACCTGCTGAGCCAGGCGGTGCTGGCGGTGGCGGAGTACCAGGTGTCCAGGTGCGTTGAGCGGCGTACAAAGCGTCAAGGTGCGGGGTACCAGGTGTCCAGCTGCGTTGAGCGGCGTACAAAGCGTCAAGGTGCGGGGTACCAGGTGTCCAGGTGCGTTGAGCGGCGTACAAAGCGTCAAGGTGCGGGGTACCAGGTGTCCAGCTGCGTTGAGCGGCGTACAAAGCGTCAAGGTGCGGGGTACCAGGTGTCCAGCTGCGTTGAGCGGCGTACAAAGCGTCAAGGTGCGGGGTACCAGGTGTCCAGCTGCGTTGAGCGGCGTACAAAGCGTCAAGGTGCGGGGTACCAGGTGTCCAGGTGCGTTGAGCGGCGTACAAAGCGTCAAGGTGCGGGGTACCAGGTGTCCAGCTGCGGCGTGCAGTGTGCCGAGGTGCGGAGTACCAGGTGTCCAGGTGCGTACGACGCCACCGTGCCGCTTCCCACCACCACCGCTACCACCAGCAGCAGCCTCGTACATACGTGCCATATGCCCGCCGTGTGTCAGGACTTGTCATCATTGTTCTGTCATGAGGCCATCGAACACGGTCTTGAGTTTACCGCGTGCGTCTGGCCGGCTGTGGCACCCCTGTGCCCCATGCCGCCCTTTGCGGCGTGCTGTTGACAGCTAGCGGTGCCCAAGCCCCGCCCTCCCACGCACTAGTTGCTATGCCTGCATCACTCGTCCTCACGGCCCCCTGGCTCTCCGGACGCACCCCATAGGGTCTTTCACTGCATCTGTGACTGTAACTGTGACTGCAATTGTTGACGGCGGCAGGTTCGACGAGCGCTACCCCATCGGCCGCACCCGCATGGCGGAGCTGTCGGTGCTGTGCTGCGCCGTCATCATGTTCGTGTCCACGGCGCTGGTGATCCGGGAGGCGACGGGGGCGCTGTGGGAGGGCTTTCACGGTGCGAACACGGGGAGGGAGAGGAGAGGCTTGGGGCGCAGACCCGGGCCCCGAGACCCATGCTGTGTGGGATGCATGGGACCAGTGGCCGCGTTACCTTGCAGTGGTCCAAAAGACCCGGGCGGACCTTGAGTGTGAGCACCTGACTTATACGCCTGTAGGCTGGCGGACAGGTGCACGCAGCGCAACAGGTTGGCCTGGCTACGCTGCCAGCAAGTCGAGGCCGCAGCGTGTGCTGCCGGCTGCGTAGGTCTTGCACCTGCCGAGCACCCCAAGCTGGCCTAGACGTGGGGCCGTGCGCTCCTCGCGGGTGCCGCGTTGCCGAGTTCTAGTGTACCGCCCCTTGCTCCAGGCACCCTGCCCTCCCTGGACCTCAGCGTCACGCTGTTCGCTGTGCTGGGCAGCGCGTCGGCCTTCAAGCTGGCGCTGTACATCTACTGCAGGGCGCTGCGAAAGAACCCCATCATGGTGCGTTAAGGACGGCGCCGCGCGAGGCCGGGGCAAGAGCTGGCTGGGGAAGGGTTTGGCCACGAAAGGGGCAAAGGCCCCGGAGGGGTGTCGGCAGTGGGCGAGACATGAATGAGGCAGGCGGGGGATGGCGGACTGGGTACGGTGTGTTCATGCAGGGGCGTCGCAGCCTTGGGTGTGGATAGATGCGGGGCCGGTGCGGGAGGCCTGCAAAGCAGTGCTGGGAGCTAATAGGGGCAGCGTGTAAAAGCCAGGGGGAGGACGGCTGACGTGCGGCAAGAAAACGTGTGCACGGCAAGCCATGTGTGCGGGTGAGCGTGCGTGACTACACTGTCGCACCGCGCGGCAGTGGGCCGTGCAATCCAGGTTGCCATGGGGCCCTCTCTTCGTACGCCAACATGACCGTCTGTGTCTTGACTCATGCCCCTTCCCGCAGGTCGCACTGGCGGAGGTGAGGCGGTGGGTCGGTGGTCAGCGGGCATGGAAAGCTGTGGAGCAGCGTGACGTAGGCAGTCATGGCGGCTACCAGTACATTCAAGACAGCAGGCGGGCAGGGCAACAAGCCGCGTAGCCCCATGGGCTTTTGGCTAGGGGGCAGTTTGCCGACGCTTTTGATTCCAGGCTGCCCGCACAGCAAGCGTGGTGGTCGTGTGTTGCCACCAACCTGTGCGCTTTAGCCGGGTTGTGGAGGTGGCTCCATGGGGCGTAATGAGTCTACATACGGCAGGGCGGATATCAGCTGGCTGCCCTGACAAGCTTGGGTTGTCTGTGTGGGTAGGCGAGCTGTCATGCCGTCCCTGCTACCTGCGCGTGCCTGGCACGACGGCGTCTTGGTCCACCTGACTTAAACCCTGGCCCCAGGGCCCCGCGGCTCCCGAGGGACCGTTGCACAGTAGTGCACGCTGCGTGGTGGCCGCGGGCGCAGTGTACCACACACGGAACGGACAAGAACACGCATATCCGGCACATCCAGTTTGTACGGCACGTGTGCACCCGCCTGCCGTGCCACCTGGTCGGCGTGATGGGCCTGCAGGACGCCGCTGCGCACCGTGCACGTGGGTTCATCCCGTGCCCTTAACACACACACACGTGCGCAGGACCACCTGAACGACGTGATGAGCAACGTGGCTGCCATCGCCGGCGCCTCCGCGGCCGGCTACCTGCCGCGCTACTGGTGGGTGGATGGCGGCATGGCCATCCTCTTCTCGCTGCTCATCATCCGCAACTGGGTCATGATTTGCTGGGAGCAGGTGCGATCATCCGCAACTGGGTCATCATTTGCTGGGAGCAGGTGCGATCATCCGCAACTAGGTCATGATTTGCTGAGAGCAGGTGCGATCATCCGCAACTGGGTCATGACTTCCCGGGAGCAGGTGCGACCTCACTGCACGGTAGAACCGGGCTGCAGAGGCTTGGGTGGACACGCGATTGTGTCGCAGGCGTGTATTGCAGCCGAGTGTACCGTCTACCGCTGGAATGTGGGTGCTGGGTGTGATGGGTGTGGGGACTGGAGGGCGCATGCACTTTGGTGGTGCAAGCGTGACGAGGCGTGGGCACATGAGGGTCCAGTGTGGAGCGTTGTGCTGTGGGGTACCGAGCAGGCCAACACGTCCCTTGCACTGTTATAATCTTTTTCTCCGGCTTGGCAGCAGCCTCACGCTTTTCGTTGTCGGTCGTGTGGTGCACAAAGCGCCGACACCACCTGGTATTGGCAAAAGGCTTCGAGGTGTTGTCGCACACCACCGGTGAGGAGCACGTGTTGTACGATGCTGGTGAAACGCCACGTGGTGTATCCCTACGTGCGCCCCCTCCCTCCCATGCCTCTGCCTGTGCCTACGTCATATGCTATGATTACCCGTATCGACACAACTATGGAGCTGCAGTCACCCAGCTCGCGTTGCCCGACCGCACCGCTTCACGCCGCCCGGCACCACACGCCTTCCACCTGCTGTCTGTCTCTGGCATGTCCCCAGACGGCCTGCACTTGTGCTGGGACCGGGATGTAGACAGAGCTCCGCCCGAGCAGGAGAATGTCCTGCACCGGGACTGCGGCGGGCGGGCGTGAAGCCACCACACCTGCCCGCCGCAGTCCCGGTGCAGGGCATGTTCCTCCTCGGGCGGAGCTCTGTATACATCCCCGTCCCAGCACAAGTGCAGGCCGTCTGGGGGACATGCCAGTGACAGACAGCAGACGTGTGATGCCCGGGCAGCGTGAAGCGGTGGGGCGGTGGGGCAACGCGGGCTGGGTGACTGCAGCTCCATAGTTGTGTCGATACGGGTTGATCATGGTATGTTACTCAGGCCCAGGCAGAGGCATGGGAGGGAGCGAGGGGGCAATGCGTGTCATGTGCGTGGTCGCGACCACAGGGCAGGCAGCTCGAGGGCTCTGCAGCAGCAAGGCACCGCGTTTTGCCAACGGTGTCCATGCATCCGCTGCTGTGCTGTTGCTTGGCGCGCTTAGGCGCTTCTCTGCAGCCACTCGGCGAGAGGCACTCCCCTGCACAGTCGCCACAGGCCTCAGGGCCGCTTGTTCCGCTGCGTCCTATCCTGCGGAGCTGCTTTGGATTTAGACAGGGTCAAACTGCGGAGTGGCTGTCCGGCTGGTGATTGTCGCGTTGCAGGGCGAGAAGATGATCGGGCTGGGCGCCCCCGACGAGCTGGTGTCCACCGTCAGCACCATGGTGGACGAGCACCACCCAGACATGAAGGTGCGTCCACACATCCACTCGTCAAGACACACCGCACCACCACGCGCCGCTCTTGTCCTCGTCTCAGTTGCATATTCGCAGTAGTCAGGTTCGCACACCCGTGCTGATCACGGGTAACTGGCACCGCTAAGGGCTCTCACTTTAACCCACGCCGCTCCGCGCCGCTCTGCCCTAACCCGCCCCGCCTTCACCCGCCCGACCCTAACCCGCTTAGCTGCTTTGCCCTGGCGTCCAGGGCCAGGGGCTCGGCCCATCCATTATTCATTCTGTACCAGCACGCGCACACGACCCTGTCTGCCTCCATACACGTGCCCCTGCAGCACGTCGTCTCAGCCCATCCAGCTGCTCGCAGCCGCCGCTTGCCTCGTTGCTTGCTCCTTACCGCCGGAAATGCCACTTGCTTCGCCTTTCTCCAATACCTGCTGACAATGTATTGTGTCTCCGCAACTGCATCGCTGCGCACACGTGCCCCTGCAGCTCGACCGCGTGACGGCCTACCACCACGGCAGCCACATGGTGGTGGAGGTGGAGGTCATCCTGCCGGGGGACATGACGGTCACAGAGAGCCACGACATTGCGCTGGCGCTGCAGCACAAGGTGGGCTTGCCCCACCTTCATGGAAGAAGTATGCAGTTCGTGAACGGTCCAACATGGAACTGTCCGCATGCAGCTGCATAGTGCCGTCACATAGAGGAAGGAAATTGGCGACCACCTGAGTAACACGACGTGTCTGAATTTCTGCTGTAACCCTGCATCCTGCCCCCAGATTGAGGCTGTGGAGGACGTTGAGCGCGCGTACGTGCACGTGGACTACGCGCGGAGGTCGCTGGAGGAGCACAAGGTGTGCTTGGGGTACCGCGTCGCGGCCAAGACCTGGCGTTGGTCCTTGGAAACGTCCCGCACCGCTGCTGGCTTCCGCTTTGTGCGCACCTTGTCGAAGCCGAAACCTCACACAACAGGCTGGCCTGGCTATCTTGTCAATGCTGTTGTGCCCTTGTCAACGCCGCAGGTTGAGCGCAACCTGAAGCTGGGTGAGAAGGACGTGATGAAGCCGCTGGCATCCATGGACTCCGATTCCGCCACGCCGCACCTGGCCAGGGCGCAGTCCTCCAACGTGTCCCTCGCCGCGCCTGGGGCGGGGGCGGGGCCGGCGCGCTCGCCCACGGAGCACAACGGGGGAGGGTGCGCGGGTCTGGGGTCGCCCGGGGGCAGCTGCGGGGCGGCGCCGGAGAGGTCGTGCTGCAGCGGGGCGGGAGTGGGAGTGGGAGCGGGCGAGGGAGGAGCGCGGGTGGTGGGAGGAGCAGTGGGGACGCGGCGGGGGCTGGGACGAGCAGCGGGGAGGGTGCAGGGGCTGAGGTGGAGGAGCAGGAGGTGGTGGAAGGCGCGGTGTGAGGGGCCGGGTGCGTGCGAAAGGCGTCGAGGGTGTTGTGCACGCCGGGGTGGCGGACTGCCGTGCTGCAAGATGTCCTGTGTGCAATATAGTAAGGTAATGGTTACGTGCAATAAGTAATACATCTGGTTTACATTTGCTGGTGATGATGTGTGTGGGCTCAAAAGTAACTGGGGTTTCATCTGAATGCTGCTGTCGTGGGAGGCGCAACGCGCGTGGGGGTTAGAAGGAGGGACGCTTTGGCGTGGCGGGGATCTGGCTAGATGCTGACGGGGAATCCAGTGCTGTTCTGCTGACGGGGAACCCAATGCTGATAATTTGGACATACCAGTGGGTTGGCCCTGGTTGGCCTGTGAGCTGCCACACCACCGCCACCACACGTCACCGGTCGCCGCTGCCGTGGCACTTGGCTGTCTGGCAACATGCTCTTTGTATGAACAGGTGTTATTGAGGGTTTAGGTCGTTCTTCGGCACGTGTTGCAAGGCTTATCCCGGGTGGTTGCTCGCAGCGCGTTAAGCGAATAGGCGTCGTACGGTTATTCTCACTCGTCGCAAAGAACCCATTGTTGGCCGGCGCAGGCTTCTGCTGTTGGACTGCGGGCCTGAGTGCTTGTCTAAAAAGTGTCACGTGCGGCATCGATGTATCGCCTGTCACGGGCACTCTTGGAGACTACCGGTAGTGCGTGCTGGGTTGCATACAGGTGTAGCTGACGTGATGTGCGGCACCCTTGACGGTCACCCGAGTTGCGTGGGGCAAGTAGGCGGGGTGCTGCGTGCAGGGAAATGGGCGCAACGTTGCTTGGCCAACACTGGGTACGACGACGCTGCTGTACAAGGAGCGCAAGACTGCGCAAGAGGATGCATCGCGTAGGGGTGCGGACGTGCTGCACGTGGTGCGGTAGCAGGATGCTCGATGCTGCCGGAGACGCTGGCACCGGTACGGAACGGCCTATGCCAGACTTCGGTCAGCGCTGGTGATATGACGGGCAAGCCGCATCAAGGCTTTTATGCGAAAGGGTGAGAAGTACCTCTCCCATTCCAGGGAAGTCCCAGACTGCCTCATAATTGAATGCCATGGCTGCTACCGTGTGATCTGTGGAACGAATTGGAGTGGGGCAGGGACCGCGAACATGCACGCCATTGTGTGACCTCAAAACCAGGTCCGTACCGGCAGGCCAACTGCAACTCCACCTGTGCTGGAGTCGAGCAGATGCCGACAAGCGTCCGTCACGGCACGTACCGCCGTGTTCGCGTTAACACTCTGACCCACAGCAACATTTGCGACCTGCGGCGGCCGCCAGGAACTCCAACGAGCACCTTTCAGACGACGTAGCAAGAAATCCATCCTCCATGCAGACCTCAAACGTTGCATCCTGCTACCGTACGTTGCACCCACCCGCCTTTTGTTGGCCTGCTGGCCAGCCCACAACGCGGGACAAGCAACTGCCAACCCACCCGCGATGGGCGGGTCCCAACTGACAGCCAGCACTTCATGAAGACGCGACACGCTCGCCCTGGGAGCACCAACCACACTGCCGGGAAACGGCTTACGAACAATCCAGTAGCCGCCGGCACACAACCACTTTCTACAACGTAACGCACATATCTGCACACACATACCAGTTCGCAGTACGCCCCCTTCCCATATATACATCGGCAGTGCTAGCCAAGGTCTGCAGCCGTTGCGCTTGCTCGAGCCCACCGCACCACCGGCCCGCGCCATAAACACACATCCAGCCCCTCCGTTCCCTGCCCGCATGTCCAGCTACACGCCAACGCACCCAGAGAGCCTACCCCTTCCCCTCAACCCCTATTGGGGCCCAGATATGCTTTGCGCCTGCCGACCTCCTCGCAGCCCAACGCATAAAACATTTGTACCTTCCGCAGCCCAACGCATCAACACTGCTTCCTTCCTCCACCAGCTCCCCCACCCATTCCTCATCCGCTCGGGTCCTACAGACCACCTCCTCAACCACCCTTCCCACCATCCGGAGCCCCATGCCATTCGGCCCATTCCTCATCCCACCATCAACCAGCCCATCCCCACCGCTACCGCAGCTCCCTAGTACACGCCCCCCATGGACACCACCACCTACCTTTATTCCGATCATCATGCGCCTGGCGGCCTACCGCCCCTACCCCGCCACCCTTCATTCCACTTCCTGTGCGCTTGGGCTCTGTCGTCTCCACAGCCTTTACTCCGCCGCCCTGGTGAGCACCTGCGCCTGCGGCCTGGGCAGCTCCTTGGGGATCATGGCCGCCAGACGCCGCAGCACCGTGTCCATGGAGGGCCGATCGCCGGCGCTGACCGCCAGGCAGTCGCGCAGCAGGGCGCGCACCTCCTCCGAGCAGTCCGCGGGTAGCAGCTCCGACAGCAGCGGGGGCCGGCCGCCGGGCGTGGTCCAGTGGTACACCAGCTGGGGCGCAAGGGGTAAGGTAGACGGAGGAGTGGGATGTCACGCGCGGTGTGAGCGTGTGGAACTGTAGGACCGCATGACCACAAAATGCGAGGCGCAATACTTGGATCGTACGGGGAGGCCCTTTCTATTGGGACTAAGTGTGCTTACCCGCCACACCAAATCCTGTGTACAGCAATGTACTGCTGTAATGCACTGCCCTAGTGCCCTCCCCGGCTCTCACAGTCTCGCGCCGTGTGTCTGCGTACACCTCGTCGTCCACCCAGCTGGCCAGCTGATACAGGATCACGCCCCAGCTCCACACGTCAACCTGGAGGGGCGAAGCACGCACGCGGATCATGGGCAAGTGGCGCGTGCTAGGTAGCACCTTTCAATCTTTTGTGGGCAAGACTGCTGCACTAGGCAGAATGGGAATGAGGATCCAGCTGCAACCACTGCACGATGCGGGTCCGAAGCTGCGTGCCGCAGGCCGCAAGATTACCACCAACGTGCAGGTACCAGCTAGCAGAAGCCACCCGGCACTCTGTCTCCCGGCCATCGCACCAAGACTGCCTCGGTAAAGCACCCATGGTCGCTCAGGCCCCCTCGCACCTTCTCGTCGTACGGCTCTCCCCGCAGCAGCTCCGGAGCCATCCAGAAGGGGTGCCCCGCGCCCTGCGTGCTCTCGATGGAGGTGGCGGTCTGCAGCACCTGGGACAGGCCAAAGTCGCACAGCTGCGGGGAGGGAGAGGAAGGGACGGAGGACCCGGCACGGTGAACACTGTGCGCAACCAGTGCATACGGCCCCATGCGGCCGGACACGCCTTGCAATGCAATCGTGACTGGGTGCAAGCCAAAAGGAAAAGCGCAGCTGAGGTGCCCCGGGAGAGGCCAGCCCACACGACCGGTAGAATGACACAGGGTGAATGCGAATCCTGGTGTGTGTCCACGTGCCTACTGCTGAGAAGCGGGCAACTGGTGCTGGCCCGCTGTTCGCGGCCTGTCGGCTGCTCTTTGTCCTCACCTTGACCTCGAGCTTCGTGGTCAGCAGCACGTTATCTGTGGGAGGGCGGCGGCGTATTGGGGTTTGGTGTGGCCGGGAGGGTCAGAACACCCACAGCTTGATGCTTATCCCGCAACGGGGCGCTTGGCAGGAAAGCAGCAAATTATGCAGACGTCTGACAGTCCCTGCCGTACACGTACGGCAACAGGCTACAGCATACCGTGCGTGTAGGGATCTGCTGACCCGACTTCCATCGCCCCCATTGCGCACCTGGCTTGAGGTCGCGGTGGATGACGCGGTGCGAGTGCAGGAAGCGGAGGCCCTGCAAGCACAGCGATGGGAGCATCGTCAGGAGTGTCGCCCACAGCCTTTATGCAGGTATCACTCAGCGGATTCATGGGCAGATGCGCCACTGAGTGTGCTCCCCTTCCCAGTCACGCGCGCCTTTGCTAGTTCCACGCCGTGAACACACAAAACGGAGGCGTAGGTCCAGCAGCCCGCTACCCGGTCCCATCCCGCGTGGTCAAGGTGGCAGCGCTCGCCATGCTGCCACCGATGAACAGTTGGTTTGTGCAGGGCTGCTGAGGGCTCAGTTGAGAGGAAAACCCTCAAACCGCGTCCATGCAGACCCGCCACGCACCTCTGCGATCTGGAAGGCGATGACGAAGCGCGCCGCCCCCGTCAGCTGTGCGTCCTTGGCGGAGCGCGGCAGCGTCAGCAGCCGGTGCAGGTTGTTGCCGTACCTGGCGCACGGGTACAGCATGCCATATCAACTGCCAGGAATCTGGTCACAGAACCAATCAGCTGCCACGACCGTAGCGGTAGGCAGCATCAGCGTTTCACGAGGCCGGCCAGGGGACATCCTCCGCTCTCCCTTCGCCCTCTGTGTGCCCCCAGCCCCTCTCCACCCCACCTGGCCATGACCAGCCCCCGCACTCCGTCCGGCCTGTCCACCACGCCAATGAAGGCGGTGATGCGCTCGTTGGCGGGCAGGCCCTGCATGATGGACAGCTCCTTGGCCAACGTGGCCTGCTCGCGCGCATTCAGGTTGGGCTTCAGCCGCTTGATGGCAACCTGCGGCGCAAAGGGCAACAGTTTGCAGGACAGGGTAATATGCGGACTTGTCATGGTACGCAGCCGGCTTTGGCGCGCCCCTCGTCCATGGCCGCCCCCTGACCAACAAGACGTGCCACGCCCTGCCCCGGCCTGCACACACACACCACCAGATGCTGAGCCCGCACCTTGGTGGCGGCCTTGTACCTCCCTTCGTACACCGCCCCGAACGCGCCGTCCCCCAGCGGCCTCGTGTCGTCCCACTGCACGTCCGCGGGGTCCAGCACCCAGTTCCACGGCCGCAGCAGCGGTACGGCAACGCCGCCGGCCCCGCCAGCACCGCCCACCAGTGACAGGCTGAACCCGTAGTGAATGCCGCTGGCGCCGCCGCCGCCGTGCGAGGGGCGCTGGTCGCGCTGCGCCGCCATGTCGTTGCCGTGCGGGTGGCGGGCGCCGCCGCCGGGCGTGGGCGAGTGAGCCACGGCTGGTGCATCGGGGTTGGACTCGACGCGCTCTATGGCCTGGAAGATCTCGGTGTGGTCGCTGGCGTACTGGATGGCGCGGCGGCCACAGTGGTCCGTCAGCTTGGGCGACACGCCTGCAAGGGCAAGTGTACGTCACGTATGTCATCACCAGTTTGTTGCAGCAGTACCGGTGACTATGTGCTTGTACCTGAATCAATCGGCTTGCAATCCAGCTTGTGACAAGGGGAACCTCTTTAAGCAGCTGTCGTCTATCTGGGCTGCCCCGTTGCCGCTGGATCTCGTTTGTAAGGGACCATTCTGCTGCCCGCACGACCCTTACCCATATTCATGAGCCACACCACCGCCTCCAGGTTGCCCGCCTCCGCCGCCAGCATCAGCAGCGTGCGGCCGCGCTCGTCGCGCACCTTGACGCTGGTGCCGCCGCGCTCAACCACCAGCTTGAGGCACTCAAACGCGGAGGCAGGGTCGGGAGCCAGACGGGAGCCGGCTGCAGGGAAGGAACAATGCGAGACATGGGTTAGCACGTGCGCGCAGACTGGCAGAGGAGCCTGTGCGTGCCTTGTTTTGGAAGTTTGGAGGCCATGTAGCTGTTGGCAAATGTTTCACCTCGGGTCACACCGTTGCCGCGTCCTTCACGGCACCTGCACAACGGAGGGCCCTTCAGGGGCCCGGCTAGGGGGACCCTTGCCCACATCACCGTAGGGCATCGCAGTATCGGCAGCACACCAGACCCGAAGCCAAGACCACTCACCTGCCATCATGCTGGGCGTGCGGCCGTGGTAGCTGTGCACGTCCGCGTGCGCCCCGCTGTCCAGCAGCAGCTGCACCGCCTCGGGCCGCCCCGCCAGGCAGGCGAAGTGCAGGGGAGTCCAGCCGTCCGCGTCGGGCTCGTCGGGGTGGAAGGACTTGTTGTTGATGAGCCAGGGGATGACCGCGACGTTGCCCGCCCAGGCAGCAAAGTGGAGCGAAGTCATGGACGGCTCCTGTAGGGGTAAAAACACAGAATCGACGCGACATAAGGATCGTCTTCACTCCAGCATGCTAATATACAGCCGGCGAAGGTTCCCCCGCAGCGCGCTTGCTGGCCCAACAGAAACACGCCCGATTGAAGTCGTCCGTGCCCCGGTGTCGAACAACAATTCCCCCGGTGCGATGGCCTGGAGGTGCGACGCGGCTGCAGGGGCTCACCTTGCTGGGCCACGGCAGGTCCCTCTCCGCGCGCTGCTCCTGCAGGGCTACCAGCACGTCGTCCAGGTTGGCCAGGGGCGCCAGCGCGCCGCCGCCCCAGCGCAGGCGCAGCAGGCGGCCCGACGGGTGCAGCTGCACGCCCAGCACCGGCACCAGCTCCTCGGAGGAGGGCAGGTCGGTGGCCACGTGCGTCTGGCACTTGCCTGGGGGGGGCAGGGGTAGCGTGGGATGGCTTACAGAGTGCCAGGGCAGGATGCTGCCGTCTGCGCTGTAGCCTAGCATGTAGCATCACATGAGCCTGGCGGGGACGCGCTAACCTGCACATTTCCCTGCGGTAACCCTCATGCACTCACCGTTCACTACCACTGAAATGGACCTGCCGAACATGTCCCACACCAGCGCCGCCTTGCCGCCCTCCCGCGGCAGCTGCAGCCCCTTCTGTCGCAGCCCCACGATGGTGCCGCTCGCCCCGCCCGCGCTGCTGCCCGCGTTGCTGCTGCCGCTGGCCGGCCGCACCACCACCCCCTCGCTCAGGTCCACCACGAACGCCCCTGCCACCAGCCCCTCGCCCGCCACCACACACCCCAGCTGCCCTGATCCGCCGTGCACCGACGCTCCGGCGGTGCTCCCCGCGCCCCCGCCCGCCACCACGCTGCTGTTACCCGCGCTGGTGGCAACGCTGTGCACGGTTGACAGGCTGCTGCTGTAGCTGCTCTCGCTCCCGGTGGCCAGGTGCGGCCGGTTCATGGCCTTCCGCGGCGCAAGGCCAATCCACAGGTGGCCCCCGCCCGCCCCTGCGTTGCTCTGGACGCCCTTTGCCGGCGGCGAGACCTCCACAACCAGGCAGGCCCACCCGACCCATGGGTCGGCCGCGCCCTCCGCAGACAGCCACACCGCAGATTCACGGGTGGTGCCGCCAGCCAAGGCGCTGTCCCCCAAAAAGGCCATCGCGGCAGCCACCGCTGTGGTGCGGAACAGGGGCCATCCCTCCGCATCCTCCCTGCCCTTCTCTATCTGCAAAAGATGGCGCGCGTTGGAGGGGACGTCTTTAGGGGGCACCACTGGTAGGGCTGCTGAGGCGACGGTTGAAACCATGGCAGTGGCACCTGCGTCGCCTGATATTTCGGAGCGCAGGCCGACGCCGGGACTGGCGGTGCTGGTCGAGGCGGCGGGTGCAGGGAGGTCGGCGCTGGGTGCTGAGACGGGGCCGGACAAGGTGTTGGCTGCTGCGATGCGTTGGTCGCCCAAGTCTGAGGACCCGCAGTCGGAGGGTTTGGACAAGAGGATGGAGGACGACTGCGCGAGGCGCTGCAGACGGCGGGCGAGGGATGCGGACGAAGAGGTCGCGCTGGAGAGCACCTGAAGGCAATTCCAAAGAATGGGCCGAGGGGTTGGCCGCAACGGTGCCCAGGTAAATCGAAGGTGGCCAACAGCGTCATTAAGACAACACTAAGTTGTGTGCTTGCACAGCCGACGTGACCGATACGAGCGCGTTCAAGCAGGACGCACGCAGCAACCCCAACCAAGCGCTTACCATGCCCTCAAGTTCTTTCCCTGGGTGCTCCACAACAGCCCGGTGCTGCTTCTGCTGCTCCGCGTGCCCGCCTGCCCCTTCCCCAGACGCGCTCCGCCCGACCCCGCCCCCGGCACCACCCCCCGCCGCCGCTTCCTCGGCACTGACGCTCTTCACATTGTACGGCACGAGCCGTACTTGTGCCGTACGGGGCGGCAGCGTCGACAGCATGGCCTCCACGACGCGAGGGCGGCCCCACAGGATGGCCATGTTGAGCTTCGACGCCCCCCATGGGCAGTTCATGTGGGACACCGCCGGCCCCGTAGGAGCCGATGCGGTCTCCCCGCCCACACTTGCCGCCCGCGCGTTCTCCACCACCAGCAGCGCGCCGGACGCCCCGCGCTTCGCTAACCGCATCCATCCCGAGGCCTTGATGGACATGTTTATAGGAGGCAGGGGTGGGGGGGCGGTGGTGACGCGGTGGCTGCCCGACTCAGCAAGGCCGGACGAGACCGTCGCAGGGAGGGGCGGGACTGGTGAGGTTGCCTGTGCTCGTGCCGCGGGAGGCAGGGGGCCTGCTGCTGCTGCCGCCGCTGCAGCACCGGCCATGAGGGCGAAGGGCGACGCGTTGGTGGGCGCTGGGGCGGCTGGAACCGCTGGTGCAGATCGCTCGGTGGGGGGGGAGGCAGGGGAGGGTTCGGGAGCGGTAATCGGTTGCTCTGCGGGTGCTGCTGGCGTTGAAGTTGGGGGAGCTGCCTGGGGTATGGGCGGGGCCGCGGAGAAAGGCGAGGCAGCTGCGGTGGCAGGCGCGGATGTGGGCGGTGGGGGAAGGACAACTGTGGGGGCAGCAGCAAACGGGGAGCCGGATACCGCGAGGGCTGCAGGGGCAACGGCTGCCGGTGCGGCAGGAGCTGCGCTTGCTGTGGCCGGTGCGGCGCTGGCAGGCGGCTGCATTGCCGCAGCGGCCAACTGAAAAGGAGAGGTGGCGGCAAAGGGTGAGGGCACGGCTGTGACGGCAATGGCGGGTGCAGCAGTGAAGGGAGAGGCCCCCGCACCCGGCGCCGGGGGCGCGGGTGGTGGCGGGGCCCCAGTGGCCACCAGCGCAGGCGCGGCAGCAAACGGTGAACCCACTATCCGCACCGCAACCGCCTCCATGGCCGGCTGCTGGATCTCCCGCCCTTCTTGTGTCCCGCTACACCGCTCTCTCAAAGCCGCCGCCCCTGCAGCAATTGCTGACGCCTCCGAACCGGCTGCTGCTTGTTCAGCCGCTGCCCCGTCCGGCTCCAGCCCAGGCTCCGCCTGCGTGCCCGCCCCAGCCTCCGCCTCAGGCGGTGCCTCCTGTGCCCCTTGCGCAGGTGCCTCCTGCGCCTCCTGCGCCCCCTGCGCAAGCTCGTCTTGCAAGCTTTGCGCCGCTAAGGCCTCCTGTGCAGCCAGCGCCGCCGCCGCCGCCGAGTGCCTGCCGGCCGTCGCCTTGCGCAGCGTGAGCTCGCTGACCAGGTCGCCGAACCCCCGCGCACTCTGCGTGGCACGCGGCTGCAGCAGCGGCGGGCCTCTAGACTCATCCCCATCCACCGGCGCAGCCCCGCCCCCGTCCGTACCCCGCCGCACACCCAGCAGCTCATCGCCTCCCCACCCGTCCTCGCTGCGCGCCTTGAGCATCTGCACCTGCTGCGCCAGCTCCGCCGCATCCCGCGGCGTGGTGGGCGAGTTGCCCCCTGCGCTGGGCCGCAGCAGCTTGTAGTGCTCCGGCGGCGGCGCCACTTTGATACGCGTCGACGGCACTACAGGGGCCCCCGCCATGGCCACCCCCACGCCCAGGCCAGCCCCCAGGCCCACAAGCTGGCCGTGCGAGCCCCCATGCTTCGGCCCCGCTATCCCCCGGCCATCCGAGGGCTCCCCCTTATCCTTCTCCTTTTTGCTGAACCCAAACAGCTTCCCAAGGAAGCCACGCTTGCGGTTCCGGTCGCTGTTGTGTGTAGTAGTGACTGACGTCCCCAGCTTCCGCGGCCCGGACGGCGCCTCCTCCTCCTCCTCCTGCGGCGACGGCTCCATCCCCAGCCGCGGCAGCGAGACAGCCCGCGGACCTCCTCGATAGAAATGATGCGTGGGGTGGGTAATACGCCGCCGCGAGGTCAGGCGCCCCACGTCTGGCCCCTGCTCCTCATCCGATTCGGGCAGGGGGTAGGGCCCTTGCTCCTCGGCCTCCTCCTCCTCCGGGCCCTCCCCCTGTCCCTGCCCCGACGAATCCGCGCTGGCAGGCACAAGCCTCACCAGTAGGTCCGGCCCCCCGCTGCCGCTTCGGCCCGCCCCCGGCTCCTCCACGCCCGGTCCCGTACACAACAGCACACTGGACGCCTCGCCCTCGTTCGGCTCCTCCTCAATAACCGACGTGAAGCCGCCTACCAGCTGCGGCGAGGGCGTGGTGGCGTACAGGCTGGCCATGGCTTCCGCGTTGGCGCTGTCCCGGTCTTGCTGCACGCGCGACAGCACGTCCAGGATGTGCACGGCCGCCTCGTCGTCCAGCGGCGGCAGCACCTCCACCGGCACTTCCTCCGCATCCGCAGGCGGCCCCTCCGCCGCCGGCAGCCCCGCCGCCTCCGTCCACGCCCCCTCATCCACCGCCACCCCACCCTCGTCGTCGTACCCGTCCTGGCCCGCCAGGATTACCAGGTCAAACGGCGTGATGCCGTTCGCTGCCCCAGCATGTGGGTCGGCGCCAAGCTCCCGCAGCAGCACCTCAACCGCCTGCACGGCGCCCCGCCGTACGGCGCAGTGCAATGGCGTCCAGCCCAGGTACCGTGCCGACCGCGAGCCAGGCCGCGGCCGCGCCGGAGCGCGCATGTCGTGGCCCTGCCGCGCCAGGGACCGTAGCGCCCAGGCCGCGTTTGCGCCTGCTGCTAGGTGCGCCGGCGTCCACCCTGCGCCGTTGTACAGCGGCGGTTGACGGCGCTGCGAGTGCGACAGGCTGAGCTTGTGAGAATGATGCCGGGTCTTCTGGGCCTCCTGGGCGAGGATAGTGACCACGTCGGTCCAGCCGCACTCGGCCGCCAGGTGCAGGGGCGTCTGGCCGTAGCGGTCGCGCAGGTCTGCCCGCGCGCCCAGCTCCAGGAGCGTCAGCACGGCGGTGCTGTTGCCGTACTCCGCTGCAATGTGCAGCGGAGTGCGGCGGCGCTCCTGGTCCGGCGCCTGGAACTCCTCCAGCGCGACCCGCTCGCCCGAGGCGCTCTCGGCGTGCTCGTACAGCAGCTGCAGCATGGCGCCCTGGTCGTGCATGGCTGCAGGGCGCAAGGGGCACCCAGACAGGCAGGAAGAGGTGGGCGCTGGCTGGTAGGTGCAGGACACACGCTACCTGGACTTGCCTAGTCACGCGCGTAGAGAAGTGAATTTTGAGAATATCGACGCTGGTTCCTGGCTCTGTTCAGGTTCGTTCTCGCAGGGTGCTGGTAACCGTGCCACGTGTGAACCCACCTGCCACGTGCACAGGCGACCAGCGGCGAGGGGGCACGCGCACCAGCGTGGCGCCAGCTGCCAGCAGCGCGTTGGCGGCCTGGATGTGGCCAGCGGAGGCCGCCAGGTGCAGCGGTGTGGAGCCGGACGTGTCGCAGGGGTCCACGCCCAGGCGCCGCTTGAACAGGGGCAGCAGGAACGTGAGGGCCTGCAGGAAGCATCGTCGAGGAGCAGGACACGTGTGTACAGCAACGCCGCCTGGCCCCCGGCACCAGTTACAAACCGTTGCCCGACCCTGTGCGGTAAGAGTCCCCTCAGCTGACACCTGTACTACGCGAGTGGGAGGTGTTTCTCATGGCAGCCGCACCTGGAGGTTGTCTGCGGAGGCCGCGTAGTGCAGGAGGGTTTGCCCGCGGGCGTCCAGGACGCCAAGGACTTCGGCCGCTGGCCCTGCCTGGTTACCTCCCACTGCGCCTAGAAGCTGTAGCAGCTCTTGCAGACAGGGCTGACTGCTCGCGGCGGCCATGTGCAGCGGAGTGGCGCCATGGTGGAGCAGCGCAGGTGCTGTCGCAAGGTTGCGAGCTGCGACTACATCTGGAACATGCTTCCAGAGAGCCGTAACTGCATCTGTCTGGCCCGCCCTTGCAGCATGATGCAGCGGGCTAAGCCCCTCATCGTCCGTTTCGCTAATTTCCGTCACAGGACAGAGGGCTGCTATCTGCCCTACATCTCCCGCTTGACATGCTTCTATTACAGCAGCTAGCCTCGCCTCTTCCCGGTGCAGCACATCCGAGCTCAGCGAGGGCCCTTGCCCACGGCCGAGGACCACCTCCATACCGATAGACTGCGCTCGTGTGCACTTATTTGCTTCACGCTTGACCAATATAATAAGAGTTATGAGGTGTGCCGTTCAAACACTTCTGTCGGTGTGTCGGGTTTTGCCACGCCCCCAGGAAACATCGGCGTGCATCTTGGTGACGATGACATACATCTGGTCAAGTCCTTCAGTTGAAGACTGAGGTGAGGGTCCCCTGCGGCACAACACAGCCAACGACTGATGCAAATGCAGTTGGACGGGAAACTGAACACATGAAGCGACCTGCAACGCCAAATGTCAAACATTTGTGCTCCGTTCGTGCGTTGTAGTCGGGCCCGCCACGTTATGATGATCGCCAAGCCCGCGAGTAGAGAGTCATAAGCGTTAGTGAGCAGCTTGGAAGGTTCTTGAGGCATATCCCGGCATATGTTCAACGCCGATGGAGCAAAATGCATAACATTCTTATGGCAGCCTGCAGTCTGCACCAGGGGAAGCTAGTAGACGACCGCCTCGAAGGCACATTGCCATCCCTCTGACCCTAAAAGAGCCGGGCACCGGCGCGCCATGGAGAATGTGTCCCTGCTGTCGTCTCCTTTTCACGCGCACCATGCGCATCACTTCCACAATGTTCCAACGGCAGTTCCGCCCACTCCCGTTCGGCCTCCGCCGGGGCCCCTCCGTCGCCTTGCCGCACAGACTGCCCGGCGCTGGCAGGCCTTTCGCGAACGTATCTTACGTCCTCAGCTGCTGCGCTTGAGCTCCGGCAGCGGCAAGCGCCTGAACGCGCACCCGCTGAGGAAGCCGATAAATAGTCGCCCGCACTACAGCCCGGCGCAGCAGTTGGGCGATGCCGCACTGCAGGTCCCAAGCACTTGCCCAGTGCATGCCGATGGCGTGGTACTCAACAACTTCAGTGATAGGCTCACACCCCCTGTGCGCCTGCGGGTGCGTATCGCACGCCGGGAGGGGCAGCGGCAGCAGCTCAAGCAGCAGCAACGGGAGGACCGCAAGCGGCAGCAGCACACGCAACAAGAGGATGACAACAATGAGCAGGACCTTCCGGAGGTGCTCTGCTCCATTGAGGTCCTTTCGGCTAGCAGGCACGTGCGCCGTGGGCCGCTGAGGCGCCTGGGCTGGGCGCTTCGCCGCTTTGGCGCTGTCATGAGGCCCCAGGTACGCCACCAGCATGCGCTAGTTATCGTTGACATGGGGGTCGGTTCGTACTTGGGTGTACACGGCGTACATGGGGGTCTGGACACGCGTGCATGAGCGGTTGATGGGCAAGGTCCTGGGTGGGTTCTGTCACCTGCATGTCTAGGGCGATTAAAGTAGAGCCTGAGGGCTGTCAGGTCTGGCGGCCTACGCATGTATATGCCAACGGGGCATATCCTGTTGTCTTCTATGCAATTGAGTGTGACAGCCTGCTGCGTCACCTAAATCAAGGCTGCTTTACATGGGTGTACTGGTCCTGGTGTGCTGCAGGGTCCCGGCCACAACGACACGACGGCGTCGGAGCGCACCCTCAACGTGCTCACCTGCGGTGCGTTCTTCGTTGCGGGGAGGAAGATCGTCAGGTAAGGCTAGGTTTCTTATCTTGCCCATGATGTGCAGCAATGGGTCAGGCAGCCCGTATGTCACATGCTCCAATTCCCGCACACATCCTTACTATGCTTCAAGGCAGGGTGACGGCCTTGGCGTTGGCAAACTTAGTTTACTGCACGTCGCCGCCAGCCCTGTTAAGCTCACCCTCACGACCGGCGTGACTTGCTTGCCGCATCCCGCCATTTACCCCACACCCTCCCATGCCACCCACCATGCCAGGCTGTGCCGCTCCTTGGCGGCCCGGCGCTTCGGCTGGAGCTTCTTGGCCGTGGGCGCCATCGCAACGCTGTACCACTCGTCCTGGGGCCGCTTCCGCCACCACATGCGCAAGGCGGACTACTACTCCATCGCCGCATCCGCAATGGTGCTGCGCTCCGCGGTGTGCGGCCCGCTGCCGGCGTGGCTCATCGCCGCGTGCGCGCTGGCCATCCCGCTTCGCCCCACGCTCGTCACCTCGGCCAACTTTACGGCGGTGGAGGTGCGCTACCTGCTGCTGGCGCTCTCGCAGCCCTCGTTGCTGGCCGGCTGGGCGGCGCACCTGGGGCTGACGCTGGCCGCCAGCGCGTGCTTCCTGCTGGAGGACACTCCCCTGGTGTCGTGGTGCCAGTTCTCGCACGCCGCCTTCCACGGCCTCAGCGCCGCGGCGTTCATGACGCTGCCCGGGGCGCTGGACCACCTGGCCACCAGCAGGGAGCAGGCGGCGGGGCTGCTGCTGGCGGCCGCATGAGGCGATGGGCGTCGGGCCGACGGCGGCGCGTAGCGGAGGGCTTGCCGGTGCGTGTTCCCAGAAGGCTGTGGTTGTCTTCAAGAGAAGGGGTGCTGTGACGGGGTGTGTAGAGGGCGAGGAAGAGGGTGGGGCTCATTAGTTTGAGCACGGTGCGTTTGGTGGGGTTGTGGGTTAGGGGCGGGTCTGATGGAACGGCGAGACGTTCACAGGGTGTTGTCTTGGGATGGTTGCGCCAGCTCCAGCACCAGGGCAGGCGCAGCTGGTTTCTGTGCAGTAAACACCATCCATGTGTATAACATGATCAATGGGGAGATGGTATGCATTTAAGGGCGTCGCGGTGTGGTACTGATGGTGCTTGGGCGACTCGTACGTGGCATTATTTCATCCGATATCTTTGCACATTGGCACTTAACACGGCTGTGAGGCGTGTGGGTAGTGGCGAATAAGCCCCGCCGCCCCGCACACTAGTTATTATTTTGCACTACTCGTCCTTATGGCCCCCTGGCTCTCCGGACGTGCCCCCTCTCGGGGTCTGTAACTGTAACTGTAACTTAAACACATAGTGTGCACGCGTACTGCAATGTGATCTGGTATGCATCCAGATATAAGAGAGCCATGTATGCAGCGTGAGCTGAATAAATACCCTTTCCTGGCCTGATGTTTTCTTTGTTGGCTTGTGCTTCCACAAGCCACAACTTTTAATGGCCACACGCCCAGGCAGGGGAGGGTCTGAGGGAGTTGGTGCTTGGTAGCGTGGGCTGGTTGCATCGGCCGTGTGTTCGTGAACATGTATAACTGCTAATTGGGACTGATGCTGGCTGGCTCCTAAGGTTTGATGGCCATTTACGTGTGCTGCCACTTCCTAGGTCTCGCTGCACCGCTTCTGGTCCGGCTGTGGGGGACTTGACGGTATGCCGACAGGGCACAACATTGGTGCCATGTCCAAGCTGTAACGGCGACATAACACAAAGGCTAGCCTCGTCTAGCAGCGCGCGTTTCCGGAGCTTAGTCAGAACGCAGCTGCGGGGTGGACCTCGGGCGAAGGCCAATGATGGAAAGCAGGGGACGTGGCTACTGCTCGGGGAACATGGCGGGCACGCCGGCACACCAGCTAGTCCAGGGGGGCAGCTGTTTGTTGATAGTGCTTTCTGATGCTCAGGTATGGAAGGTTTGTGAGGTAAGAGGCCAAGCCAGCGTGAACAACAGCGTCAGCAAGCTATTCGTCGCCAGGCGCCCAATCCCAGTGAACCCAAGGGCAAGGGGAATTCAAGTACGGCGATTTAGATCCGGGCGACAAGACTATTCTGAAAGCTGGAGCCTCAAACCACTGGAGAGGTGTCAGAAGTGATGCAAAGAGACGAGGAGAGAGGGATGTCAAATTTCAAGGACAGATCAGGGAAGGGAAGTGAAGGAGAGGCACAGGGAGGCAGGGGAAGAGCCAACCCAAACCTCCCCATTCTTCAGCACTTACGCTGGGTGGAGTAGGATGCGGTGATGGGAGGTACAAACGCATGTTCCGAAGCAGAGTTTAGAGCACTAGGTCCTTGACCAGACCGCCATGGAATGGCCAGCCGCACACCCACTACCGCGTGCGACTTTATGCAGGCGGCCAGAGAGAATCAACTTTTACGTAAGTGAGGTAAGACTCGTGGAGATCACATTGAGGGTGCTGACGGAAAGCCAAGGCGCAGCACCGTGCCCATGTCAGGCAGTGTCAGGGGAGAGCCCTGCATAGATCTGAGGAGTTACCATGGTTGGCGCGCAACAGACTCCGTAGTCTTGCTATGAACGCATACCTGCTTCCGCGCTCGACCACAATTGCAATAATTATTTTGTTCCATTCGTAATTAGCTGCCAGCATTTACCCAAAACACGCGAAAACAAACACACAAGTTGCTACACCACAGTGCAGGGATTCACAAAGCTCATTCTATTACTTGAATAGCTCTGTAACTATGAGCCTCAACTAGCAACCGCAATTGAGCTACCGCAAGTCAACGCCACGTCAAGTCAAGGAGGCGGACTCCGCGCCCTCCTAGACGCTGGTTCCAATTGACCTAACGGACGTAATACATTACATCATCAGGTACACATAAAGAGAAACGCTGGCCAAAATAAGGGTGGCCGCTAACAGCGGTTGCCAATGCTTGTTCAAATGTGCTTATGAAATCAAGTAACCAAGGAACCTGCATAATGAGCCTTTAATGACATTGCAAATATGTCTTGCCTTGCCCTGGCCTGTTAGGGTCGCAGCGTCGCAAGCTGTCAACTCAGTTAAGGGCCAACCAGTACGCCACCTGCCAGCCTTACCCTTCGTCACCACTGGCCCCTCGCCGCGGCCCAACGCGATGTAGCTCTTCTCCAGCTGCACCGAGTTACACACACAGCAAATATGCAGGCCATTAGTGAAGTGTGGCGCGCACCGCTCGAGGACGTTCAGCGTAAGGGGCAGCATGAGGACCCCCGTGCACAGGCCCTGTTGGAGACCGTACGCCAAGCGCTAGGCAACACAGGCACGGAGCTGCGGGACACACCGCACACTTCCTCGCAAGCAGGAGACGTGGAGAGCGAGCCGACGCAGACACCATGCCAACATGAGTTGAATGGGCACTTGGGCCATCCGGAGGTGGTCTCAAAAGAGGAGTTTTTTCCACCAGGTGCGCACCCGATTCGCCCGCTCAAGATACCACACCGATAGTGCCGCGCTGTATCCCACTGAACGTGCGCAAGGCACGACGCTTACCCCACTCGTCCTCCTTGCTGTCTGCAGGCTGTTCGCCCCAACGGGTTGGGCCGCACATGGCACCGTCGTTCACTGGTGGAGCTCCGGAGGCCAGCGATGTTGCCGGCGGCGTGCTTGCGCTTCTCCACATGCACCACCCCCAGTCCAGCCTGGACCCAGCCATGCTGTTGCTGCCCCTGGGCGCGACTGCGCAACACCTGGGCGTGGTGCAGCTAGCGGGCGCCAGCATCTCACGCGAGATAGGCGCAGAGGAGTATGATGATGCGCAGGAGGCGGGCGACAACAGCGATGCGTACGACATGCCGCCTCCGAAAGCCATGGGCGGTCCCAAGGCGCCCAAAAGGCAAGCACTCTACTTACCATGTAGATGGCCCCTTATTTAGTAGGTTTGTAGGCAACCCTGAAAGAATTATCTACCTTCTGCAGCGGGCCCCCCCAACTTGAGGCACTTGCTACTTGTCCACGCAGGCGGTCAAACGTCAAGGTGGGCATTCCTGGGGGTCCCTGCGCTCACTGCGGGGCGACCGAGTCGCCACAGTGGCGGCGGCCGCTAACCAAGAAGGTGGTGCTGTGCAACGCCTGCGGCATCTACTTCTCTCGGCACCACTCCCTGCCAAAGCGGAAGAAGGTACGTCGGGCTGTTGCTCCATGCCAACGTGCGCGCATCTCAGTACCAGCTTGGCGCACGCGTATATGTACCAGTCTAATACCAAGGCCGTGACGTTGTAGTGCGGAACCTGGTCTTGGTGGAGGGGTAGACATGTCGACCGTCGACTCCAGCGGCACAGCAGAACAAAGCTCGTGCGAGTACGCCCACCTGAGTAATACTCACCTTGAGTGTCCCATTGGTATAAAGCTGAGAGCGCACGCGTATGTTTGGCTTACAGAGAGGTACTTACCCAGCATGTGGGGACGCGCTGCACCAGTAAGTAGTCACAGCACGGTCAGAGAAGGCTACGAGTACCTAGGACACTGATGACTGATCCCTGCACCAACTGCAGGCGGGCGGCAGCAAGGCGGCAGCGCGAGCCAACAAGCTCCAGGCCACGGTGCTGGGTGCCGCGGGCACCTCAGCGTCCGAGGAGGAGCGCTCCCTCGCGAGCCCAGCGGGCTGCTGTGCGAGGAGGCGCTGGACGTGGGCTCCCCGGGCAGCGCGCGGCCCAGCAGCGATGGGATGGAGCGGGTGGAGGCACCGCGGGCAAGCGGAGCCAGCAGTCCAGCAGGGAACATGCACAGGTCGTCAAAGCGCTCCCGGCCGGACACCGTGGCCTCAGGAAGCGCAGCGGCCCCGGGTGCCGAGCCATCGGCATTGCTGGCCTCGTCTGCGCTAGCACTCCACGCTACGGGAGCGGGCCTGTGCCCCCCGGGAATGAACGCGTCCGCAGCGCAGGCCTGCGCGGCACAGCTAGCAGGTGGGATTGCAAGGGCAGCCTAGCAAGTACTCGCAACACGCCATGACCGCTAGTAACATGCCACGCAGTAACAAGCCACATAATGCTTGAAGGCATGGTCACTGACCCGCTGCGGCTATCATCTGCTGCGTGTGCGCAGACCTGGCCACGAGACGAGAGGGCGCTGCCGACCGGGGTGTGGCCCACCTCCGCCTACCCCTGATGACGGGGGTGCACTGGCCCGTGCGGGGAGGAATCTCGGCTGTCATTACCACGTACCTCAAGCACCCGGCGGCGTACGAGGTGGTTCCGCGCTGAGCAGGGCAGTGGCGCTGGTGCTGAGGGCCATCCAGAACGGCATGCGCCACCAGGGGAGCCCTGTGCGCAACCACTGAGCCAACCGAGGAACAAAACAGGCGGAATGGGTTGGCAGTAGCGCAAAATTCATCGCTTACTATGTATACATTTGTACCAATACTCTTGGCTCTCTTCCTTCTTGGAGTCGATGCGCTGCTCCTTTTTGGTGGTTGCTACATGGAACCCCCTCCAATTTTGAGCGAATCTGGGCCGTGTGACTGCTTCTTGTCTTGCGATTCGCATCTCTGTACTCTTTCCCCTACGATTTGCACGCGATCTTGCTCTTTCTGCTTTTTAACAACCAACTGATTGTGGACCGCGTTTCAGGGCAACAGAGCTGCATATGCACCACCATTGCAATACGTTTGACCTTGCTAGAGACGGTTCACTTGCCGCGTATCCTTCCTTTCTGTGGCCTGTTGTTGGGGCCAGCATACCTGTCACAAGACACAGAGAGGCCAGCCTCACTTCAGCAAGATCTTAACGCTCTTTACTGATAGGTGGCATACTCTGTAATTTGGTGACTTGTTGCTGGCCTGGGCAGTGCCAAATACAACGCCCGTCAGGGGTCCTTGCGCCTTGGTCCTCAGCAAACCATGGACGGCAAGATGGCCCCAATAAAATTGTGCACAGGCACCGCTTAGATTGGCCGTTGCCTCAGGGCAATTGCCGCACTGTGCGCGACAAGGGCTTCGAGACCGCTTGGGCGGTTGCCGGGGCATTCGACTCACATTCGGCATGGGCGAGGCCGCAATAGGAGTAAGTCTCTTGCATATAGATTTGGATAGGCATTATTGTGCCTCGGTACATCTGTGCAACGTCCTCCCTTCGTTTGTGCGTAGGATGGCACGGCCTTTGCCGGCAGGGCTGGCGCGCTGCTGGAAGTTGTGCGCCTTTTGGCTCTTGAGGAGGGGGACACTGGTGTCCAGGAGATGCAGGAAAGCAGCTGTGGGGTCCACTACTCGCCGGTTCCAGCAACTTACTCTGGTAGGGAGCCTCGTGCCCTCGCGCAAAGAGTTGCTGCTGCCCTTGAGGCCAGGAAGACTCACAACCAACGTGTTTTACGCACACGGCTGCCTACGCTATGCATTGTTGAAGCCGCCCTACAACATGACCCGTGGGACAGGCCCTTCGCACCAACGTGCCAAAGCTTTCTCGGGGGCGCCGGGAGGCAAGGATGCAGTAAGCGGCAGCAGTGCGAAGCTCGTCCCCGGAGGTCCATGCAATTGGTGCGGCGTGACGGCAACCCCCCAGGTCGGTAATTTGTACCTGATCCGTGACTTTGCATGGCATGGTGCAAGCGCACCCATAAGACTGTGTCATGTAACCCTATGCCGTTTGCCGTACATGTATGCCATTTATCCGGTGCGAATGTTCAGGGTACCGGGTTTGCATGCTCCTGCACATGCTGACGCATGCGCATGTGTCCCTGAAGGTAGTCATATAAGCCTGTATCGTCCGTACCTGTAATGCACTACGCAGTGGCGACGGCCTCGTGGCACAAACAAGCTGCTATGCAACGCGTGCGGCATCTACTTCACGAGATATGGCAAGCTGCCCGAACAACGACCCCACCAGGTATTGTTTTGGCTCGAGCGGTTCGGGCGCTACCCTTGCTTGTGTCTTCCCTAATCGTGCCCTGAGAGTCAGTATGCTGACAAGTCAGTCTGAGAATAACTGCCAACCATTTGGCCTCAATACGGCCCGTTTACATCTCTCCCTCAGCTGGCACAACAAGCTGCGGCGGCAGCGGCAGCGGCGGCAGCAGCGGCTGTCTACCACCCTCCCATTCTCCCCTCCGGCGAACCTTCAGCTGCGATCCTGACCCTAGCGGCTCACGGGGAGGGCCAGGCGCCATCCCAGCACCACATTGAGGCGCTCCTCAGCCACAGGCAGGCCGCCACCTCCAGCTCCCTGATAGCGTCCAGCCCACACAAGCGCAAGGACGCACCTCAGCCGGAGGCTGAGCTCCTGTGCTGCACAGAGGAGCCCGTGCCGGCCCTGCCCGACGGCACACTCCTTCCTCCCGCATCCTCTCGCGACAGGCCGCTGCCGCTGCTTGCAGGCGCCAGCACCACGCCCGCCACGGGCCGCGCGCCCGGCCTGCTGCACGCAGCTTTGGCCGACATGGCGCCCAGACCTACAGGCGGCACGCCCCCCACAGCAGCAGCACCAGCAGCAGGAGGATTGCCCGGGACCGCCGTGGCAAACAGCACCACGCTGACGGTCGCGCCGCTGGACCTGTCGGGCCTGCAGCTGGTGCCGCATCCAGGGGACAGTACGGCGCTGCGGCTGCCGGCATCCAGCAGCGGGCTTGCGGCGTCTGCTGCTGCTGCTTCTGCTGGAGCGGGCAGCGCGCTGTGGCGGCTCGGCGGGGGTGTCGCTGCTGGTGCGCCAGGCGCAAGCAGCTGCATCGGCGCCGGCATGACCATCGCCAGCAACCCAATAGCCATGCTGCCTCCAGACCTCCTGCCCAGGCCCTTTAGCCTGGGCACCAACGTGCTCCAGGTGCCGGCATGCCTGTTCGAGCCCCAGCCGATGCCTCGTCTAACGTACGCTCGGCCGCCAAAGCGCCGCGAGCGGCTGCCTGTCGGGGAGTCGGACGACTCGAACGCTTCCACGGACAGCAATGCAGCAACCCACGCGGACGCCGGGGCCTGGCACGAGGAGGACGACGGCGGGACAGGGACCGCAGCAACAACAGCGACCAACAGCACGGGGACAACAGCTCTCGCGCCGTCTTCCTCACCCAGCACTGGCGGCACAGGGCTGGTGCTGCCCCCGGCGCTGCTGCAGTGCGCGGCTGAGACGGAGCAGCAACGCCACCACCACCGCCAACAGCACCACTACCAACAGCAGCAACAAGCGGCAAGTGGAACTCCCTTGCTGTCCTACGCGCTATCAGGGGGCAACGGTCTCCTGGGGAGTGCGGGTGGCATGGACGGCGGAGTGCTCTCGGCCCTTGGGCCGCAGCAGCTGCAGCTGCAGCTACCCGCGCTGCCAGGGGGCCACGGCGTCATCCTGCTGCAGACCCAGCGGAGCAAGGGCCCAAGGAGCCGGGCCGCAAGTGTGACACCCAGCAGCTCTTCCGCACTCTCGTAGCACTGTTGGCTCTTGCACTGTGCAATGTACATCTTTGCTCGGTGGATTCTGGCCTGCCTTGAAGGCACATTGAAGGGCTGACGTGCGTGTGTGCGCGCCGGGCACCAGTCAGCTGATGGAGAAAGTGCTGGAAGCAGGTGCAAGCATACCTGCGATGCGGGTTGTGCTCATTACTGGTGGTGTTTATCCGTGTGGCGCTTCGTGTAGCAGGCAGGTGTCGACGTAGTACGCGTGTTCAGTTGCAGGCAGCCATCTCGCATGTGATCCTTAACTTGTCATCGCTTTGCAATCCCTGCTATGTTGTCGTCTCTATTCAACTCCTCTTTCTTCTACCTCCATGTGAGCGTATGCGTGCCCTCGTGTGCCATGAGCATCACAACCACACTGGCGATTCCAAGCACGACAACCCAACCCCCATGGCACTGCGTGATTGTACAGTTTATGTTGCTCTACCAGTCGGCTTCTTTGCTCTGGTAAGGTTGTACTATAGTGTCCTCTGGTTTACGAATTAACGGCTTACTTTTTGTCGGACTTGGCGGAGTTTGGCCGAGTGGTTGCGGTGTGCTTGGCTAGACAAAGAATTGCCAGGCCCAAACGCTGGCGTGGGCTATCAGGCTTTCGGTCGGACTCTTTTCCGCAGTTCCGTGCGTGTCGGTTGACACATGTGATGAATGCATGTAGCTGCTGCTTGTACCCTTGTAGTGTAGCTTCGTACCTGCCAAGAACCACATTGCTGACAACATGGTGGTACAGGTATAGACTCGCAATCCGGACTGCTCACCTGGTCCGTTGGTCCAAAGCTGATGACGGAAGGTCGATGGACAGTTCGGCATCTGTGCTTGGCGGAGAAGAGACAAAGTCGCCAGGCGGCTTTGTAGACATCACAGCAGTGCAATAAACTTTTGATCCACTCGCACCGTGGTTTTAGTGGACGCATAGGCACACTCAGCGGCCAAGTTTGTAACCTTGCACGAGACCCCTGACCCACGGGTCAGGATGGCGCCGGGCACCAAGAAGAGGGCCCCGGACCCCAATGTCAAATACACGTATGAATATGAGATCGAGGACATCTTCGTGACTGGCCTTCCAAGCGACACGCGCGCGGTCAGGCTAATCCTACACAGCAATGACCGAAAGCTCGCGGCCAGCGACTCGGTGAGGCACTGCAATCACAGAGCCGCGTGTAAGACAGGTGCTCATGCATACAGTAGCAACATTCGAGCACGGAACTTATCGTCGAGCTTTGTTGCGCGTGTGCCGAAGCCGGTGACGCGATCTGCGCTGGACGTGGCGGGACTGACCTTGGAGGCCCAAGGGACAGTCCACGGCACCTTGATACGCGACAGTATGAGTGGCAACGCCTCCACTCATCGTTTTATGCTATCTGTATCTTGCTCATCCTGTGCTGCCCTTGTCCCGCTCTGCCACGTGCTCCATGACAGCAGGCGGAGCTTGGTTCTGGCGGCGTCTCGGGCGGCACAGCCGCCATCAAGAACTTCGGGTTCAAGACCAAGCTGAAGCGGGGGCCCAATGCGCCACTGGCCAACACGCTGGTGCCCAAGGTCAGTGGGTTACCGATACCACACCTAACCTTTGCAGAGCCCAACGGTGCGGGCCCGGCGTGGTACGTAACGCGCTGTCCTGAGGCCTGTTACTACTTTGTGTCGCACATAACGCACGATCGCACGTGTCCTGGTGCTGTTTTGTGCGCTCGCACGTGTCCTGGTGCTGTTTTGTGCGCTTACCCGGCTTTCCGTCGAAGGCTGCACGGTGGTCAGCGCTAGCAACTTTGCAAGATTGGCAGATTGTGCCTCTTTGAACTTATAGAGCACCTTTCCCCAAGCCCCCAGCCGATTACAATCGACCTGCCGGTCAAACACAGCTTTCAGTCCCGCTCGTGTCAGCTAAAGCAATGGTCCTCCTGCCGCCTTTGGGCCTCCTACCTTTCCACCCGCACGCACCCCTCCGTGCACCTCAACCCATGCCCCTCCACCCCTTGCCGCCTCCGCCTCTCACATCCCCTCTATCCGGCCCCCATGCTGCACCCCGCCCCTCCACCCCGCAGCTGGCCCAGCTGTCCCTCCAGGCCAAGCGCGACACCGGCAGTGGCTCCCGCTCCACCGGCCTGCTGTCATTCTTCGACTCCTGGGAGGACCTGGCGGTGGCCTCCCTGGACCTGGCGGCGCTGGCCAACCGCAAGGAGGACCTGGGCTTCGGCACGGAGGCGGGCGTGCCGCCCGCCGCCAGCATCCAGGCGGGCGCCGTGGTGCGGCGGCACGTGCCGTGGACCAACCCGCAGGCGGAGGGCGTGGGGCTTATGGTGGGTGTGGGGGCGGCGTGAACGCATGCAGGGGCCCCCTTGATGGTCACTTACCATTGTGTGCTGGCTGTGCTGGTTCCACTGTGGCTCCTCGTGGACGTACCGCCCTGCTGCATTTGTACGCCACCGGCGCATTGTCGTTGATATAGTACCTGTGGCACGGCTGCTAACGGACCCCGCATTGCCGCCCTGCCACCCTGCAGCTGACCATAGGCTCCTTCTCCGTGCGCGAGGGCCGCTCCGCCATGCGTCGCTGCCTGCAGCCGCAGGCCTCCGGCACCGAAATCCCCGCCCCCACCGCCCGCTCGGACGCCAACGTGGCCCCCACCGCCCCGGCCTCCGAGACTGCGCCAACCGCCGCAGCTGCAGGAGCCGCCTCCGCCGTCACCTCTGCAGCCGGAACGGGAACTACAGAAGCGCCCCCGCCGGCGCCGCACTTCCAGGCCGGCAGTGCCAAAATCAAGGAGTCCGACCTGCCACCGGTTCCCACAACCGAGACGCCCATGCCAGCAGCGGTGGAGCAGCAGGCCTACCCTCAAACAGGTGCTGCCGCTGCCGGCCCCATGGCTGCCGGCGCCGGCTCGTTTAGCCAGCAGCAGCAGCCATTGCCATTCACAATGGCCGAGACCGCAGCACCAACGGCTGCACCCATGGCCGCTCGCGACGTCAGTGGTGTTGGCGGCGGCGGCGGCGCTCCGTCGGCGCGTGACCTGGCCACCGCCGCCGCCAGCCTCGGCGCCGCAGCCGGCCTCGCCTCTGTCGGCGGTGCTGCTGCCACCGCGCCGCTGGCCGGCGGGCCCCACGTCCGCGGCCCTGGGGAGGACACCGCCGCCGCCATGGGCGGGCCTGTCACCGCTCCGCCGCTGGAGCCCGCTGACTCGGTCAACGAAGGCACATGTGAGTGGGCGGCTGGCACACTCTACTTGATGGCGTGGTTGCGGGGGTACTTAGTCACCCAAGGCATGCATGCCTCTCTACTGTCGCTCGCCCCTTCCTATCGCTACATCTGTAGACGCTGCGAAAGCCTTGCACGCGAAATACCCTGATGTTATTCCCATGCACCCGCCGCCCCCTGCACCCCCAGTCCGTACAGTGCGCGTGACGTCCGCCATGCTACCCCCTACCCCCCGGCCGTCCATGGACGAGTTTTATAGCACGGGGTACGGCACGGGCCCGGGCCCTGACGCTGCCGCGGCAGCAGCCCGCTTGCTCATTGCATCCGCCGGCCCCAAAAATGCAAACGGTGCGACATGCAACCGGATTATATGGCTGCTCTGCGCCTAGGCCCACCCATTTCCATACACTCACCCAATATCCACACACCTCTCCCCTTTTTGCAGTGACCCAGTCATCTTCGGTCCAAGGGCCGCCGCCGGCCCATTTCGACCAGGGCCCTTCCGCCGCCCAGCTATCCTCCCCTGAGGCCATCGCCGCGGAGGCCGCCGCCACCGCCGCCGGCTGGGCACGTGCACCGCCGGCCGAGGGCGACCAGGTGCTGGCAGCGGCGGTGCCGCCTGGCACCGAGGCGGGCAAAGGGGACATGACCCTGGCACCCGGCGAGGTGGCGGGCGTCACGCCCCTGGGGGGCACCGCCCCCGAGGTGGCGGGCGCGACGGTGGAGCCCCTAACGGGCGGTGAGGGCCCAGCCGGGGAGACCGAGGCCCAGACTGGCAGCAAAGGTAAGCATCCAGCTCCGATTGCACCCACTCATGCCGAAAACGAAAACCATTGCCCCCGTCTGTTTTCATATGGTACGTGGAACAAGCGGGCATTGCTGGGCTGAGCTGTATGATATCATTGCCGGGCAGTGCTTCAAAACAACTTTATGCCCTATTACTGCGCCATGCTGCCCATCCAGTGGGCGCTGTTGCGGGGTCCCTGGCCACGGGTGTGGTGGCCAGCAAGGCCGTGGCGCCGGCGCTGGGGGCGGCGGAGCGCGGCACCAAGGGGCTGGTGGGCCGCGTGGAGGAGGCGGCGGTGGCCCCCGTGGACGCCGGCGCGGGGCTGCTGCACCGGGCAGCGGACGCCGCCGTCGGTGTGGCCAAGGCGCCGGTGCAGGCAGTGACCGGAGCAATTGGGATGGCCGCCGACGTCGCGAAGAGTGAGTGCCTGTGTCCGTTGCAGCAACATAGCACTGGGGTGAGGTGGGTGCAAGTCCGCAGGGCACACGGTCGGGAGGTCGCGGCAAGACAGGCGAGGCGTTGGTATTGCGCTTGGGTATGCCTGCTGAACAGCACTACGTTGCGTTCTACGCTGGGGTAACGCCAGGTGTTTGCCTTGGCCTGTGGTCGGCAGCTGGGCAGCCCGGTGAAATCTTGTGATCCTTTGCAAGGGCTGGCGATTGCAGTCCTGCACCTTTCGCATCAACAGTCCCTCCTCCCCCGCATCCCGTCGCCCCCAGCCGTGGTCACGTCCCCCGTCACCGCCGCTGGCGCCGTGGCCAAGGCCGCCGTCGACACCGCTACGGGCGTCGCCGCCGTGCCCGTGGCGCTGGTCACAGGCGGGCCGGGCGCGGCGATGGCGGCGGGCGCGAGGGCGCTGGAGGCGCCGCTGGAGGCGGGACGCGCGCTAGTTGGCGGAGGCGCGGCGCTGGGCGCGGCGGCAGTGGAGGCACCGGCCAAGGCAGGGGCGGCGGCAGTGCGCACGGCCGCGGACGTGGCGGAAGGTACGGCACTGTCCGTGTGGTCCACCGCCGTTGCTACATGTCAAGACAGTGTAAGGGCTTAGCAAGTTGCTCCTCATTCATACATGCTGCTATGACACCCTGATGTGCTGTCCGCAAACCCCAGTTGACGCCGGCTCGTCCCTTCCCTATCCACTCCTGTTTTGTGCACCACCAGGCGCCGTCACGCTGCCCGCCGAGGCCGTCAAGTCCACCATCCTGGGCGCCACCGCCGCCACCACAGCCCTCTACGAGGCTCCCCTGGAGGCAACACGTGCCGTCGGCAATGTCGTCGGCGGAGGCGCCGCCGCCGCCGCCACTGCGCCCATTCGCGCCGCCGGCGCCGCCACCCACGGCGCCGTCGACGCCGTGACGGGGGTCGTCGCCGCCCCCGCCAGGATGGCCGCCACCGCCGGCGAGGCGGTGGTGTCGGCGGCGGAGGGTGCCGTCAAGGGCGGCGTGTCGGCGGCCGAGTCCGCCACCAAGGGCCTGCTGGATGCCGGCACCACCGCCGTCACGGCCCCTGTGCACGGCATGGCTGGCGTTGGGAAGGTGGCAGGAGGTGGGTTTACAGGCAAGAGGTGCCATACCTCCCTTGAACAGATATGCTGCGCCATTGTGTATTAATTTTGACGCGTTCGTTTTAACGCCTTCTTTCGACGTTTGCTAGGGCAGTAACTGCCGCATGCGTAGCCACAGGCCGACCTTCCGTAACAAGAACCCAAGCCCTTTGCTGTGCTCATGCTCCCCTGTCGCCAGCGGCGCCCGCCCGCGGTGCTGTCGCCGGCATCCCCGCCGCCGCCGCCGCTGGCCTGGGCGCCGCCGCGGGCATGGGCACCGCCGCCGTCGGCCGCATGATGGGCCGCAAGAGCGACGTCGGAGAGGCTGAACTGGCGCCCTCTGGTGGTCCAGCGTACGACACCGCTGCATCGTCGTACACCGCCGAGAGGCCCGGGGTTTCGGAGCGCGTACCCATGCCTGGCCCTGTGGAGGAGGTGGAGGGTCAGCTGCCTAAAGTTGTGCCTGTGGAGATTGGCACGGGGGAGGGCCTGGGGCTGGTGGGGACCACAGCCTCGGTGGTGGGGGATGCCGACAGAGTTTTGAGGGGCACCCGGCAGGAGGGGGAGGTGGTTGGTTTCATGCCTAGTGGCGGTGTGGAGAGGTACCAGCCTGACCTGGTGGCTGAGCTTGCGTCTGCGGGACTGAGGGCGCCGGGGGTGCCTGGGAGGGAGGGGGCTAAAGAGGCAAGGGAGGAGCGGAGGGAGGAAGGCGAGGAGGCACGGGAGCGCCGCGGGGGTGAGTTGGCGGCGCTGTGCGCGGCGCGGCCGCAGTCGGTCAAGCCACACGGTGTTGCGGGTGGGTGCGTATGCCATGCCTTGTGCACGCGCGGTGTGCTCGCTTTGCACGGGGGCCGCAAATAACAGTCGCTATGCGCGTGGAGATGTGAAGCCACGCCCTGCGATACTTCATTCGAGCATACCAGCGGCAGTTCAACCGTCAAAGTTCGTATTTCCCATATGTGTATTCAGCGCTCAGCCTGATGTTTCCACGCCGCAGGTGGCATCCTGGGCGCCGCCGCCGACACCGCCATGGCCGCCGCCGCCGCCGTGGGGCTGGAGCCGCTGGCGGAGGCGGCGGAGCGCGGCGTGGCGACGCTGGCCGACGGCGCCGCCGGCGTCGTGACGGCGCCCGTCAGCGCTGCTGCCGGCGCCGCCAAGGCCGTTATCGGTGCCGCCGCCGGCGCGACCGGGGCGGTGGTGGGCGGTGTGGGCAGCGTTACCCGCGGCACCATGCAGGTGGCCAAGAGTAAGTGTGTTTTTGTGCGTGTGCAATCAGACTACTGCTAAGCAGCAATGGTTTCAGGTCAGAGGGTACCCGATGACAAGCTTATGCTGGCCTGGAGCTGCATTGCCGAGTTGCGATGGCATGTGCGGACCTTGCCCACCTACGCGTTGCATGCGTCGCCTCGCCTTTGCCCCGGTCCTTCCGCCCCACCCAGCCGTGGTCACGTCCCCCGTCACCGCCGCTGGCGCCGTGGCCAAGGCCGCCGCCGACACAGCTACGGGCGTCGCCGCCGTGCCCGTGGCGCTGGTCACAGGCGGGCCGGGCGCGGCGATGGCTGCGGGCGCGAGGGCACTGGAGGCACCGCTGGAGGCGGGACGCGCGCTGGTCGGCGGAGGCGCGGCGCTGGGAGCGGCGGCGGCCGAGGCGCCCGCAAAAGCAGGGGCGGCGGCAGTACGCACGGCGGCAAACGTGGCGGAAGGTGCGAGTCGACGGGTCAGAGGGATCGACGGTCCTTACTTCTGCCGGACTTCTGCCGGGCTGTGGCCATGCGCTCTCTTGATTTTCATCTAGCCTTGCAATCATTGACACCGCTACTGCCTGAGCTTAACATATCCGTCCCTCCGCCAGGCGCCGTCACGCTGCCCGCCGAGGCCGTCAAGTCCACCATCCAGGGCGCCACCGCCGCCACCACCGCCCTGTACGAGGCTCCCCTGGAGGCCGCCCGCGCCATCGGCGACGCCACTAGCGGAGGCGCCTCCGCCGCCGCCACCGCGCCCCTCCACGCCGCCGGCGCTGCAGCCCGCGGCACAGTCGACACCGCCACCTCCGTCGTCACCGGGCCCGTCGAGGCCGCCGCCGCCGTCACCAAGAAGCTGGCGGAGGCGGGCGCCGCCGTCGTGACGGCGCCGCTGGACGCCGCCGGCGCAGTCGTGTCGGGCGCCATCGACGCCACCGCCGCCGTCATCAAGGCACCCATTCACGGCATCGCAACCCTGGCCAGGGGCGGAGCAGGTGCGCATGCCATACACCGCCTGGACGACGCCAGCTGTTAGACAGGCATGATGTTGTACTGCACTGGCTGACTCAGGGGGGGGCTAACAGCGTGTTTCGGTACATGCAAATTGCACGCTGCAAGCTTGTACAGCGGTACGCTCCCCAACACCCTGCTAGAGGCAACTTCTCCGACGGTCCTTGCATTGGTCTCGGTGCCCCTGCCACCCCACGCTGTCTTCCGCTTACCGGTACCATCAATTGCGCCTTACTGCTCTCCCCCAGGCGCCGCCGGCGCCCACGGCCGCATGCACGGCACGGCAGGGGACATCGCCGGCGGGGTGCTGCAGCTGCCGGCCCGCGCCGCCGCCACCTCCGGCCGCGCCATGTCGGGCGTGGCTGGCGTCGCGCTGGCCATCATCGGCCTCAGCGCAGGTGAGCCGACAACTCACCCACTTGCAGCACGCCCGACTTGTAACACACCGACCTGACTGATATGGCAACGTCACAGCCTCATCAAGGGCACTGGTACACTGCTAGTTCGGTACCCTCAATTTGCCAGCCGTCCAATAACGACTGACTCCATAACCGCCTCGCCGCCAGGACCTGATGTGGCTTACCAGTTTTTGGTTCACCCTTGTCCGTCACGGCCCTGCCGCAGGCGCCATGGTGGCGCTAGTACACCAGGCCTGGAGCACCGCCTCTGCGGCGGCGATGTGGGCGCTGCACGCGCTGGGGCTGCGCGGTGGCCCGCGCGGCCTGGAGCAGCCGCTGCGGCGGCGGCGCGTGGGGCCGCTGCGCTGGGCGTGGCGGCACGTGGCGTGGACGGCGCAGTGGGGCAGCGAGGTGCTGCTAGGTGCAGCGCTGGTCACCATGGTGGCGCTCAAGGGCCTGGCAGGTGGGGTTAGCTTCTGTTCGGTCGTGACAGGGCAGCAGCCCGCGCTTGTTCGGTTGTGACAGGGCAGCAGCCCGCGCTTGTTGCCCTTAGCCGCACGACACCTGCCATTATGCGGACCTTGTCGTGCTGGTGCGGCTGATCTCGCTCAGCAATGCTGTTGCCCTCGCCTCCTACACTACTTTGACAACCCCAATTGCTGCGCTCCGCAGGTCTGCTGTCTAATTGGCTGCGTGACGAGCAGAGCCCCCTGCTAGCGCCACTCAGCACAGAGCTGCGGGAGCAGCGCGCCGCCGCCCTGCGCCGCGGCATGGTGCCGCCGCCAGCCCACATCCACACCCACCATGCGCACCACGGCAACGGAACGCAGCCCGGCGTGGAGGAGCGGGGCGGCGGCGGCGGCGGTGGCGTGCCGCCGTACGCGTACGGCCTGCTGGGGGCTGCTGCCGTACCTGCTGGTATTATGATGGCGGATGCGGTCACCGGGGGCGACAAGGAGCGGTCTCGGGGCGGTCCTGGGGAGGAGCGGGGCTTGCCTAATGAGGGCGAGGAGGAGGAGTCTGAGGACGAGTACGGCCGCAGCGTGAGTGCACACACGCCGGATGGCAGAGCACTTGCTTCAGAGGGCTGGAGACCCCTCCACGGGGGCCCTGCACTGGACAGCTGCTGACGTGCCAAAGCTTCAAAGCGGGCGACTCAGACCTGTCGGAAACCTGCACGTGTAAGGACTAAGGAGGCTGTGCTTGGAAGACGATACGACATCTCTCTGCTGCATGGCGCTCTGCCCTTTCCTCTGCTGCATGACCCTCGGCCCTTCTCCCTGGTGCGTGGTGAGGTGCACGTTACGCCTATCCCTCGGCCCCCGGCCCCCGCCCCCAGGTCCGCGAGTACCACGAACGCGTGCTGGGCCTGGCCTCGCCCACCCGCCGCCCGCCGCTGCGTGAGCGGCTGGACGCCATCCGCCGCGGCACCGAGGCAGGCCTGGTCAAAGGCACCCATGCAGCAGGTGCGTTTGAACGGGCAGGTGCAGTCGGTCGCCGTTTATTGCAGGTCACCACTGCCAATTGCAGTTGCATGCACCCTGTCTGCCTGTGTACCCTGCTGCTCGTGCTTTCAACGATTCGGCGTGCATGCGCAAGTCCGTGCTGTGCCTGTGTTGCTGGTGTAAATTGCTTCATGCTCCTGCTGTACGTAGGTGGCGTGGTTCGCAAGGGTGCGCGCGTAACGCGCCAGGGCGTGCACGCTGCGGGCGAGGTGGCAGAGGGCGTGGCCAAGGGCGCGCTGCTGCTGGGGGCCGTGCCCGTGGTGGGGACCGCGGCGGCGGCAGGTGAGCCAGAGAAGGGACACCTGCCAAGACAGTATCCAGTTCACTCCTCCGATGGCTGCGAGCTGCTAGACACTGTTGTGTAGCAGGTTGCAATGGTGCGTTTCGCGGCAGAAGTGGTGTTTTCGGTTCGAGGAATACAGCCTGCTGCTTGGTGCTTGTGCCGCATGAGTTGTGTCGTCGCGTGCGCGGCCCGCCAGGTACTGCGGCCGTGGCGGCCGCGGCGCTGCCGGCGGCGGGCGCGTACGGCGCCTACGCTGGCACCAAGGCGGCGGTGGGCGCCACGGCGGACGCCGCCAAGGCCTCCCGCGGCGCCCTTGGACACGTGGCACACTGGGCGTGGGGGGGCCTGGAGTGGGTCGGCGATGTGGCAGGTGAGGGACCGGTGGAAAGTGCCCCTGCGACATGTGGTGACGCACACAAGAACCAACACAAACAGGGTGGGGTGAAACGAATGCTGCGTCACGGCCGCTGTTCTGTGTTCTCACCCTCCGTTGAAAGCTGTGGACAGCGACGTCCTACCATTACATTTCTTATCGCAGAGCGTGCCGCCACCACCTTCGCCGCCATTGCGCTGCTGGGGCTGTTCCTGCTGCGCCGCCTGGTGGACGCCATGGCACGTGGCATGGGGGCCGCGGCGGGCGACGCGGCGAGCTCACGCGCCGACCGGCTGGCGGCCCGGCGGCAGACTGCGCTGGTGCGCCGACTGGGGTCGCGCTACGCCGGAGTCATGGTGCTGCCAAGTAAGTACTGGCTAGCCACCACCTACCTGTGGCAGGTAGCTGTTGAAGTAACCGGCAGCAGTTAGTATTAAGTAACCAGCACTTACTACGTTCGATACGTTGTGCCTTCTGCTCCAGCACGCTCCTCTTTCAGTCTAGAAGTTGATAGTCTCCATTGCCTGGCTCGCCTACAACTGTGCCAACCCTACCCGCAGGCCCCCTCAAGCACCTGGCGGTGCCCGCCGCCGCCCGCGCCTTCATCGCCGCCGGGCCCGGCCGCGCCGCCTCCCTGGCCGGCATGTCCCGCACCGCCTCCGGCTCCTCCCTGGGCTACGCTGAGGGCTCCAACGTGGCGCCCTCTGAGGCCGGAAAGCAGCACGCCACCATCCACGAGGACGAGCACGAGGCGCATCACCGCAACTTCTTCACCAGCCTCCTGTCCAAGCTCTTCCTGCCCGCCATCATCATTACCGCCGCCCTGGCCGCCTTCGTGGACTTCTGGGCCTGGCGCCTCCGCCAGCTGCTCGTCCACATCTGGTACATCACCATCGGCCGTACGACGCTGGACGACCGCCGTACGGCCACCACCCGCGGCCAACCGCTCTTCCCCGGCGTCGCGCCGGCCGGCGTCGGCGCCGCCACCACACAGCTGCCGTCAACGCCGCCCACCGCCCGCCGTCCGCTGGCCCCCCAATTCGCTACCAGCGACACCGGCGCCGCCGCCGCGCCCACCTCCCCTGCCGCCGCCGCCGCCGCCACCTCCCCTGCCGCCGCCTACCCTCCCGGCCAGGGCATGCTGCCTTCCGGCGGCGCATCTGCCGAGCCCATGACCGCCCGCCAGGGCCCCTCCCAGCCCAGGTCGCTCGGACCTGTCCCGCCGGGCCGTCGCCGGCGGTGCCCTGGGCGCCCTGGGCGCTGTGACCAGCCACCTGCCAGGGTTCCACGGCCGCCACGGCCGTCACGGTGCCACCCATGAGGAGGCAGCCATGCAGAGGGAGGGCGAAAGCCGCCGCAGCCCCCGGCACCACCATCGTCGCCACGGCCATGGACAGACCGCCGCCGCCGCCGCCATGCCGTTGGCTGCTGGCGCGGGCATGGCGGCGGCGGGCGGCGGCGGCGGCGGCGGCGAGCCCACGCCGTTCGAGCCCAGCCGTGGCAGGGACGCTGAGAACGAGGCGGTGCAGCGGGACAATGAGATGGCGCTGGGTGGCGGCCGCGACCACGAGCGCGAGCGCAGCGCCGTACTGCCCGACGACCAGGAGCAGTACCCGTACCAGCAGCAGCAGCGGTACAGCGACAGGGAGGCGGACAGGGACAGGGTGGAGGGCAGGGACAGGGAGGTGCACGGGGGCAAGCAGGGGCTGGGCATGGGCGTGGGGGCATCATGGGTGCGGCGGCCGCGGCCCTGGGCCTCAGCAGCAGCCGCCAGGGCTCTGAGCGCGACAGGGATGTGCAGCAACAGCAGCAACAGCAGTACAGCACGGGCGGAGAGCAGTACCGCGGCGGTTTCCAGCCGCTGATGGGGGGCGGGGATGACGGCAGCGGTACAGTGTACGGCACCGGGGTCGGCGGCGGCGGGAACGTAGGCGCGTCGATGGATAGCAACGCTGGCGGCAGCAGGGGCAACCTGCGGCGCTACGAGCAGGCGTTTGACAGTGACGCGCTGGCGCAGCCGCTGGCGGCGGCGCAGGCGCTGCCGTCGCAGCCACGTGCCCTACGGGAGGGCCGCCGCGCCAGCGCCACCCGGATGAAGGGCCTGATGGAGGACGCGGCAGGGGACCTGACGCCGGGCGAGTACGGCAACGGCCGTACCGCCGCCCAGGGAGGCATGTACGGCAGTGGACGCGCCGCGGCGGCGCCGATGGGCCCGATGGGCTTGGCAGTGGAGGGCGCGGACCCGTCGCGTGGGAGGTTTGTGTTTGGGGACGAGATGGGCAGCAGGGGAGGCGTGGAGGAGGTCGGTGGAAAGAAGGGCGGCGGCGGTGGGTTGACGGGGCTAGTGGGGAAGCTGATGGGTCGGGGCAGTGGGGGTGAGGAGGGAGCGGGTGGAGACAACGGCCGGGGCGCGAGGGACCAGGGTGTGAGTTACGAGCAGCTGCAGCAGGGCCACCACCACCACGGCAAGGGGCCGGTGAAAACGGTGGGCGGTGTGATGGATGTGTACGAGAGGGGCAGGGGCGTGGACCAGATGGCGTCCACCTGAGGGGCGTGTGGGGAAGGGCGAAGCTGGCCGTGCTGTTGGGGGTGCGTCTTGGCGTCTCGGCGACGGGCGGGTGTGTTGGACAGCGTGGCATGGCAAGCCTTGCCTATCATGAGTGTGGGCTGGGTAGGACTCCGATTCATGGGGGTATTCGGTGAGTTGCTTGGGGCGTGCTGATGTCTGTGTGCGGATGACTGCCAAAGGCTGCCAACGGCAGCCAGCCAATGTGGGCTGACCGGCTGCCTGTACTTCGCTATCGTTCACCATTGTGAGGCTGGAACGAGTCGGGAATCTGCGCGGGGTTTGCACTGAGGGCACATCCTGGTGACGGGTTTTGTTGCAGCAGCTGGCACAACAGCAAGCTGCAGGTTAAAAGGAAGTGGATTGCACGTTGACGGAATGCCCAACGATTGTGGTGGTGTATACCAGCAGCAACGGTCGTTGCGATACTGTTTTGTGTGCCGTGTACTGTACTTTGGACTAACCGTCGGTTGACACAAAGGCAGAGCCTTACTGCGAGGGATCTCGCACGTCGTTGACGACAAACAAGTTGCAGTTGCTTTGTGCCTCTTCCTATAAGGATCACTGTGGTGGCTCTCGCACGACATGGTTGACGGCAGCAGTGTCTTGCGTTTACCGAGGCATGGCCCGGTGGGTAGCACATCGTCGCAGTGTGGTACCGGTTACCAGTTGTTGCTATTAACGAGCGAGGTAACAAAGTGAGGTAAATGGGCATGAGCGAGGGCAGGGCTGACAGCGCTCATCACCTGCCTTCTTGAAACAACAACGCATGCGCAAACATCCACATTGTGCATGCACTATCGGTACGTACGCACATGCGCAGCTAGTAAGGAGCAGTTGTTACAAGAGGAGCCAGGGTGAAGCATGATAAGTCCATGCGCACCTCGAGACCTATGGGGCAGTACATCCCCGCCTCCTGCTGGCTGCCCTGCACCATACCAGGCGCAGCCAGGAACGCAGCCGGCAAGGATGACTGAGTGGGTCAGCGCCTGACAATACGCACTCTCACCAAGCCGGTAGTCCGGTATGGGCTCACAGTGTCCACCCGCATGTGCCACCTGAACCAACCAACACGCCCCACGCCTAACGCGAGGGGGAGTGCGACCCATAATCGTAGCACCGAGAGTACCACCGCAGCCCCTGCCCGAACACAGGGGTAACGCAAAAACGCAGGAGTGTCCCATACCACCAAGCTGCAAAGATGAAAGCCGCAGCGCTGCAACCTAGCGTAACCAAGCGCCGAAGTGCGGTGCTGAGAGAACGCCCCACCCGCCGCACCACACGCCAGACCGCAGCGCACGAGCACACCGCCAGCCCTAGCACTAAGGTAGCACCAAAGCCCTTCCTCGTGATCGCCAAAGCCGGACCCAGTCTCGCTGCCCAGAGGTCTCTCCGTACTTGTAACGCCGCTCAGCCATCAGAGGCCAAACGCACGTCCGGCTCCACAGGGCGCCCCGCACTTCAAAGCAGCCTAGACCCTGCAGGGTGCCCACGTGGCTGTGTGCTGTGGGGCGGTGCTCCACGACCGGTATGTATGGTTTTACAGTTGCGTCGCAAGTCTGGAAGGTCCGATGATGCCGATGGTCCACGCGCTCCAGCATAACCGCCGCGGACGCCTAGCTCAGCCAGACACAGCGCTGCAACTCAACAAAGAAACCCAGCGGCAAGCGGCGAGCCGCAGCCTCCCCAAACCCCAGGGCCCATTGCGGGCGTCAGAAATTGTCTGGCATCATCGCTTAGGGGCGACAATGTAAGCTAGTAAGGCAGCTCCATTGCCCTCGCGCAAGCCACCAACTACTCACCGGCCACCTACCAGCGACAACCTTGGCCCGCCGACGTGTGCCGACGGGATGCAACGGCTCGGAGCATATCGCGGACCAGTTATGCACGCCGTGTTTGGGCAGGAGCAGTAAGCCAGTAACGGTTGTCCTAGTTACTGGTACGTTGAGCATCCGCACACAGTACGGCACCACGCGAGCCACAGGTCAGAAACCTTGAAACTAAACGGAGAAGCCTTTTACTCCATTGATCCCAAGGGCCGACTGCCTATCGCAACACGCCCAGGGCCACTACCGCCAGGGCCGCTGTGACAGCGTGCGCTTGCTGCCATACGAATTGGGACACGCGGGTGTCGTCAGGCACCCGACTGGAGCGAGTCAAGGTCCTGCGGCCAGAGCCCACGCACCAACAGCAGCAGTCACCCCTGGCACGGATCGCAGTTGAACCGCCTCCATTTCTCCTTCACTTTGTTTTCCCTCCCCTCGGGCCAGGCTTTCAGTGTGGAGTGGAATCCGGCTGGTGGCAGCCCACCGGCAGCCCCTTCCCCGGTCTCATGCGGCACACATGGATCGCTCCGGGGGGGAATATCACCACTCCTGTCCCCCCTAACCATGCAAGCGGTCCACCCCAGAAGCACTGCAGTTTGCAATCCTGCTCCCTTGCCCTTGCACGGCTTGACCGCCAGGTTTACACCAGCTGTAGGTAGTGGGGTACCCTCCCCGGTACCCTCTGCACCAAGGAGCGGTAGCCTCCTGCTATCGGCATTCTGCACGCTGTTCTTAAAGTTCTCATAATAATGCCAGCAACTTGCAAGTAAATGGAGCTCCATGACCAGTTCAAGTATGAAGGCTAGAAAGGGAAGGCATGCCGGATGGTGCCCAGCGCCTGCTGATTTTCGCTCCACGCCTCCACCCCGTGCGCCCACCCACACCAAACATACACCTCTCAACGAGCATGCCATTGCCAGCCCAACATAGCGTGCATTACCACATCGCCCTACCCACCCCACCACCACAAAACTCTGGCCTTTCTCCAAGCAACGGACTGCAAATGCACTTGCAACAAACCAGCCAACCCCTGACAACGCATCGCCGTCTCAATCGTCCAAGCAGCTGCCAAACCTACGCCCCATGTACCTCCTCCCGCCCCTGCACCTGCCCAGGGGCCTCCAACGGCTCTACAGGCCCCGCCGTCCGCACCCAGCCAGCAGGCAGCAGCAGCGCCGTCGCCACCTCCACCCCCGCCAGTGCGGCCGCCAGCGCCCCCACGCCCAGCTGCACCGCCAGCCGGGCCACCAGGCCAAGCGGCCAGGGCAGGCGGCCCCACAGCGCCGTGGGGTGCTCCTGCGGCAGTTCCTCCGGGATGGCACTGGTGGCTGTGCAAGATGGGGGAAGGGGGCGCAGCAACGGCAAGGGCATAATGTGTAAGCGGGGCGCAACACTTGCATCATGGCAATAAGGTCGGTCAAGCCTGCACAACACGCCACCTGGTCTGCAGGAGGAGGTAAGCAACTCACACCTAGCCGCCTTAACATCTCCAGCAGCCAACAGGCAACAGCGTTTCCGTGGTTCCCTACGCATTACACGGCCTCCTCGCATCAACACCCACCTTGCAGCCAGTCGTCCGCCGCCGCAGCCACCGTGCCGCCCAGCACCCGCACGCCGCTGCCCACAACCCTCACCGGCCACCCCAGCAGCCCCCAGCGGCCTGGCTGCGCGCCCCCTCCGCCGCTGCTGGCACTGCTGCCGTCAGCGCCAGTGCCCCTACCGCCGCCCATCGACCTGCTTGCTGCACCGGGCAGGGCCTCCGCCGCCGCCGTGACCACCCCCGCGCCACGCTCCGCCTCCCGCGTAGCCTGAGCCCTCTTCTGGCCCAATGCAGGCACCCAGAGACACCTCGGTGCCGCAGGGGCAAGCCCGTGTCGGTCAGTGCTCCTGCTGGCCCCCTTGTACGCAATGCCGGCCCCCGCCCCCGCCCCAGACCTGGGTGAGCCAGCCACACCCGGCTGCTCCACCTCGCCAACCGTGGCGTCGGTCGGGGTGTAAGCACTGGACGCAGGAGCACCACGGCCCACTGCCGCCATCTGCCCATCCTGCGCACCACTGCCAGACGCACATGGCACCGGCCCAGTAGCAGCGTCGGTGAGTGCGGGCGCTGGTGTACCCGCCAGAACGCCAGCAGCGCCACCTGCGGCACCGGCCCGCTCCCCGTTTTGTGTAGTAGCATCTACCGCCGGCACCAGGTCGCCAGCTGCTGAACCTACCCGCGCCCGCCCGTCGGACACCGCACTGCCGCCACCCCAGCCCAGGCTCACACCCGCGTCGCCAGGATCCACACCCGCTTGCAGCGCACATTCATCCTCCCGCGGCCGTTCCCCAGATGCAGGTCCGGCCACCACCTCCTCGCCACCCTCCTCGCCACCCTCATCCTCGTCCCCCTCCCCTGCACCGCTGACCTCACTGCCCGCACTCCCATAGCTGGTGTTACTTCCGCCCCTATCCAACAGCAGGGCCCCATACTCGTGCTCCTCCTCCAGGGCCTCCACACTGTCGCCCTGCTCACTGATCTCCGGAATGGCGTCCAGGTGAATGGCGGGCGCAGCACGAGCCGCAGCCGCCAGCCTCCGGCGGCGCGAGCCACGCTTGCCGTACTTGCCCAACGTGGGCAGGGCCGAAGTAGCAGATTCCGACTTTGGTGGTGAGGCTGCGGCAGAGTTAGGGGATCCCGGGGCGTCTGCAAAGATGGGGCTGGTGTCGTGGGTAACGGACACTGGCACGGCGCGCGCCGGCGAGCGGCTACTGCCGCCGCTGCGGGAGCGACCGACGGCGGCGGCCTGTGGGCTGACGGCCGTGGCCTCGCCGGTGCGGCCAAAGCCAACGTCACCGGTAGGAGGTTTGGTGCTGCTGAACAGGATGCCGCTGAGCAACATGCTGGACACAGGGTCAGCATCAGCATCCGCAGCGTTGGGAAGGGTGTTGCTGCCGCTGCCAGGGGCGGGCTGCCAGCCGTGCGCGGAGGCGCTGGCGGAGGCGGCGGCGGTGGCTCGCGCCATGGCGGCGGCAAGGGCAGCCGCCAGGGAGGCCACGGTGGCGCTGGCCCCGGATGCCGTGTGGGCCAGCGGCAGCGGCGCGCTGCTGGCGTTGGCGGCGTAGCGTGTGATGGTGACGGGCACCTTGGCGGCGGGGGTGCCCGGGGCGGAGGCGACGGAGGGCAGGAGGCTGGAAGGGGCTGCACCCGGGGAGGAGATGGTCGGCATTTGGGGCTGTGGGGTTGGGGAGGAGGAGGGGCTGCCGATGGGAGCGATGGCGGCGGTGTCGGAGGTGGCGCTCCTGGCTGTCGAGGTAGGGCCCAAAGGTGTGTCCGAGCCCGGCGCGGCCGGGGCGGTGGGTGCCACGGAGGTTGCCACGGAGGTTGCCACGGAGGTTGCAGGGGTGCCGACCTGCGTGTCACCGCTGGCCGGCTGTGCGGCGGTGTCCAGGGGCGCGGCCGCCACCGGCACCACCGCTGCCGCCACGGTAGCCACCACTCCTGGCGTAGTTGTAGCGGTGTCGACCAGCGTCACGGCTGCGAAGCCTCCTTCCGGTGCGGCTGCGGGGGAAATTTCGCTTCCCAGAAGCTCCTGCAGCGTGGCAGCAGCGATGTCGGCCGGCGTGCCGGCCGCCGAGCTGCCCTCCACCGCCATGGCAGCTGGCACCTCGCTCTCCACCGGTTCCTGTCCCGCAACTTCAGGCTCCGCCACTCCTGCACTCCTCACAGCACCCCCCGGAAGCTCCGCTGCCGTGGCCTCCTCCTGGCGCTCCCCGCCTGCCCCTGCCCCCGCGCCGTCCCCGCGCCCCTCCACCCTGTCCTCCACCTCCTCCTGCTCCCGCATACCCATAGCCATGTACCGCTGAGCCCCCTCCATCGCCGCCGCCTTCAACGCCCTCAGCTGCCCCTCATCCATACCAAACGTCCCCTCCCCCGGCGCCCCGCCCGCGCCCACCACGCCCTCCTCCATGACCTCCGCCTCCGGCGCCGCCGCCAGCCCTGCGCTGACCAGCGCATCCCCCGCCGCCACCGCCTCCGCCTCAACCGCCAACAGCACGCTCCTCTGCCCCGCCGTCAGCCCTCGCTGACCCCCAGCCCCCTCGACAGCCTCCCCTTGACCCACCAAACCCACATGCACCTCCTGCCGCAGTCCCTCGGACGCCGGCTCCTTCAAAGGCTCTATCTCGGGCACTGCTGCTGCCCCCACTCCCGGCCCTGCATCAATCATCTCCTCTGCCACCTCCTCCTGGTCCAGCATGCCCACCTCCTGAGCCCGCAGCTGCTCCGCTGCCGTCTTCTGGATGGTCTCCACACACCCAGTCAGCACGGCCTGCATCATAGGCAGCCGCAGCGTGCCCCCGCTGCCCCCACTGCCCCCGCTGCCCCTATTGCCCCCATGGCCACCGCTGCCGCTCATCCTAGGCATAGGCGAGGCAGCTGCCGCCTGGACCTGCGCCCTAGGGCTCAGGTTCCCGCCCGTGCCGCCCGCTGCCCAGCTGCCGAGCGCTGTCGGAGGCGGTAGGTCCTCCACCGTGACCGGGACGACCGTGCGCGGGCTCGCCAAAGGAGGCGGAATGCGCGTGGGTGAGCCGACGTGAAGGTGAACGTGAGGGTGTAACGGCAAGGGCTCTCCAGGTCCACCTTCCCCACCGCCGGCGGGTGGAACGGGTTCGCCTTCGGGTGCTCCCCGCATGCCGTACAGCTCCATGGCTCCGGTGATCTCGCCGCTGCGCTTAACCACAAGCAGGTCGTCGCTCTCGCCGGGCATGCGACCTACGAGCCGGTGGTGTGCACACAAGCAGGGGTGGCTGTACGATGAATTGCTCACTACGCATTACAACACAAGAGGCCCACCTGTGCAGCTTCATCGAGAAAGGAAAAGTGTTCAATGACGATGCAAGAGTGCCATCCGTGGCGTCCACGGCTGGTACCGGTATCTCACCTTGTGCTGTATTAGCGGACACCGACTGCTCGATGGACACGGGGGTTCCAGCGCTGGGCAAACTCCCCTGCCCCTGCCCCGAGCCACTGCCCGATGCCGTGCCGCTACCGCTGACGCCCGCAACCCCCGCATCCGGCCCCGTCCCTGCCTCGCGCTGCACCCCTCCTACTCCATCATCCCCAACAGCAGTGTGTGGCACCGCCGTCCTCTGCTGCCCATTGGCAGCCGCGCCCCCTGCACCGCTGCCCTCACGCTGCAGAGCGACCGGGAGCTGCTGCTGCCCGAACAGCAGCCGCCCCACAGCACTGCCACCCAGTCCCATCCCCACGCCCCTGGCAGCATGCCCCGCCACCGCCTCATGTGCGGACGCTGGGGGCAGCGAGGCACTGCCCGACCTGCGGTCCGGCAAGTCCGTGGAGGCCTGCGCCCCGGGGGCAGCTGCTAGCAGCTCTTCCGCCGACATCAGACGCCGTACAAGGCCCTGCGACCCCGCCGCGTGCCGTGTGGCCTCCAGCACGGCCATGGCGGATGACTCGTGCGGCTCCTGCTGCTGCCCGCCCGCAGCCAGCCCCGCCTCCCTGGCGGCCGGGGAAACCGGGGTGTCAAATTCCAGGTCGCCCACAATGGGTGCGCCCGCGACAGCGATCTCAATGTCGATCTGCTGGCCATCTGTGTCGGGCGGAGTGATGCCCTTGCTGCTGCCGCCTGCTGCACCGCCGGAATTGGTGGCTGCGGAGCCGCTGTGCACCCCGTGGGGCACGCCGTTTGGCTGCAGCTCCTGCTGCTGCTGTTGCTGCTGCTCTTGCTGCCCCAACTCGCAAGTCTGCTGCTGCTGCTGCTGCTGCTGCCGTTGCTGCTGCTGGGACAGTTGCAGAGGCAGCACGGGGTCGGCCGTTGTGCCGTCGATGCCGGGGTATCCGTGCGGTAGCACCTCGCGTGCCCCGGCCACAGGCCCGGGGGAAGGCGGGTAAGGGTCCACGATGGGAGCAGCAGCAACTCCAAGACCTCCGGCGCCCTGGCCCGAAGGCGGGCCCTCCTCCATGACAGCGGCCGCAGCGGCCGCAGCGGCCGCTGCTGCCGCCTCCTGCGCTGCCTGCGTCGCAGCCCGCAGCCTGGCCCCGTCGTCACCGTCCAGCACCACCCTGGGCACCAGCTGCACACCCTCCTCCACACGCGCCGCCACCTCGTCCTGCTCTGCCCCGGAGCCTGACTCAACCCCCTCTGCATCCCCGTCTGCGACCACCCCGTCCTGGGCAGCCGCCGCGCCGTAGATGCCGCTGGTGCTTGCTGCTGCAGCGAGGGCGCGAGGCTCCTCCGCAGGCTGACTGGTCGCAGGCTGACTGGTTACAGCTGTGAAGGGCACACCTGTAACCGGGACGGCCACGGGCGCAGCTCTAGGTGCCGAATCACGCGCAGGTCCGGGGGCTTCGGATACAGGTTCAGGTACCTGTTGTGCCGCCGCCTCACCATAGCTGCTTGTGCTTGCTGCTGCAGGAATCGCAGGGGACTCCTCTGCGGGTCGGCCGACCGTCTCCGCGACCACGTGTGCGACTGGGACGGCCGCAGGGGGCGGCGCCACAGCCGTCGAGGCGTCAGGCGCAGGGCCCGGCGCCTCCGCCACAACCGGCACCTGCTGCTGTCCGTCCCTATCTGCATCTCCAGCCACACCAGGGGCGGCGTCGGTGGTTGCCGCAGCCGCAAGCACAGCAGGTGGCAGAGCGCCAGGCGGCTCCGTGACGCCCCCCACGGCAGCAGGTGATGTCGTTGCCGCTGCCGGAGCACCGGGTGTGGCCGCTGACGCTTGCAGCACATCAGGCGCCACCGCCGCCGGTGCGCCCAGGCTACCCGTGTTACCAGCTGCAGTGGGCTGCTGAGCATCGGAGGGCTCTGCGGCGTAGCTCGCAGCGGCTGGTGCTGCCTCTGGCGTAGCGTCCGCCGGCGCAGCTACTGGAGCGTGCGCTTCCGCAGGAGCAGCAGCCGCTGGGAGGACGCCAGCCAGAGCTGCAGCAGCGCCGGAGGCTGGCGTGAGCCTCTCTGGCGTGGTGCCGCCGGCGGATACGGACTCTGTGTCGGGCTCCTGGGGGTATTCTGTCTCCAAGGGGGGCAGCGAGGCGGCGGTGATGTCGGTGGCGGCGGAGTTGATGGAGGCGGTGCGGGTGGCGACGCGGCTGCCGGGGTGGCTGGCGGTGGAGGCGGTGGGGGTGGCCGGCAGGAGGCCGGCGGCGCCGCCGCCAGAGGTGCGTGCGCTACGCGACGGCGCCGGGTAGGCGCTGCCGCCTGGGGAGGTGGAATCAAAACGTCAGCGGAAACATTACTATCAACACGGCCTGCGCGGCTGTGGTTGGACGTTGGGTGCAGGTTTTCTCACGGCTGCAGGGGGAAAGGCCATGATGTTGTACAAGGAGGAGTTCAGCTCGGAGTGGGAGGATGAGACGGCGGATGGGGGCACGTCAAGCTCGGAGGACAACGGGGGCGAGCTACAGCGGGGGGTGGGAGAAGCCACGACGACATTGCACTCTGAAACAAGTGAGTTGGCCGTAGCCATGTTGTTCTTAAAGGCTGCGGTTGCCCTTAGCTCACGTACAACATCACCAGCCGTTCAGCAACATCGACCTACGGCAGCTGTCCATGCATCAAGCCGTCTACCGGCACTCGCGTAAATGCCAAGCAACTGTAATGTATGGTCTTACAGCGGATGTTGGCGAACATTGGCGATGTGCACGTGTACCACGTACCTGCCAGCAGCTGGGCCACCACGGGGTCGCCTCGCATCCCAGCCGTCACGTGCATGATGCTGGCCTGCAGCGTGGTGCACAGCACGGCACGACGGGTTATGGGTGCAGCGCAGGCACGTGGGCAGGGCACGTGGCACTTTGCGACGTCGTCTCGGCTCATCCGCCCCGTGCGGCAACGTGTCCTTGACTACATGCTTCAGCACAACGCAGTGCCAAGGACCTACCAGGTGGTATAGCCGAACCACTGTGCAGCTGTCCTGCCTGCTGGCCAACCCGCCAAGACCACACGAAAGCACTCCGCCCTAAACCAACCGCAGCACACATACAGGCCAGCGCCGCTCACCCTCAGCACGTAGGACCTTGGCCCTTCCTCCACCCCAGCCCCTCCTGCCCCCGCTTCGCTGCCCCGGGCCCCTCCGCTCCGGTTGTGGTGGTGGTGGTTGGGGTGCAGCTGCCAACGCAGCTCCACCTGCCCCGGCCGCCCCGGCGTTGCGTCCAGGTGCTGGGCCAGGTCTAGCGAGGCGTCGGCGGCCATACCAGGCAGCGGGTGCCAGGCGGGTCCGGCGGAGCGGAAGGAGGAGGGGCTGGCGGGGGAGGGCAGGAGGCCGGGGGACAGGGCGGCGGGGGACGCGGGAGGGGAAGCTCCGGGGGCGGGTGTGGGCGCAGGAGGGAAGGCTCCGGGTGCGGGTGCGGGTGCGGGAGGGGAGGCTCCGCGGGCGGGTGTAGACGCGAGGGCTGGTGCGGGGGCGTACTGCAGCTGGAAGTTGACCACAGCCTAGCGGAGGGTGCATGGCAGGGAGCAAAGAGCACGGTGGGGCTTCTGGGACGTGGGGAAGTCCTGTTGTGAGCATGAGCAGAGGGCTAACGTACGCAGTTGCACTTCGGTACCTAGTTTACACGGGAGCCTGTGAACGTGCCTGGTCGCGGCAGGGGTGTGAAGGTGGTCGGCAGCGCCGCAGGCTAGGTGGCGAAGCTGCCCCACTGCCCTGCCGTTGCGGGGCAGCGCACATGCGCTGCCCGTTTCCAATGCGTTACAATATGTACGGCGCCCTACCTCTTTTCCGCTGTGAATGGTTTTGGTCACAAGCACCAGCAAGCCTGGCCACTGAGCCGCGGGGCCGCGAACTGCCGGAGCCGAGCCCCCCGCCTCGTGCGCCCGCGGGTCGCCCGAGGCATGCTCCGGCGTTTTGATTGCCGGAGCTGCCACTGCGTTCGCCTCGCGGTCGACCCGGCTTCGCGGCAGCCCCAGGTTGGTCAAGCCACGACGGAGCACCGAACCGCCACCGACGCGCACTACCCGAAGGGAGGCAGCGTTTGCTGGAAGCGGCGGGCCGAAAAGTTCGCCGCCATATATGATAAACTCCTGCGGTGGTCGCGGGGCGTTAAAAAGGTTGCGAAAGGTGGAAAGGTGATATTCGGCTGAGTCTAGCGTTTCGAGGGGTGTTGCAGGTGGTGCCGAGGGGCCTAACAACAAGCTGTTTGCGGAGTGACAACATCTGGCAACATGCTTTGTATTTTGCAGCAGTGATGAACCCTTTTGCCGAACCGGCAGGACCCCGAAATGACAGGTCCGCGACGACCGCGTGCGTTGCTCTTTCCTGACACATGAGGTGCAAGGCAGCAGTTTTACACCTGTTTAGGCGAGAGCCTACGGCCGACGGTGGCGCCCAAACGGTGACCGAGGACCCCAGGCACGCTGCCGGAGCCACCGGCCGAAGGCTGCTGCGGAGTCGTGTTTGCTTCTCGCATTGCTTATTTTAAGCTTTGCATCTATTGCAGCAACAATAGAGAAGAATCGCGGCACTTCACTGACCTTGTTGTGTCGGCGCATGGGACGACCGAAGTGCCAACGACCCATGGGCGCGCGCCATTCGCCCATTCCGATGATGGCATAAAGACTGAAGTCCTGGACCCTGCCTGCTGTTTCAAACTACTAGCAACCTTGAAATATATACAACATAAGCCTTTTTCACACCTACATAATGCACGAGCACGAGCTAGTCAAGAATGCGCTGGCAAAGGGTGGGTCGTCCACCGAGACTGTGTCGCGACCCATGGGTCCTGCCCCAGGCAAAGCAGTGTCAATGCAGCAACGCCGACAGATGGGAAACTGTGAGCTTTGTTCGTTGTTCCACCCCAGAGGCTAACCTTGTTCCGCGACCCTGTTTCGGCATGTGCGCTCGGCCTCGCAGGCCAGGTGCTCATCATCTGCACCTCCAGCAGCACAGTAGGCAACCGCACCGACGCAGGAGTATGGTGAGTTTTGCAAGGAAGCCGGAACTTTGCCTTTCAAGGTCCATGACGCAACCTTCCCTACCTCCAGCTTCACGCGTCCGTTTCCCTGTTCTCCTCCCATGAAGGACTGCAACCATTAGAAAATGGTACATGGTGCATCAAGCGAGACCTAACCTTCCCTGCCCCTCCCTGTTGTGGTGCAGGCTGAGCGAGGTTGCAATACCGTACTACATCTTCAAGGTACTCTCCCTGGGCGAACCCTCGACATCACCACTGGCGTCCAAGCCCGCTTGCCCAACTTGGCACCCCGTCACCCTTGGGTGACATGATGCACAACACCTCAGGACCACCGCCATTGCGTCTCCTCCATCCCTGTCAGTAACTGCCGTCCCATGTCACGACCCGCTGACATGCATCGCTGGCAACACCACTTATACATGTAAGAATTGTGGCACGTGCGTGTGGCGCAGGAAAACGGCTACGACGTCACTGTGGCCTCGGTGCGCGGCGGGCCGGTGCCTGTGGACGCCGCCAGCCTGGCGGAGCAGGACAGCATCCCGGAGGTGGCGCGCTTTATGGCGGACGGTGCGTGGGCCGTAATCCGTGATGTGGATCGCAATGTGGCCGTGCGAGCAAGGCTCGCAAGATGCAAAAGGCAACTAGATTGAGTCATGAAGCAACCTTCCCGGGTACGCACGTTCAGTAGCACAGTGCCACAACCCCACGCAGCGGTCTGGGACATGGCAAGGCCCATGTGGCCACGTGCCGGCGACACAAGCGTTCCCCTCGTACACGCGCGCGCCCGTCCCCAGGCGCCCCCTGCCTCCCACCCCACCCCTGCAGACGCCGCCATGCTGCAGCTGCACCAGAGCGTGCCGCTGGAGGGCGTGCAGCTGCCCTCCGGCTATGTGGTGGTGTACCTGGCGGGCGGCCAGGCGGCCATGGCCGACATGCCCGGCAACAAGGAGCTGGAGCGCGTCGTGGGGCAGGCGGCAGAGGCAGGTGGGTTAACTGGCCTGCACTCCTGCGTCGTTGGCAGCATGGGCAGCACACCGTACCGTCTGCAGGCTGTGCGCACGGTACCATGCCAGACGGACATGACTACTAGGCACGGAAGCAGTCCGACCGGATGGCAGAGCTCTGAAGCGACCTTACGCACCCCGCGGCTGCTGACAGCTGCACCGCATACCCCCGCTGCAGGCCGCATCATCGGCACGGTGTGCCATGGGCCCGCCGGGCTACTGGGCGTCAAGGGGCCTGACGGCAAGCCCCTGGTGGAGGGCCGCACGCTGGCGTGCTTTACACAGGCGGAGGAAGAGCACACGGGCGCAGCAGGTGGGTGCACCGCCGCCCGGGCGGGGCCGCAACATGCCACTCACGCGCTGTTGTTGCAAGGAGACGTTGCGGATACTAGTTGCGGATACTGGTACTCTGGGCTGATGTGGTGGGGTTGCCCGCACGTATGCGTGCAGGGGCGGTGCCCTTCCAGCTGGAGGCCAAGCTCAAGGAGCTGGGGGCCAAGGTGGAGCCCGCGGACGTCAACATGGAGAACGCCGTGCAGGATGGCACACTCATCACCGGCCAGAACCACAACTCCGGTAGGGCGCGCTGGTCATGCAGGCAGACGCTCACTTGGTGTCACTGCCTCAAACCCTGTACCTGCGTGTGTCTCTTGTTGCGAGGCATCTGGCTCTGCTCCTGGTGTTTGGTGGATGCGGTACAGGCCCCTGCGAGTAACTTGCGCTGGCACTCCCTGAATGCCTGCAGCTGCTCGTGTCGCAACTTTGTGCCTCGAGGCGCTGTCGACATCGCCGGCTGGACCAACGGACATCCCACAGTTTGCAAGCGGCACTATTGTCGGGGCTTCAGTGATTGGGGAGGTGTGAGACGAGTCGAGTGGGGGAGCTTGTAGCGCGACCGAGGCGGTGGCCTTGTCGAAAGGTGACAAAGCAGCATGAATGGTGCTTATCATCATCTTGGTTCATGTCCCGATGATTGGTGTGGCTAGTTGCTCGCGTTGGCCAGTTTGGGAGGATGACGTTCAGGTGTTGCAAGTGCTTGCACACGTTCTGGCCAAGCGGATCCGAGCTGCCTTTAGGAACCAACAGTTGAAGGCAGGGTCTCGGTTGGTGGAGTGTGGCCTTCACTGCGGGAAATGGGCGTAAAATTCGGCGTACGGCGACAATGCAGCTTTAGTCTCTCGTCGAACTTCTCGCTTGTCTACTCGCGAGGATTGGTGTACCACTACTACGGAAACTTGGCGTTTGCCTGGCTGAAGGCCGCTAGAAGCATCTGCGACGCTGCAACGCAAATTGTGCCGGCTGGTGACCATACAGTCGACTGTGCTGGCGCCATGCCACTATAGAGTCCCTAAAGGCTATTAAACCGCCGAGCGCCAGAAGTAGGCAGCTTCTGGGTTGTGCGAAGCAGTCTCTATCCACACCAGCGCGTCTCGTTCCCGAACCAGGTGTGCGAACCGCCAAGAACAATATCGCCGAATTTCGATGGAGAAGCGGGATATTACCTTCTGTGTTTCAGCAGGCTACATGGCATGATTCGGGTATAGTCGTGTGGCTCGTGGAACAGCGCTTGTCATACACTCCCTGTTTGTAGCTTGAACAACCCGAAATCGTTCTTACGTTCTCGTCTATGCATGTCTTTTCCCATGCCCTGGTTTCCTAGCAGGATACACACGTCTCAAGACAATGCACCCCCAGCCGTTCCTTGGGACCAACCGGCGCCAGGGCACTCCGTGCGGCCCTTGTCATTGCCAACCATCTGCTAGTGTTCGACCCATTGTAGCAGCCAATACTGGGCGAAGGCCGCATGGTCTGTCGCGATTGCTCAGCGTGGTTGCGCGAGCCGAAGCAAGTCCAGGCTCACAGGTGAGTCTGCGCCACTGTATCAGCTGGCCATGGTGTAAAGCTGCTAACTAGGAATGAAAGGGTCTTGTCGTTGCTGCAGCCGCGTCCTTTAGACTCGCACTGTCGTGGGGGACAGCCGTCCCATGTCGCGTCGAGCTGCCGCGACCCCCAGCGTTGCCCAGCAACCCAGAACACAATATGCCTGGCGAAACCCTGACAACCTTCGCAGGCTTCTGCGCTGAATTCAGCCCTCTTGCGGGAGCTGGGCAACAGCTCCCAAAGCCTCGCTGGTGCCTCTGGCGCCGTCAGCGTGACAGGCAGCTTTGATGCCGCCGACTTTGCGGACAGCCCTGCAGCACAGCCATCCAGTTGGGAGCAGTGGCTTGCACACTTCGATGCCATGGACGAGCTCGCTGAGGATGCCGCTCACTACCAGGTGGGGTCGTGCAGGAGCAGCTGCCTACCTTGCCTGTCGTCCCACCGGTGTGGGCCCTGGCCGAGTCACACGCAAGGAGACACGTAGCCTAATGACAGTACCGGTACTGTTCCTGTTGGTGCAGGTGGAGCTGAACACCGCTGTGCGGCAAGAGCGCTACAGCGATGCAGCGCGCCACAAGAAGAAGATGCAGGAGATTCAAGCTGCGGACACCGTTGCTGCAGTGCAACGCCAGCTGCAGGTGGGGAAGCAGCTGCCGGACAAGCCCAGCCTTGGCAAACTGGAGTGCCGTTGCTCAGGGCCGTTGGAGAGGCAAATCTCACCTACCCCTGTAGTACAAAGTCATGTCCTGTCATTGACTTGTCTACCTGTGCTGACCCTACAGGACGCCCTAGCCAACGAGCAGTACTCCACCGCAGCCGACCTGCGCGACAAGGGTCTCGTGGGGCTGGCGGGGTGGTGGGCCGGCAAGGCGGGCAGCGACGACTTCTCGGGCCACCTGCTGCATGTCAAGCCCGAGTTCGGGCGCTGGACCGGCCGGGTGTACATGGCCCGCGACATCGCCCAGATGAACGGGTGGCGGGAGAACAAGCTCATGCAGCTGCTGGACCGGGCGGGCGGCAGCAGCAACATCAGCAGCGGCCGCGGGGGTCTGGACGCGACCGGCCTGGGCGGGGGCACCATCGGCACCCCCCTCATGGAGGTCTTCGTGCGCCAGGCCAGTGGCGCGGGTGCGTCCACGTCGGGCTCATCATCAGGCGAGCAGCAGCAGCTGAACCCCAGCCAGCTGCTGCATCAGGCGGTGGCGCTGCGGCCCCCCGTGCCCAAGGGCGCGGACGGCGCCAAGGGCAGCAAGAGCAAGGCGGAGCAACAGGGGGCACAGGAGCAGGGGGGCGCACAGGCGCAGGCTGGGCCCAAGCTGGACCCCGCCAGCGTGGTTCGGCTAAGCATCCACGTGGCACGGGACGGCAGCGCACGCATCAGTGTGCTGCCGCCGAAGCCCGTCAAGTCGCAGTTCTCGGGCTGGGAGGAGGAGGAGATGCGGGCAACGCTTGCAGCGCTTGCGGTGAGCCATGGTTAACGGGGTGGGCAGCTTGTCCCTTCCGACGCGGTTGCCTTCAGAGCCCAGTGCTTGATGCCGTAACCTGCTCTACCGACGCGTACGGTCCTTACACATGTTGAACAATGTGGCCCAGGTGACATTGCCCTGCCAGGTTTGCTAAGTTGCTAAGTTAACCATTATGGCCACTATGATGCTGACGGCACACCCCGGTCTCCCTCCACAGGGCGAGGACTCCAAGCCCTCGTCCTCATCCTCCACGGCCCGCGGCAGCACCCCCAGCACCAGCGGCCGCGCTCCCGTCCCCGCCTTCCCCTCCTCCACCTCGCCCCGCTCGCCCCCCGCCGCCGACGAGGACGGCTTCCAGCGGGCGGAGGACGACGACGACGAGGACGGGGTGCTGACGGAGCTGACGCGCGTTCCTGCGCTGGTGGCCATGCAGGGCCGCGACAGGTTCACCTTCACAGTGCTTGAGGAGGGTGCCGGGGCGAGTGGGAACGGTAGCAGCAGCAGCAGCAGCAGCGGGCTACAGAGCAGCGCGACGGCGGCGGCTTTGGGCAGCGGCCTGCCGCGGTGGGCGGCTGTCCCGATTGAGGACGACTCGGGCGACGAGGGTGAGGAGGAGGAGGACGACGACGTGGGCCCCAGTGCTGCGGCGCTGCTGCGGGAGCAGCAGCGGGGGAGTGCACTTGCGGGCATCAGCGAGGGGGAGGAGGTGCCGCTGGCGGAGCTGGAGCTGGTGCTGCCGCTGCCGCAGCAGGGGCAAGACGGGGCGAGCTCGTCCGGGTCTGGGGCGGAGGGCAAGCGTACCATGCTGGATGCGGTGGAGGCCAAGGCGCCGCCGCCTCCTGCGGGCCTGGACGCGGACAGCGACGAGGATGACAGCGAGCTGCAGGTGTCGTTCGACATGCTGTCCACGGGGTACGGCACGGTGGACGCCGTGGCCACCTCGGTGATGGACGCGGACGAGCAGAGCATCGTGATTGAGATCCCGGTGGGGCGGCTCATGCGGCAGCAGCAGCGCGCGGCGCGCGAGGCGGAGGAGCAGCGGCGGCAGGAGGCGGGCAGCGGGGCGGCCGGCGCGCGTGTGCGCAGCAAGGACACGTTTGACCGGTTGGCAGAGCGGGTGGCGCAGCTGCAGGCCGCCCGCGCCGGCCGGCCCGTGCCGCCGCACAACCTGGCCATCGCGCTGCGGGTGCTCGCGCAGCGGCTACTCAGCGGGGAGCTGTCCGCTGACGGCTCCTCCTCCGCCACCGCCACCGTGCCGGCCTCCCAGGCCGCCTCGGCCCGCTCCCGCTCCGCCTTCTCCTCCTCCTCTGTGCCCAAGCCGCCCACGCTCCCCACCGCGCCCGTGTCGCCGGCGTCCAAGACCAGCGCCACCCGCATCCAGTACAGCCGCATCCCCACGGACTTGCCCCGCTCGGACCCCTTCACGGGGCTGTACCTCGGCGCCTTCGGGCCGCATGGCCCCGAGCTCATCCAGCTCAATCGCACCATGATGGACGGCGAGGAGGTGGTGTGCGCAACCAAGGTTGGCTACGAGGGAAGCGCACTACCGGTATCATTCTCCCCTGTACTGCATGGCGTAGGTGGCCTCTGCAAGCATGGCCACTGGACGGCACGGGTACCCTGTTGGCCCTGGACTAACCTGTACGGCATCTTGCTCACGTCCTCGTGCAGGTTACCGGTGACCCCAACGTGCCCGCCAGCGAGGTGTCGTTCCGCGCCCGCGTGGGGCGGCGGCACCGCCTGGACCCGCGTGACGTGTACCCCGAGGAGTTGGGCATCACGGCGCGCTACAAGGGCGAGGGCCGCGTGGCCATGGCGGGCTACAAGAGGTGAGCAGGGACAGGGGTGACTCAGCAGTAAGCATTCCCGATACTTAAGCTTTCTACGCATTCCGTGGCGCTGTTTGAGCATTATGCGGGATAAGGATTGCATGTGCGGGATAAGGATTGCGTGCTAACGTGTTCCCACGACTTGCCTTGTGCCTTGTGCAGCCCCCGGTGGGTTGACGGCGAGCTGCTGGTGTTCGCCGTGGGCGCCAGCCCCGTGACGGGCGGCGCGGAGCTCGGCTTTGTGTGGAGCGTTCCGGGGGAGAAGCGCTTCCTCATCTTGCTCAGCAGGATCAACCTCAAGGAGTGCGAGAAGTAAGGGGGCCGGAGCAGGTGGCAGGCGGGAGGCTGGCCCTGACGCATGGCTGGCCGCCAAGCCAGGTTGGCTTTGCACAGCGCCACGGTGCGTTGCAAGGGGGTGTTAGCGCAGGTGAAGAATGGTAGCGGGCGGGCATAATGGGTGCGCTTGTGTCCATCAAACTGCATGGAAAGCTTGGCGGTGTTTTGGAGTTTGGCGATGCTTGCAGGAGTGCTTTTTACTGCATGCGAGGCAACTGCGCTCCGGTCTTGACGTTGATGTTTTCTGGAGGCACGTTGCGGGTAGCTGCTTTTGGGATGCGCAGTGTTTTCTGGTTCCGCTGCAAAATGCTTCGCAGAGGCGGGGTTTGGCCAGGCATCGTTGACGCACGACTTGGCTCGCTGACCGGCCTAGTGATTGCGCATATGTTGAGAGGGGCCTGACGTGAGCTTTCAAGTTTATCGCCCTCGTCATGGTCCTGGTATGCCCTGTGCCCTCCATTGGCAGTCAGCCATACGCCTTGCCCAGTGCAGGCGAGTAATGTGGTACGCCATGGTTGCCTGTGGACCTGTTGTGTCGGGGCCTGTGGGCCAAGGGGTGTGGGCCAAGGGGCACCTGGAAGGACCTTTGATGGCACGTTTCGACTCTTTCGGCGGGGGATGTTGGTTGGGTGCTGCTTCAGCATGCCTGACCGTATGAGAAAGCACGTCCTGGGCTCGTGTCTGCTCTCCTGGTGTGGCCGCCGGTGTGCTCCTCTGGTATAGCATGGACGAGATGGACTGCATGAACTTATTCTTTCGCTCAGGGGCACCACGTTCAGCATTGGCAAAGCCAGTGCGCGTGCGGGGGTTGCGAGCTCCTGAAACACATTGCTTGTGTCTGTCTGTGTTTGTGTGATGTGGCGCAGAAACTGCGCAGGCGCAGCCGAATGCATATCCGTGAGCGTTGTGTCTCGTGCATGGGGTTTCCTGGTGGCAACAGTTCTAGGTGCACGTGTCCGCAGGATCTGACAAGGACCTCAAGGCCCTTTCTACATGTAATGCATGTGTGTTCAGTTGACCACACTGACAATAATACGTCACCGCACAAAGGCGATTGCGTACTGCCAAGCCAGGGCTTCCGAACCCTGCGTTGCACGCAGCCTCTAAGCCTCGATAATCTGCATCACAGACCAGTACTGACAAACCTAGACGAACCTGCCATTCTTGCAAAGCTCATCTTCGCAGCATTCCCATCAGGTTGGTGCTTCGAGTGTTGACAGTTCTGCGCAGCTGCGCGTCCTGGATGGCATGCTGGTGTCCCAGTTTTACCTGGTTTTACGCCAAGCGCAATACGCCAAGCGCTGCCATGACGGCCCACCTCAACAGTGCGCCCCAGCAGAGGAGTTGTCCACAACCGGCACATTGCACTGACACCTGGAAACTGCGCAGTGGGCTACGAGGACACTGAGAACCCTGCACCACGTGTTCACATTCTATTCACAACACAAACCGCGCCGACACTGACGCTCACGCAGGCATCAGTGCAACCGACGTAAGGGCCGAGGCAGCCAGACTAGCACAGCACAAGGTCCATGGCCACAGCCCGCCACATCTGCAACAGCTTGCGCTGTAGCAATGCAACATGCAATATCCAGCCTCTATGTGACATCAGTTATGCACAACGGGAGCTCCCCAGGTCACCCACGCGTCTTTGCGCATACTCTCAGCGCCTTGCACACCACACCACCACTCCACCAGCGCAGGTTCATCCTTTCCCAGTAGTAGGCTTGCCGTTCTACAGCAAATACGCGGCCGGGGTGCCATCAGCTAAAAGCCCTCGTCGAAGATGCTGCCATCTGCAGCGTCCGCAATCAGCAGGCCGGCACCAAGGCCCAGCGCGGCCCCGCCCAGCGCGCCAATCGCCATGCCTGCCCCTGCACCCATACCCCCGCCGTGATGCTGCTGGTGGTACCCAGGCTGTTGGTAGTAGCCGCCGGGGGGCGGGGGAGCGCCGTACGGTGCACCTCCGTATGGCGCTCCGTACCCAGGAGGCGGCGGAGCGCCATACCCTGGAGGGGGCGGCGCGCCATACCCCGGAGGAGGAGGAGCAACGTACCCTACAGGGGGTGGCGCGCCGTATCCTGGTGGAGGCCCCCATGGCCGCTGCCACTGCTCCTACTGCTCCCGCTGCCTGTGCGCTGCACTTGGCCATATCCTGCAAGCGAGTAGCATGTCCATAGTTTTGTATGAGGCTTAGAGCCCGCGGAATGATATTCCGTTTGTCTACGTGCGGGCGATGGCCTTACCTTGAGCGGGGTAGGCGCCTCCCTGCGGGTACTGCCCAGGGTAACCACCGGGATGTCCACCGTTGTGACCATTGGGATGATGAACGTCCTCTGCAAAATGACATGTGCGCACAAATGGTTGGTGGTCGTTTCCTCGCTGCATGTACCAGACCAGCGCTTCGAGCCTTGTCATTTGCGCAGCGCTGCAGCAGATGTGCTATTTTATAATTTATTTAGCTAATGATGACAACGGCGGCGCGCTCCAGGCGCTCATGTGGTTACTGGCGAGCACCAGGTGCGTGAGCGGGGTCCCCGTTCCCCTTCACTCACTCCCAGATGACGCTCCGCAGCCCATTTATATATGCTATTCAACAAACCTAAGGTGGCTTACTCGACCCTCTGGCCAATACGTAAAAGCGAGCGAGATGGGTCGGTTTCACGTGGGGTCGAGAGCCTACTGCACGTATGCGAGCTACGATAAAGTACTGCTTGCGTGCTGAAGTGGCCATGGGAAAGCCAGCGGTCAGCTCCCCTGCAAGTCTGCCGGCGATTGCATACAACGGTCGGGCGGTTTGGCCATGTCATGCAGGACACGAGCACACGCAAGACGCAACTCACGCAAGGCGTCATGTGCTGTTGACAAATTGCACTTTTGTATCTGCTCGTACCGTGAAGCTGATCGGTCCTCAAGGGTGACACTTGACATTTGAGAACACGGAACTGGCGCCCGGAGGCGCCCGCCCTTGACCCTTACCGGTACTGCATCCGGTGGTCCTCAACAGTTTGTCCCTGAGCCCCGTCGGGGCAAAATTCGTGCAAATTCAGGGCCCAACCTGCCCCAGCCCAAACGGGAACAGCACTTCCATCTTCACACACAAGGACGTAACTCCACAGTCAGCTCACAGTCGAGCTCTGGTACCGCCAGACGAGGGCCAGACCCCTGCGCCAGACACGTTCAGCCTGCACGCCTTGTCGGCCCACCTCCTCCTTTCCTTGCTCAAACCAGGGCCATCACGAGCGGGGCTATACCTGTATGAGCTCACCAGTCCCCCAAGCCTCCTCCGTCACCCCACCCGTCTGGCCCATCCAGCGCCTCCCCCAGGAGCATCCCTGCCGCCAGGCCGCCCAGCCCCGCCATCATCATGCCCCCGCCGCCGCCGCCGCCCATCATGCCGCCGGGCCGGCCGCCCAGCCCCCCTCCCGCCACACCACCGTAGCCGCCAGGTGGTGCGCCTGGGTAGGGCCAGCCTTGGCCTCCTGGGTTTAGGACACACGGAGGGCACACCGAAGGAAGCGGCATCACCACCGTTGCCAGCATGGGTTTCCCTTGGTGTCAGAAAGCCCACCCTAACGCCCAGCACATGCCAGAGCTGCCTTACGCATCCCCGGGTTGGCAATTCCCAGTCCCAGTGGCTGGGACGCGCCTGTGCTGCATGCCCCTAGGGTGCTGCTGCCCGTGCTTGCATCGATGCTGCATGCAGCCTCACGATCTACCCCGTCCCCGTACCGCAGGGCTCAGCTTTTCGCACAAGCCAATCAACTCGCTGCAAGCAACCTCACACTCACGTCCCACGTCCCACAGAATGCACACCTGGCGGTGGCTGGTAGGCACCGTAGTACGGCGTCCCATGCACCGGCTGGGTGGGGGGCGCACCTTGTACAGGATATCCAGGCGGTGGCTGCTGTGCTGCATTGTAGTCATTGGGGTAGCCGCCTTGCGTCCCATAGCCTGCTGCAGGGCACGGAAAGAATGAGATATTCCCAGCAACAACTGTTCCTTATAGCATTGCCACGTGGACGTCGACAGGCTGTACGGTACGCTGCCGCCATACGCAGGTTCCGTTACCTACTCTCATGGTACGGCGTGCTTGCGTAGTCGGGGTACTGCTGCTTGCCGTCGCGCTCGGGACCTATGTAGGGGTAGGCGCTGCTCTGCTGCTGCTGAGGGTAGGCGGCGTTCCCGCTTTGATATGAGGCGGGCGGCGGCGGCGTGTAGCCGGTGTAGGGGGGAGGCTCACACACGCCTGCAAGTAGAGAAGGGAGCGCAGTTGCACTTGTTTGCCATGCGATTGTGTATCAGTGGTGAGCACTGGGCGCTGCGGGCCGCTGACGCACTGAGCGCCCTCAGCCAGCGACCCATGGGACGGCGTCTGGAGTGGCAGAAACTGAGAACAGGGTAGACGTACTATAAGCAAAGAAGTGCCTAACTGCAACTTCAATGGTATAAGCAAGTGCGCCGTCGGCTCGATCGTGCCTGCGCCAACGTTGAGTCACTCCCGCTCCTCCAGAGTTTGGGCGACTTACGCGGTAACGAAGCGCAGCAGCCCATCGCCTTACGTGTAGCCAACCTTTTCCCTGCAAAAGCTGCGAATGGAAATCGGTACACAAGTTGTCTGTCTGTTGCGTCCAGAACTGCAAGCCGTCGCAATTGTCGACACGTACAGGTGGTATCCGCAAAGCTGTTCACAGTTACAAGAGTCAAGAGGTCTTGAGCGGTGCCGGCAAACCAGTGCCCACTGCGCAGGACGATTGCAATCTCGCCACATTCACCCATCCCATGCAGGATCCCTTCCGTGTACCTCTTGTGCTCAAGTCCCAGACAGCCAGTCCGATACTGTATCACCCGTTTGGGGCAAGAGCCTGAGCTACCACCCGTCTTGCCACCACAGCAAAGGCCACAGCTATGGTCCGCCCAGAGCCCAGAAGCTTTTGTCCGTACCCCGGCACCGAACCAGCAAGCCGACTTCCCAACCTACACCACCACCAACCACCAGCAGCACAACTTCTACAAACAAACCATCCTGCACACACTCCTCCCAACTACCAACTACCGCACCCGCAGGTCCAGCACCTCTGCCGTGTACTGCGTAGCCACAGCCATGTGCGCGGCGGGCAGGGGGGCCTGTGCCGCCACGTGCTCGAGGGCTCCCTTGAGCAGCGCCAGCCGCCGCGCGCCCTCCACCGCCGCCCCCAGCGTGGCCTCCAGCTGCTCCAGGGCGGGCAGCGGCGTGCGGGCCATCAGCAGCCGTGTCAGGTGCGCGTCGATGACCATGCGGGTCCACTCCAGCACCTGTTAGGTTTCAGGGGAGATGGCAGGGGTAGGAAAGGGTCAGGGACGGAAGTCGGAGGGGTGGCGGGGTGGCAGGCATGGATGGACGGAGGGTGAAGGTGCATGTGCCGACTGGTACGGTGGCAGCCTGACAGACCTCATAAGTGTACGTTTGTCTTCCCTGGGGAAGGCCCCTCGGACAAACTGTGAAAGAAAGCATATGACAATCATCGGTCTGGCGGCCGCCTCGCCGCGTGGAAGTGCAGCTAGAGCAACTGTGTGGAAGAACTCGGTGCAACCTTCTGACGTGGGCCAACAGCCCGACACAAAAGCGGCAAGGCGACAAACGGCTGCTGTGGCAAGAGACCTCAGCCTTGTACGTTCGTCTTCCACGGGCAAGCCCTCGGACAAACTGTGAAAGAAAGCATAAACCATCACCGGTCTCGCCAGAAGCCACGCCTTCCCATTCGTGTCCCCTGTCCCTGTCCCCTGTCTGATTCCTGTCTGCAAAACCCCTGCTCCGGTGCGGCCAGCGTACAGAAGGCATGTCGCCTGTCCTGAACCCCACTATTGCCCCTGGACACGGTCTCCTAAGTGCCTGGTTCATCTGACCCAGCCGCACTTGTGCCCACGAGTGTGGCTCCCCGCGCAGGCCCTGAAGCCCCTAACCAGGCCCACCCACACCCACACCCACACCCACATCCACCCGGCCCCATGTCCACACCCACCTGGTGGTAGTAGGGGAACAGCAGCTCCTGCGGCAGCACCGCCCCCGCCGCCAGCTCCCCCAGCGCCCCGCCAGCGTACTTGGCCACCCACTTGGCCAGGTAGCCCAGCAGCACGTCCGCCGCCGCCGCCGGCAGCCCCTTGAGCGCCACCTGCACCGCCGGCGCGTCCACAGGCATGGCCAGCAGCGCGTGCAGCGTCGCCTCGCGGTACGACCAACCGTCAACCGCCGCCGCGCCGCACTGCGCCAGCGCCAGCGCCACCGCGGGGTCCGCCGCCGCCGCCCGGCCCCGCCCGCGCCCCTGTGGGGCCGGACCTTCCGCCGCCGCCGCCGCGGACTCAGCGGCGGCCACGAGGGACTCTGCCGTACGGCGTAGCGCCGCGTGGTGCTTTTGCCGCTCGGGGAGGTTGCTGCGGGTGGTGGGAACCAGCAGGGTGGCCAGGGTGTCCACCAGCGCGTGGGGGTCCACCTCGTCCAGGCACGTGGCAAGGCGGGGTAGCAGCGCGTACTGCTGCGCCGTGGCTGCTGCCACCAGCACGCTCGAGCAGTCCACCAGGCCCCCGGGGGTGATGTGGGTTAGCAGCGTGGCCAGTTGCGACCACTGCTTGGCGGCCACCAGGCCCTGCGCCGTGAGGCTCAGCAGCTGGGGCGGTATCCCCATGCCGTGTTGCCGCCGGCCGGCGATGTACGACACAGCGGAGTCGAGGAGCTGCTGCGAGGGTACGGCGGGGGGCTGTACGGCGGAGAGCTGCTCCACCAGCGAGCTGCAGATGTCGGCGGGGCGGGAGAAGGCGGTGGCGGGCACCGGCTGTAGCACGACGACCTCGCCGGCGTCGGCGGCAGCCGCAGCAAGGGCGGCGGAGATGGCGATGGTGCCGGCGTGCGTGTTGGCCGGCAGCGGCGCCGGCGGCGCCGGGGCCCGCAGCAGCCCCGGGTCGAGCTGCACCGGTTGCGGCAGCGCCGCCAGTGCCGCTGCCACCGACCTGCCGCCGACGGCTGGCACGCCGCGCGCTGCTGTGGGCACGGAGGCTGACCCCGACCCTGGCGCCCCTCCTGCAGCGGCGGCGGCTGACGCGGACGCTGACACGGACAGCCGGGCCACGAGCGACAGCAGGCTGACGGGCTGCGTCCGCACGTGCAGCACGTGAACGGCACCGCCCAGCCGTACGACGGTGGCCTCCGCGTCCGCGTGAACGACCGAGCACTGCGCCTGCTGCAGCGACAGCAGCGGCGCGTCCACTTCAACTACCCCGGACGCCAGGGGGCACCCGAACTGCGCGTCGTGCAGGCTGTAGCACACCTGCGACCGCGCCGCGGCCGAGTCCAGGTCCAGCACAAGGAACTGCCCATCATCCACCGCTGCGCACAGCACCCTAGGGCCGCCGCCGCCGCTGCCCGCCGCTGCACCCCCCGCCGGCCCCGGTGTTGCCGCCGCTCCTGCGTTTTTCCGCTTCTTGCCGCCGGCTGCGGGAGTCCCCGCTGGCCCGGGGGTTGTGGGCTGGGCAGGAGCTGACGTGGAGCAGCCGGCACCGTTGGCGCTAACCGCTTCCGCCAGGGGCAGCGTTACGGCACGCAGGGGTGTGGTTGCGCCGCCGGGCAGCCCATGGATAGCTGTGGCGTTTGCGTTGGACCAGTGCACCAGCGCGTAGGTGGAGCTGAGCGTGAGCCCCAGGGGCGCTGCGTTGTGCGCTGTGCCGCCGGGGCAGGGCACGGTGAGGGATTTGATCTGCGTCAGGCCTGGGGAGTCGGGCTGGGAGGCGCTGGTGGTTCTAAGGACGCGAAGGAGCGCGTCGGAGCCGGGGGCGGACTGCGTGAGGACCACGAGGGTGTCGCCGTGGCTGGAGGCGAGGGTGCGGCGGGGAGACGGGGAGGAGGCGGGGGCGGGGAGAACGGTGAGCGGGCCCGCGGTGGAGCCTGCAGTGAGGTCGGTCACGCCTATCCGCCCGTCGTTTAGCACCACGGCCGCGCGTGTTTGTTGCGTGCCGGACCGGTGTAGGGTGCGGTGCAGCACGTGGCAGCTGTGTGCTGGCCCCGGCAGCTGCAGCCGGACAGGGGCGTCCGCGAAGGAGTGCACTGCACCGCCGTCATCAAAGCTGCAGAGGGAGTGCGAGTTGCTGGCATTGTCCCGCACGACAGCGGCAACGACGCAGCGCGGCGCCTGGTCGGGACCCCGTGGCACGCTGCACCGTATACCGGCAGTCTGGAACTCTAACGTCGAACGTGGTCCAAGAGCATAGCTACCAGTGCGTCTCTGCAATGCACGGATGGGATTTGCTCGAGTAAACGCAGTCAAGCCGCCAACATTCTCTCGACGGCCGCCGTGACAGAGGCAGGACACTTTCGCATGTTGACAAACTAAACTATAGGCCTCCATTGCTCATGTAATCGCGCATACATGTACTAGTATGGCAGCTGGCCCGGGGATGCGCACCTGTTCCGAGTCAAACGCCGTCACGCCATCGCCTTGTACTGTTACCAGGACTGTTGATTGAACCTTATCGTAGGCAGTCCCAACCACTTCGGCGGGATTATGTCTGCACACAAATGTCGCCGCCATACTGGCTGTGGTTTCGCGACGTTACAGGTCTCTTAAACTACATGTACATATCTAATTAGTTACATCACAATTGAGGCGTATGGCCGGCCCCTGCGTGGAAAGCAGGCGAGCAGGGAGAAACGATGGTCCCGGAGCAAAGCGCGCCATGTGTGGGAAGGGCTTGCAGGCTCCTGTGGTGTTTACTCAACGGACGTGACAGCATGGTGAAGTGGGCGGTCAAAGAGCGTTATGGGGGCTGCCTGCAGCGCCCCTGTAAACGCCTGCCCAAAACCCTGTGCGCATGCTGGCCCGTGAGCACGAACAGAGCACCTGGCAAGGGGCATCCCTCCTGGACCTTACATGGTCGAGCGCTGATTCTGACAGCCTACGGCTCTCTTCACACGAGCTTCTTTCATACTGGTATAATGCTGTAACAGGAGGAAACAGGCTCGAGCAACAGCCATACACCTGCCCAACGGTATTCCTGATTCTACACTGGCAAAAAAAAATGAGGTAAATGACGGGGGAAATCCCTTCCCCTGGCGCCAATGGAGTTGGGGGAATACGTTCCTTACTGGTCCACCACCCAATCCATGGTTTTGAATCTGAAAGACAGTGCGGATGCGCAAGCGCAAGACCGCTTCATAACACACTCCACTCTCCAAGAGAAGAGCAGAGGGGCGAGCCAGCCGCCCTGGCGGTTTTATTACGTCCCCAACTGCCCGCACCGTGGACAGGCACCTCCAGACTAGCTTGACCACTGACAACACCAACTCACAATTGAGCCCAGAAACCTCTGCTCCAGTGCAGTATTGCAAACCACGCACGTCCATGTACACGCCGCCCTTGGCCACGCAACCAGTAAACCGCTAACACGTGGCATGCCATCTCACAGCACCTGCGTGCGCCGCCGTACTCATGCCGCCCTCGCACTCCTCTCACCCGTGTCCCCTCCTGACGGAGCACGCACGCCCGCATTCCGCATTCCGCATCCAGCCATGCACCATTTGACCTCAGAGTACATGCCGTCGCTGGCCATCGCTCCCTTCACACCCGTGCCTACGTACTCTCAATCCCCTAGTCCCACCACTCCTCCTGCGTCTCGTCGTGGTCCTCGTGGCGGGCGCGGTGGGAGGTGTGCAGGCGGGAGGACACGGCGGACAGCACCCTGCAGGCGGGGGCCGGGGTCAAGGGAGGGTACCATGTTTGGCACCTGCTGGGTGGTGAAGGGCAAACAAGAGGTTGCCGGGCACGTGAGGCGCTGAGTCTCGCAGCCATGGAGAACAAGCCGCACAGCGAGGCCATAAATAATGGCAGAGGGGTGCAGCTGCGCCGGTCAGGACACGAGGCTGTAAGACTGGTGTGTTGTGCAGTGCGCATGTGCATGAGGGCCATCGTGGGCCATTTGTGCACTTCCGCACCATGTGCAGCTGGGTGACCGCAGAGAGTGGACTGCTTCTCGAGTTCTCGTCGTGCAGGTAAGTGGGCACACTTGGGGGCACAGCTGATAGCCGACACGCTGCTATTAACGGCAGGACTACGCCATGCATACAGCGTCAGCTAACCAGGGGCGCGACGTCGCATGCATGCGACGCGTCCAAGCAGCCCCGCATTGACCTACACCGCCGCCGCAAGTGCCCAGCCACTCAGCCCCGTGCACTGCACACCAATGCTCACTGGGCCCCCTACAGCACCAGCACCAGCGGGACGCCCAGGCCACCAGCAGTCCGCCAGTGTCCACCTAGTCCACCTGGTCACCGCACACCGCACACGCACCTGCACCCCGACATGAGCAGGACACCCGGCCAGCCGCACCCCACTTGGCAGCCGCAAGCCCGCCGTCCACATACCTGGACGCCAGCTCGGCCGCCACCTCGCTTGTGTGCCTCAGGCCCTCGGGAACCGCATCTTTCACGTGGAGGTGGTGGTGGTGATGCTCGTGCTCGGTGTCGTGGTGGTCGTGCTGGGGCAGGGCCCCGGGGCTGCTCGGCGGGGAGGTCGCGCCTCCAGACGTCGGGGCAGGAGGCCGCGGCGCGTTGGTGTTGGTGCTGACGCTGAGGCCGCGATCCTCGCCGGCGGGCTGCGCGGCGGCCGTGAAGCGCTGCCGGAAGCGGGAGGCCAGCGCGGCGGAGACCTCGCTGGCCTGGTTGAGCTCAGCCGGAACCGTCATCTCGGACATTCTAGTAGAGCGCTTGCTTGTGTTTGCGGCTGCTTTGTATGAGGGTATACGTTTGCGCTGAAACAGATAAGCTGCGGCTACTTGGTTGTGTTAAACACTGACGTCGATGCAAGGCATCCGGAACGAGGCTGAGTCGACCAACCGCTGCGGGGGTATGGGCCCGACCGACCCATGGGACGGCATCAGGCTAGTCGACCGGTACTTGCGGGCAAGCATTGCGGCAAGCGCAAACAGCTCCAAAAAATCATCATTACAGTTTACCAGTGTTGTAACTACAGCGAATTCAGTCTTCGGGGAGTTGGACGCGTCTTGGCTACCTCAGCTACAGCACCGCAACCGTGGTGCTCCAGTATGCACAACCGCAACAGCAGGAACAGGAGGCACTCCTCTGTCATGAAAACCTTTGTGAGACCTGGATCCAATGAGGCAGAACACCGTTGTTCCTCCGCAAGCACTTGCTAGGCACCAGTCAGCCGAGCGGCACACACTGCTACAGCAACTGCCGAGGCCTGAGCGAGGTACCGGTATATAGGGAGGTACCCAGCACAAGCGCTACCTGCACGTCACAATTAAGCCACTTGCAATTAGACAAAGCGCAACAGCAACAGAAAGTAGCAACTACCCCTTACGACTGTCCACGGCTGCCAGTCCACTTCACACTAGGCATGCACTCAGCCCCCGCACTCACGCAGGACCAAAACACCTGGTGTAAATGCCGCTGGCGCAGTGCAACGGCTACCTACTGCTCGCCTGTCCATGCCTCACGTACAGGACCCCTTGATAACCAACACACTCGTCGTGCCGCAAGTCTTCTACTGCTGGTGTGTGTCACCTCCAGTGGCCGTGTGGGCGTGCCCGGTGCGCAGCTCGTGGCCACGCTCCAGGGCGGGGGAGATCGCGGACAGCACCCTGGAGAGGGGCAATGTGGGGGCACGACGCGGGTGGGTGTGAAAGCATGTAGACCCTGGATGCCATCTGTCGCACTGAACACAAATGCAGGATTGAGCGCCCCTTCAACCCGGACATGCACGCGTGCAGGTGCTGAACTCCCCGCTCGTCGCCATAGAGCATGGACACCGCACAGCAGTCTCGTGCAACACCCTGAATGCCTGTGTAGCGAATGCGGTGCAGGTTGCAGGCAAATGAGCCTGAAACTGGTGCACGCAGGCAGTTCGGTGACAGGATGTGGGGAGGCAGGCCAAGCGGGTGCCACGTGTCATGTCGGTGGCAAAGGTCACTGCGGCCGCTGCTGCGGGCTGAGATACTTAGCTGAGAGAGAAAAAGCAACACCCTGAATGCCTGTTTGTTGACCCCCCGTACCATGCATGCATGCCCACTCGCCCCGAACGCAGCGCACACGCAGAAGGCCACCATTCCTGGCACTTGCGGCACCTCTAGCAGCAGCCCCACAGGCCCCAGCGCACCTGGAAGCCAGGTCAGCCGCCGCCTCGCTGGTGTGTCTTAGGCCTTCGGGAACCGAGTCATGGTGCTCCTGGTGTTGCTGCTGCTCGCCCCCTGTAGAGATAATCGACGCGGGCGCACCGGCACCAGAGGAGGCCGCTGTGGAGTCGGCCTGCCGGCCCTCGGCGGCCGCGGTGGGGTCGTTGTGGCCCGCTGCGCTGCCACCGCGGGTCATGTGTTGCTGGATGCGTGAGGCCAGGTCAGCAGCGACCTCGCTGGTCTGGCGCAGCTCAGCGGGAACCGTCTCGGCCATTTGCAAGCCTTGGCTAGCGAGACGTGAGTGTCAGGTGAGCGCCTCACAGCAGTTCTTACGTAGACTGAGACATTTATCTATGAAGGTTGGTGCAATGAGATTTGATAAGCTGCCGGCGAGTTAAGCACTCATCAATCCACCGTGGTGTCGGCGACCCATGGACCCACGACGTCATCAACAACGACCGTCAGTCTCCAAACCTTCCCATTGCTGTCACTAGCGCGCTATCTGTACGCCCTGTATAACAAAATTATTGTCAAGCACGATGAAGGGCATGAGACGCGCTGCGTAAGATAGGACAATGCCTCTCACGGCCGTCAGGCCTCGGCCCGGCCAGGGAGCCGCAGCTGAGGACCTCAAGCCAGCGCAGACCAACCTGTTAGCCATTCCTGTAGATGTAATAACCAACCATGTCGTCCCAGCGCTGCCGGGGAGCTGCAGGCGCCGGCTGCGCGTTACGTGCCGCGCCCTTCGCCGCGCCGTGGATTGCTCGGTGGTGTCCCTGCTGGTGGACCGGCCGGGTGTTCGCGCGTGTACTTTCCCTCGCCTGGTGCACATCAGGGTAAGCCAGCGGTAGTTCAAGAAGTTATTTGTTGGGTGCTCCCAGGGCAGATATACATGTGAGGTTGCTGCTTTACCCACAGCCTCCCCAGGGTCCTGAGCCTCCTGTACCCCTGGCGTGTTAGTCGGCACATCCTTTAGTCAACCCACATACACACACACAGCAAAACCAGGCTGGGGTATGCAACTGAACAGCAGCAACCGCTATCATCAGCATAAGCCTGGAGGCGTTCCTGCCTGCTTTGCTGTCTCCTTTGCCCCCTCCACAGTTCGCCGCGTGGCGCCCCAACCTTGGCCCCGAGGAGCTGAGCCCCCTGCTGATGGACCTGCCCTACCTGCACCACCTGCGGGAATTCCGCCTGCTGCTGGCACCAGCAGCAGTACCAGCACCGCCCCAGCCTCCATCATCGCACGCCCAGCACGGCAGCCTGCTCACGCGCCTGCGTAGCGGCTCGCCCGCTGCTGGCCAGCGACCAGCTGTCCTTCTGCCCGCTCCCAGCAGGGTGCCTGTCACTGCCTCAGGGCACCAGATAGCTGAGGCCGCTGCGGGCGGGGCGCCTGCCGGTGCCCCCGAGCGGCCGCTAGGGAGCCATCAGCGCTTGGATACCTGGTGGCACCACGGCGGGCCCCTCACCGCCACCTGCAGAAGGTGCGGATGTGCTGTGCACTCCGTTGGCGGTGGCGGTGGCGGTGGTGGCGCCGCAAGATGGGGGCACAGTGCAGCTGGCGCTGCTGGGGTACCTCCTGGCTCAGAGGGCCTCGCTCGCGCTGTGACCTCCGCACAAGGGTGCCATGACGGAGCGGCGGTCCAACCGATGGGTGTGCAAACAGGCAGCTCACCGCAAGCTCTTCCCGCGCAGCATGCGGCATCCGCAGCGGATGCGTCACCGTTCCATGCAGTGGCAGCTGCAGCTGCAGCTGCAGCCGCGTCTGCACCGCCTCCCGGCATGGGCGGCGGCGGCGGTGTCTTGGTTGCAGGAGCCGAAGCACCCTCGCCGCCACGGCAAACCGCCACGGCAGCTCACCACCAGCCGCACGCCGCCCTCCACCCGCAGCCCTGGCCCGAGCGCATGCTGCAGCGCGTGCTGCACGGCATCCAGGACATGCCGTACATGTCTGCCGTACTGTCCAGGATGCGCCTGGCGCAGGCGCCCAGGGCCGTGGCAGGGGACGGGTCGGCGGTGGCGGTGCCGCCCGGGGACTGGGCGTGGGAGGAGGCGGCGGGAGCGGTGGCAGGCGGCGGGGCAGGTGGTGGCGGTAGTGCGCTCTTGCCCAGCCAAGGAACTGAAGCGGGCATCAGGGCCGCAGGGCACAGTGGTGTGGGTTACCTCAGCGCGGACGCCCTGGTGCTGCTGCTGTGCGCACTGGGTTCAGCGGAGGGTGGGGCAGGCGGAGGCGGCGGCGGCTGTGTCGACGACATGGTGGGGCTGCAGGTGGTGAGCTACGGCAGCCGCAGCGGCTGCTGCACGTGCAACTGCCGCCAGCTGGCGGAGTGCCCCGCCAGCGGCGGAGCGGGTCCCAGTGCTGCTGCTGCTGCTGCTGATGATGATGATGATGATGGGGGCTGTGCATCAGCCAGTGGGTATCAAGCTGCTGCCAGGCATGACGCCCTGCGCGCAGCTGCCGGTCGGCCGGGAGCCGTTTGCGACAGCACCAGCACGAGCAGCAGCCATCCCCGCAGCTGCGTGCTGCCAGCGTGTGTCCTGGAGGCTGCCCGCTCGACCTACAACTCCCCGGCCAAGGGGAAGTCGGCATGGATGGAGGAGGGACTCCCCAGCATGGCGCGACAGGCCACGCAGCTTCCGCTGACGCGACCAGGCGCACCCATGGTGGAGCCGGCGGTGGTGGAGCTGGTGCTGGTAGCCGCACACCGGATGTGCCTGGTGGTCCCGTCCCCATCGATGGATCTGGAGGTTGCCCGTGCAGTGGCGACATGGGCGTGCCAAACCTGGAGGGGCGCGCAAAAGGGCAGGGGACTGGAGCTTCAGGGTGCAGGCGCCAGGTGCAGGAGCAGCTGTGGGAGTGGGAGGACAAGTGGAGCCGCAGCAGGCCCGCCGCTGGCGACGGGACGCCTAAAGGGCTGTTGTGCGGAGCTGCGGGCATGGACTTCCTGTGGGGTAAAGAGGAAGGTAGCGTCAGCGGAGATAGCACGAGCAGCCAACGTCCTGCCCAGCCCCGAACAATTCAACCGAGTGACACAGGTCCTCAACAGGCCCAGTCCCAGCGTGCCGCCCAGTACACGGCGGCAGGCCCCTCCACAACTATGCTGACCGTCTCCCATGACGTAACACCTCACGTTAGCTGCGTCTCAGGCTCGCCCTTCGTGGCCGGCTACAGCATTCCAAGCACTGCGGGCGTCAGCTCCGCCGCCGCTTCGCCCGCCGCAGCCCCGTGGAGCCTCACCAACGGCAGCAGCAGCACCTGCAGCAGGTCCAGCAGCACTAAAAGCAGCTTCTCTACCAGCAGCAGCAGCAGCAGCCTGGGCACCAAGGGTTGCTCCCGTGCAGCACGCGGCACGTGTCACATGCGCGTGCTGTGTCCGGTGAACCTGGTCTTGGAGAGCATGGCATTGGTGCCGCCCCCGGCGGCGCTAGCACACTCCCTGCTGGCACACAAGGCCGCTTCGCTTGCGCTCCAGGTACCAAGCCGCCAGCAGCACACGCCGCGTCAAGCCACCCTGACAACCACGGCAGCGCAGCCACAGCAGCAGCTGCAGCTCCCGGGAGGTCTGGCGACTCCCCTGCAGCTGCTGAGCACGCTTGTGGCAGCTGCCTCCTGCGCCTGGGACGAGCACCACGAGGCAATGCACATGGTAAGACAGCTATCGCACGTGGCTACCGCGTTCGAAGTATACTTGCTTGTTCCGCATGGGGCTGCTCACCAAGACCAGACAGTTAAGCCAGCGTGTGTATAGAGTTAAGCCACAAGGCCATATGCCCCACTCTTACAGTAGCACAACAAACTGGCTCCACTGCCGCTTGTGGTTTCCTGCCAGAAGTAACGGCCTCCGCAGTGCAAATGTGTATGAACAGCGTTGTGCCCAAAGCTATAGGCGCCTGGACCCCTTGAACTTACCTTGAGGTCTTATCCGCGCACTTACTCGGTCCCTGTCCTTGCCCGCCGCAGGCCCGGCGGCCGCTGCAGTTGCGGCTGGAGGGCCGGCAGCCCGCATCGTGGGAGGCGGGCAGGAGCCGCACAGCGGGGGGCACCAGCACCACCGCCAGCAGCAGCAGAGGCACCGGCTGGCAGCTGGCGGGCGCCAGCGACATCGCCGCCCTCCTGCGCATCGCCGCCCCACAGTACCCACACCCCCAACAAGGACGCCAGGAGGAGCCCAGCTCCCCACGGAACCCTGACCACGTGCACAGCCCTGGTGGTGCGCACACAGCGCTCGCACCAGGTGGAGGCTGTGCGTCCTGGCCGCAGGTCTACCACCCAACCCGCTCCCCGGCCGTGTGGGGCCTGGCCGGAGGTGCTCCGTGGTGTCGGTTGACCTACCTAGAGCTGAGGTTGCACCCACCGGGGCAGCAGCGGGCAGGGCGAGCGGCGCGGTGGGCCCCGGCTGGGGCGCAAGAGCCCACCGTCCAGGAGCTGATGGAGGCCCTAGCGGGTGCGCGGGTTGGTTTTGCACCAACAAAGACAATTGCTTTGGCGGTATCAGTAGCCTGGTGACTGATGCATGGGGGTGCGCTGGTACACATGCAACCTCCTGGGCGCAAGCCCTGACTCCACAGTTCACACTGCCCTTACATCGGTTGGACCGCCGTGAGCCGTGCACAAGCTCATCAGCCACGTAATTCTTAACCCACACTCGCAGTGGCCGGCACCCACCTGGAGTTGCTGGAGCTCCACGGCGCGGGGCATCCGACGGCGGCGGGCGTGGGTGCGGTGGCGCCGGAGGCGAGCCGCGGCCGGTCGGTGGCAGTGGAGTTGGATCGGGAGGCGTGGGCGGCGCTGGCGGCACGTGGCGGCCTGCCGCGGCTGCGCTTCCTCATGCTGGCGGTGCGTGGGTGGGCGCGGCTTACGGCTGGCATGTGCGATACTTGATGCACCTGCCAGTCCGGGCAAGGAGGATCATATTGAAGGTTGGGGCTCTCGACACACCCGCCTCCGGCATGAGCTGCTCGAGTTGGTGTAGCGCCTCGAGCTGCACCTGCTCCATGACGTGCCCAAGCCCCCTGTCTGACTCGCTCCTCAGGCACAACTGCACCTGCCCGCCTCCGCCTGCGGCGCCCTGGCGTCCTGCGCTCCCCGCCTGGAGCACCTGGGCCTGTGGGTACACCATCCAGTGGCAGACGACCACATGGCCGCACTGCTGGGGCACCACCCGCATCACCACACCCACAGCCACCATCACCACCCCACAAGAGCCACTGCCCAGTCCCCACTCAGCGCCAGCCGCACCTGCAGCGGTGCCTCGCTAAGCCACACATCTACCAGCACCCCCAGCCCCAGCCTTGGTCCCAGCACGCCTGCCCTCTCACCTCGTGCACCAGGCGGCGCTGCGGCACCCGCACCGCCGTACAACGACGCCCTGTCGTACACGCCGCCTTGTCCGCTGCCGTACCTGTGCGGCATGTCGATCGCGCAGCTGGACCTCACGGAGACGCGGCCGCTGTTCGCGTGGGGAGGGGCGCCGCTGGGGCTGACGTCCCTCACGCTCGTCCGCCTGGCGGCCGGCAGCAGGTGGGCCACGTGGTAGACAAACCTACAGGGATGATGTAGACCATGGTAATGTATACCATTGGCTCAAGCGACCTCAACAACAGACTCGGTTGCCAATACAGCTTACAACGCATTGGGTTTGCCAGGTACCCACACGTTGACTAACGACAAAAGCTGCTCAGCCCAACCATTTTAGGGCTCTGTGCACCCCCATACCATCATGCTTGCTGTGCCACCAACACCACCAAGCCTCACCTCCCCACTCCTCACCTTGACCCCAATGCCCCATTCCACGCGCCATACCTCGATACCACCCCTCCAGGCCGCTGCGCACTGCGTTCCCGGGCCTGGCCCAGGCAGTGCTGCGCGACTGGCCGGCGCGTGCTCCCCTGGAGGCGCTGGCAGGGCTGCCTGCGCTGCGGCGGCTGGGACTCGTGCCCTTCAGCCCCTACGGCGTGGCTGAGGCGGCCACCGTGAGCGCCAACCTGCGGGCGCTGGGGCAGCTCACAGGGCTGCAGGTGGGGCGTGATGGGGGCAGGTGCTCGTGGATGCGACAGCGCGACACACGGACCAGCATGTGAGGGCACACACTGTGTACTAGGATTGAAAGCATGGATAGTGCATCATAACGGGGGGGGGGGGTATGGATGCGTGGATGCGACACACGGACGGGAATGTCATGGCAGGATATTTGTATCACCGCAGGATTGAAAGCACTGAGAGTGCGTGATGGCGAGCTCCCTGGCGCGAAGATGCGGGCCGGGGCTGCGGCGCGAGTGCATGGATCCTTGTGCGTCGTGTGTCCATGTGCTCTGCGTGCGCAGGAGCTGGAGCTGCTGCGCTTCCGCACGCTGGGCGGCACTGCCCGCACGCTGCAGCAGGCGGTGCGGCAGCTGCCCGCCCTCACGGCGCTGACCGTGAGCTGCCTGCCCATCTTCTCCCTGGAGCCGCGCAACCCCGCCGGCCCCGCCGCACACGTGTGGGGCTCCGTGTTCGACGGGCTGACGGTCCTCAAGGTGCGTCACTAGCTCCATGGTCCCTGCACCTGAACATGCCGTACACACACTGACATTGAACCTCCACCTGGGAACACGCACCACCTGCATCCTTACGGGGCACATGCATACTGTGAATGCGGCGAGAGTTGGGCACAAGCGCGGTGTCCCAATGGGGCGTACAGGGCAGCAGGGTGCAGTGCAGGTCCACCTGCATGTCACTCCACATCAACGCATGTGCACACAGCCCCTGTACGGCAGGGACACGCTCCTTCAGTCCTTGACCATTTGCGGCCTCAACCACCGCAACCCCCTGCAACTTCCTGTTTCCTTCCTCCTTGCGCTCCTCCCTCGCAGCACGTGACGGTGGACGCGGCACACAGCCCCTGGGACGTGTGCCGCTCGCTGCTGCTGGCCGCGCCCTCGCTGTCCGCCCTGCGCGCCCTCACCCTGCGTCGGGTGCACCCCGTGACGCCGCGCACCGTACGGCAGCTGCTGGCCGCCCTGCCGGCGCTAACACACGTGACGCTGGACAGGTGCAGGGGACCCGGGCTTGACCACAGAGTCATGGCCCTGGGACAGCAGCACCTGGAAGGTGGTGGTGCTGGTGTGGGGGGACGTAGTGGGGCAGGTGGGGGAGCGCAGGGAGGTGGTGGTGGGGTAGGAGGGCGCAGGGAGGTGCAGGTGGTGTGGGTGCCGGAGGCGGGGGCGGACGCTGTGGGACGGGATGTGCGGCCGCGGCGTTTCGTGAGGCTAAAGCGGCTGCTGACACGTCCGTCGTCTCCGGGGGCTGCCAGGGTTGGGGCGGGGACAGTCGCTGCGGGGACCGGGGTTGGGGCAGCCGCTGCTGGGGGGGAGGTGGAGCCAGCGGGGGCGCGGGCCGGGGTGGGGCGCGAAGAGGGGGCAGGTGGGAGCAGCACAGTCCCAGCTGCTGGAGCTGGTGCGGCAGCGGCAGCTTCGGAGCCGACAGCACGGCTCGACACCGCGGTGGTGGGGCAAGATTGGGATGTGGGCGCTGGGATGGGAGACGTTGGGGGAGGTGGGGCGGAGGAGCGGAGGTCCGGGGGAGAGGCCGCTGGCAGGGGTGTAAGGGGCGTTTGGAGTGCACGGCCAGCAGGTGGCGTTGTGGGGCCGCTGGAGGGGCAGGGCGGCAGAGGAGGGGAGGAGGCAGCGACAGCCGGTGGTGTTGACCAGAGGCAGCTGCATCAGGGTGGTGATTGGGTGGTAGGGGAAAGGGAGAGGCGTGTTCTGGCTGGTGGTGCGGGCCCGGCAGCGCCTGCTGCTACTGCCCGTGGGCGGTCCGGACAGGTCCCACCTGGCATCGGCCCACCGTGCCTGGATACGCCGGCCCGCCTGGGTGTGCCGCAAGCTGTCCGTACGGCAGGAGTGGATGCCGTACTACCGCACCGCAGAGACGTGCCGTACTGGCGGCGCGCGCTGCGCCGCCTGCGGGGCCACGTGTCGGGGCGGTTGGGAGCCTGCTGGACGGGGGGAGGAGCGCGCGTGGACAGGGGAGAGGAGTAAGAGAGCCTGAGAACGAAAGGCAAGCTGTACTGCTGTACTTGTGAGAAGAAGAAACGGGGCGGTTGAGAGCTTGCCAAGAGTTTGCAGGAGTGTGGAAGTCGTTTGATGATTGGGTTTAGCCGAAGCGAATGAGGGCACAAGTCAAACGGCAAGCGATGCCACATTGTTGCATGGCTGTGTGCGAGCGTGTTGTGGGAATGGCGCATTGCTGCACTCCGCATCCTGCGACATGGGTTGCGTGCTAGGATGCCACCCACCAAGCAAAGTGCACTGACGGTGGACCTTGCAGGAGTCGCACTTACCGATCTTCAGGGCAGGTGCCATACGCACACGGCAGTTGTGTGTTGGCGAAGAGTTGGTGTGGCGTGTGGCTACCGCAGCTACGTACTCAACGGGCGTATGCATGTGTCTCACAAAAGTTGCAATGAACTCGCTGCATTGGTATACGTAGAGATAATCCAAGAGGGGTGTTTAAAGTCCTCCATGCATGAAAGGAACGTTTGTTGTCAGCGTTTTCGGCATGCAACTTCTAGTGTGAGTGCACCTGGTCTCGCACACCGAACGGCCCTCTCGCACACCGAACGGTCCTCTCGCACACCGAACGGTCCTCTCGCACATGCTCGCACCAAGCACTGACATCACCCTTTAACCCATAAATGAACACGGCATACAGTGTAGGAGACAGCAACCACAGGCACCGATGTGCCAAGCGAGCGCCCACGTGTATTGCAACGAAGGCCTCATTCTGAGTCCTGCTACGCCTCCAGTGGTTCAGCCCAGCGCATACGGAACAAGCCGCATCGATGCCCTCCACTACCAAGCGTACGTACGTGTATTCACTACACTCTCTCTCATGTCTCATCGCTTCGTTCAGCCGATCTTCCTCTCCCAAAACCCACGTCCGCGCACTTCTGCTTCTCCATCCGTCTGCGCACTGTTTTACCTGTCTGATGGCAAGGCGGCAGTGCAGTCAACGCAGCTCTGCCCACACCTGCTTTCCATCTCCTTGCACCAACGTCAAGCTACACTACCCAGATCGCCATGTCCCTACGCCCCCTCACCCCTTATGGCCCCCCCGCCAGGTACATCTCCTGCTTCGTACCCACCAGCCCCGCCAGCGTCCTGTGCACCGGCGCGTCCACCCCCCGCTCCTCCGCACACGCCGCCACGTGCCCCACCAGGTAATCCACCTCCGTGGGCCGGCACGCCAGCACGTCCTGCAGCATGGACGTCTGGTGCCTCGCCGTAACCCGCACACCAGCTAGCACACGCTGATACAGCGCCTCCACCACCTCCGCCCCTGCTACCCCTGAGGACCCCCCCGCTCCCGACCCTGGCCCCTCGGGCTGCGTGGATGGTGGCGGCGCAAACGCCTCTGTGCCGTACACATCCACCAGCTCCCCGCACATGTCCTGCATGAGGCGCAGCGCGCGGGGCTGCTCCAGCAGCTGCCCGTTGCGGCAGCCCAGCAGCGCCGTAATGGGATTGACGATGCAGTTGGCGGCCATCTTGGTGTACAGCTCGCGCAGCAGGGCGTCGGGCTCCGCCACGCGGCGGATGCGCAGGCCAGGCAGGTGCCGCGACAGGCCCTGCAGGTACGCCCCGTCGTCGTCTTTGTTACCACCGTCAGTACCACCACGTGGCGCACTGCTTACCCCGGCCATTGCGACCTGGCCCGCGCCGCTCCCACGCGTCCCGCCACTAACACAGCTGCCTCTGTGCAAGCCGGTACCGCTGATGCTGCCGCTGCTGGTAGGGCTGTGGGTGATTGTGGTGTTGGCGTCGCTGCCCTGGTGGTTGCGCTGCTGCTGCTGCCGGGCTCGCAGGCGCTCGCTGGCCGCCAGCAGCGGCGGCAGTGGCCCCATGGAGACGCCTCCCATCGCCGCGTGCACCACCGCGAAAGACGGCAGGCCCTCCTCCCCCGCCAGCCGCGCCTCCGCCGTGCTCCAGCTGCTGGTGCTTTGCTCCACCACGCCGCTCTGCACGTAGCACCCGTGCATAACGCTGCCCACGTAGGTGCGTGGCGGCACATGGCAGGAATCTGAGGCGCTTCTGCTGCAGGTGGCGGTGGTGGTGCTGCTGCCGGGTGAGGGGTCAGTGACTGTGCTTAGGGCGGAGGGAGGCACGCGGTATGGTGAGGGGAGGCCTAGCTGCAGGCCCAGCTCGTGCTGCAGCTGCCGCATGAGTGCGGGCATGCCGTTCTGCAGCAGCACGCAGCGGGAGGCGGGAGCCAGGTGGGGCAGCGCGGTGCGGAGGGCGGGCAGGCAGTCCAGGGCCTGCGGGGGTAGCAGCGGAGGCAAGTGGGGTGCGGGAGGGGAGTAAAGCGTTGAGCGGGGCGTGCGTGCAAATGATGTCTTTGTGGAGGTACTGTGGAGGAGTGCTAAGAGGAGGGGTGCCAGGTTGTGACGCTATGGCACAGCGTCAGGTGCCGTTAACTTGGCGGTTTGGGGCCCGAGGGAGACACAAGTTTGCCAGCCTCTTGTCATCCCGGTCCACTCCCCTGTCCATGTCCCATGTTCCTTGCCCCACCCCACCGGGGTGCGTGCGGATTACTGGTCAGGTCCTGACAGTTTGGGCGTGGGTACGCACGTGGGGTAAACACGTGGCAGGACCAGGTGCAACAGATATGTCGCCGTTTGCATGCAACGTGCCCCTCTGATTTGAGGTGCCTTAGTGGCAGTGCTTCACATCTTATGTCGCAGGCCCATCTACACCTTATGTGCTGACCTTGGTGGCTAGGATGAGCTGTTCTATGGGTGCCACAGCTGGGGTACCACGGTCGGGGTAGAGGGTCAGGGCGTCCATCGGCTCGGATGCACAGAAGCTTCCCTCAGCGCTGCTGTCATAAGCATTCTTAAGATGAACACGAGACCCTTGTCGCTTAAAGGCGGTCACTTCTGCTTGGTTCCGCAAAAGCAAGGTGACATGCACGCCGGCCGCGCGGAGATGGTAGGCCCAAAGCAAGCCGACGGAGCCGGCGCCAAGGACGTGAGCAGAAGGTAACAACATTGTACCTTTCAGATCGACAAACGTATGGAGTCCCGCCTTATGTCGGTGTAACGGTCACGTCAACAGGCAACAGCCCTACAAGGTCATGGTCTCATGTAGCACTCATGTTGCATAAAGCCAATGCAACCGATCTCATGCGTTCATGGCGTGCGACGAAACCCAGCGTACGACTGCCGCCCCGGCCCCCAATGCCCTCTCCCAGCAGTGAATTGACTCCCGATGGCTCTCACCCTGCCCATGGTGGCTCTCCCAGCAATGGCTCTCCCAGCAGTCCCCGACAGATTTGCTAGCAGTGTACTCCCAAGCCAGCTTCCCCCACCCCCCAGTAGCTTTCCCAGCAGTGAATGGACCAGGTGTCTCAGCTGCAGATGCACATCTACCTTCCTCTAAGCAGTGCACAATCAACCATATCCAAATAGACATCCGTTCCTCTGATGCTTGCGGAGCACCTGCCCTTGTGCACATGGACCACGCAGCAGACTTAGAGCCCCCATGCTAGGTCCCCTCTCCAGCCCCCATGTACAGCGCCTGCCGCGCCCGCACCAGCCCCGCCAGCGTCCTATGCACGGGCGCGTCCACCCCCCGCTCCTCCGCACACGCAGCCACGTACCCCACCAGGTAGTCAACCTCTGTGCGCCGGCACGCCAGCACGTCCTGCAGCATGGATGACTTGTTCCTTGCCGTGGCAGCCGCAACACCCGCAACCCAACCATACAGCGCCTCCGCCGCCGCCTCCGCTGCACCGCTCTGGCCCCCCGTCCCCACGGCACCCTCCTGCCCCGCGCTGCTGTCACCAGCAACAGGCCCCGCCCCTGCCCTCGAACCCGCCACACCGCTAAACGCGTCTGCGCCGTACACCGCCACCAGCTCCCGGCACACCTCCCGCATGAGCTGCCGCGTGTGCGGCTGCTCCAGGAGCTGCCCGTTGCGGCAGCCCAGCAGCGCCGTCAGGGGGTTGATGGCGCAGTTGGCGGCCAGCTTGGCACGGAGCTCACCCAGCAGGGCCCCAGGGTCCGTCACGAGCCTGATGTTCAGTCCCGGGAGGGCATCAGCAAGCTGCTCCATGTACCTCTGGTCCTGCTCCTGTCCCTCGTACCGGTGCTGCTGCCCCCTTTCCGCAGAAGTACCTGCTCCACTGGACGGCGATGAGCAAGGGCCTCGGGCTGCTGCCCCGGTTGGGATGCCTTCGCTGTCCAAGCTCCGTGTGCTTCCTAGCCCAGCTGCCCACATCGGCTCCAAGGGCCCCACGCTGACTGCCCCCAGCCCCGCGTGCACCACCCGGTAGCGCCAGGAAAGCGCCTCCTCGGGAGGTGTACCCTCCCCTTGAGGCGCTGCCTCCTTGAAGCACCCATGCGTAACGCTCGCTATGTAAAAGCGCAGGCCGGGCGGCAGCTTGGGGCCTCCGTTTGCGTTTGTGGAACCGGGAGCTGCAGCTGCAGGCGCTGAGGGCGGGCCCACGCCCAGCTCGCGCTGCAACTGCTGCGCGACCGCCAGCACGCCGTTTTGCAGCAGCAGGCAGCGGCAGTCTGGGTCTAGGTTGGGGAGTAGGCGGCGGAGCGCAGGGACGGCGTCGGGGGCCTGGGGCAGCAGTCGGGATGGGGAGCAGGTGGTGCGTGTGGGCTAGGGCAGGGCAGGAGGCCCTGATGACCAAACGGGGAGCTTAAGTCGTGTCAGGCTTGCCGTGCAGTGTCCGCCTTGCTCACCTTGGTTGCCACGACCAGATGCGAAATGGGTCCCAGGAGGGTGGTCCCGCACATGGATGCTGCCTTCAACTGCTCCGAAGACAGGAGGTCGGGGCTCGGCAGCCCTCTGTGCATCGGCACGAGGTGCACTCGACTCCCTTGGCGATGGAATGCATCTACTTGGGCCTGGCTTCGCAGAAGCAAAGTGACCTGACGATCTGAAGCCCGCAAATGATAGGCGAAGAGCAACCCTAACGACCCAGCACCCAAAACGTGCACCTGACTCATGTTGATATGAAATTATACTCAGTATCAAGGTTGATCCGGAACGTTGATCGGTAGAAAGACACTGTGATAGTACGGACGCATTGGTGAAAAAAAGCGGGAACTAATCGCAGCGACGCTGTGTTCCAATGCCTGGGCCCCACTGGAACAACATCTCTACAATATTTTAACTAAGCGCAGACGAATGAAGCGTAAAAGTCGCGGAGAGGCCATGCTCGTGGCAGCTGGGCACAAAGTCCCTGCTGTCACCGCAAGGCCGTTGAGTGACATACCTACCGACAACAACATCGCAGAGCTACATGAGTGTTCACCGGAGACGAAATCACCGCCTGCGAAGCGCGCGCGGCCAGCAGCCCGCAGTAGCCCGAAGCAGCATGACGAAGGGAGTCAGCCTGCAGGCGCGCCCTACAAGCTTCCACCAGACTTGGAGCTTCTCGCCAGCATGTTCGGTGAGCATAGTAGCAATGTCGCATTGTCTCTCGCTAGCTTCCTGCTGGCTGGCAGGGTTCCACTCCCTTGCTGGATGGGCATACAGAGTCATCCCTGACACGTGCTACGCACGCCTGCAGACGCGCTGCATACGGGCCGCATGATGCTCAAGCGGCGAAGTGAAAAAGTGACATACACGAGTGTACGCCACGTCGTGGAGAACATGACAAAGAGGGAGTTTCGGGTGAGGGTCTGTCCACACGTGCACACACCTAACGCAAAAACACAAAAACTACACACCTAACACGAGAGCACGCTCTTCATCCGACCCACCAGTTGCTTCTGCACACTCTACGTACCAATACAGCAATCCACAAGCCAGCAATTATCCACCACCTTGGCTATGTGTCCCTCCTGGTTGCAGATTGAGCACCTGGCCCAGATGAAGGCCCTGCGCCCCTCCTGCTTTGACTGGCAGTTCATCCGGGTGCCCTCGGCGTTCAACCCCTCGCAGTGAGTCACCCTGCATCCACCCAGCACCTTCCACCCTCCGCCCACAAGCAGCCGCATTATCTTCGCCCTAGCATCGCACCATAAAGCTCATTGAGGGCGCAGCCGTTCAGGTAACCACACCGGCACATGGCACTCGTCCTCGCATTGCAGCAGCAACTGCACCTCCAACCCTGGCATCCTCCGCTCCGTTGCCACTCAGTGCGCCTTTCTCGTGCGCAGGCTGGAGAGCCAGCTGCTCCTGACGTTCGACCGTGTGGGCCCCAGCACGTCGGGCGCAGACGGCGGCGGCAGCGTGGGGCGCTACAGCTCGGCGGCGGAGAGCGCCGAGTTCCGTGCCGCCCTGGAGGCGTTCGCACGGGACAACCCCCTGGTGGGTGATGGGGCGGTGTCAGGGTAACAGAAGCAGACACCGAGACAGCTGTCGGACATAGCTCAAACACTTGCAAGGGGGGGGATGATCGTCACGTGCGCGGACGATCCGCTTGGTGGGTGGTGCGGCACCGTGGGGTGTGTAGGTGGGCGTCCGCGCGGGACTGAAACGCCCGGGGTGGCCTTACGCCACATCTCCATGGGCAGAACAAAAGCGTCCCGGGCGGGGCGCCTGCTGGCATGTCTCACCTCGCACACGTGGCAGCGAGGGTGTGGCACCGATGCACCTACCCAGCTGCGCTTTGGTGGCGCTACACTGCTGCAGTCCAGGCTGGCCTTGGCCCAGCTGCACTTCCAAAGCGGCTGAGGGCATGGAACTGCGTGCTGCCCTCCCTATGCTCACAGGACACGGCGAACGGCCCTGCCCCGCCGCTGCCCGCAGCCCCGCTGCCGCCTCGCCCCGCCGCCTCCTCGGGCTGCACCCCGTTGCGCAGCAATTCCATGCCGCTGGGCGGTGCGGGAGCCGTGAGCAGCCCCTCCCGCAGCGGGGCCCAGGGGCTCAGGCCTGCCGCCAGCTGCCCGCCAGGCGCCCTGCCGGAGGTGCGGGGCTTAACATTAGATCGGATGCATGGGCAGATGCCTTGGTGATGCTGTCAACGCCAACAACGGGACGCGTACCAACCTGCTTGCCGCTGAATAGACTGAGCGCACGTGTCCGTACGTCCCCAGACACTGTTGGCATACGCCCTCGTACCTCGCGTGCAGACCGTGGTATATGGACAAACGCATGCGAGGGCAACTTGTTATTGGACATCAAGTATGCTCATGTTGTCCGTGTTCCGCAGGGCCTGCTGTCGCCCTCCCGCAGCGCCCGCAGCGGTGGTGCCGCCTCGACGCCCTCCCCCGCGCGCTCCGGCATGCGGCTCGGGGCAGCGCCCGCAGCACTGCCGCCGCCCGCGGCCCAGCAGCAGCAGCAGCAGCTGGCCCCTGGCGCGCGTGCGGGAGCACGCGCCGCCCTGACCCCCATCCCGGAGGGAACGCCCACGCGGCACAGCGCGCAGCGGGAAGCGGCGGGGGCCGGTGTGCCTCCCGACAACCATGCAGCTGCGGCCGAGGTGGAGCTGGAGGAGGGTGACGCATCGGAGCAGCTGGCAGATGGTGTGGAGGGTCACATGCAGGGCGTGCTCCTGCCCAGGATGCCCTCGGATCGCTCGGCGGGAACTGCCATGGGAGGCAGGAGCGCCAGCCAGGGGGGGAGTGTTGGGGGTGCGGCGGCAGGCGGAAGCGTGGGCGGGTGGCTGGGCGCGGCGGGGGCGTGCGCCGTGACTCCGCAGTCCAAGGCCCGCGAGCCGGGGACAGGCGGGCAGCAGCAGAGGACGCCGTCCAGCGCAGCGGCGAGGGCGGGGCAGGGCGAGGGGCCGGACGGCGCCGACCCGCGGCTGGCTCGGCTGCACAACCTGCTGTCTCCTGCGGCGCTGCAGGTACGTGTATCAGGGATTGGAAGAGCTGTGCGTCATGAGCTTGCCGTTGCTTTTACTGATCACCTTAGTGATGCCACAATCACCTAGACAGCTGGGCAGCAGTGCAGGACGGCTCGTAAGGACGCAGCTAATTGCAAACGTGGATTACAGCTGCTGGAGTGTTTCGGAAGATGTGGGAAGGGAATGGGCAGCTTCTCACACAAGCCTGCCATGTCGTGCTCGTGCTCTATCCTGCAGAAAATCCGGGAGGCCGAGGCGGCCCAGGCTGCTCAGACGCCCGAGGCCAAGCGGCGTGCAGAGTCCCGCCGCGCGGTGCAGCTGATGCCGCACTGCCTGGAGCTGGTGCGGGTCATCTTCGGGACGTCGGGCCCCGTGGTCAAGCCCTTCACGCAGGTGGGCATGGAGGTGTGCTGCCTCTGTGCGCAACCCGTACGCTCGTACCCGTATGAATAGATCCTGCCTCACACACAGCGTAGTAGCTTGTCACGAGTGTCCCAGTACCTTTCGCTGTACCTACGTGGCGCTTATGTAGGTATATCTTCACGTGAAATTAAGCTCAGACGCCTGATAAGTCGGAGCCCCCAAGCCAGTGGGTGTGGCGGCATAGCCGTGCCGTACAGCCAGGGCAACCAGCTGCCAACACCCGGCACAGCTCCCACCTATCAGGCATCATCCTACCCATTCGCTCTCCCCTCCCACCTGTTGCTCCCCACCATCCCCTGCCCCTGCAGCTGGCCCAGACCATGTGCGAGCGCTCCACGCAGCGCCAGGGCCTCACACCGCGCGACGCCAGCAACGGCCTGGTGGCGCTGGCACGCGCCGTGCCGGAGTTCCTGCGCATCGAAGACCCACGGGTCATGGGCGACGGCTCCATGCGCCCGCGCAGCGTCGCCATCAGCCGCACCGCCAGCATCACCGGCGTCGCAGCCAAGCTCAAGGCCCTGGCGGCGGACCCAGACGCAGCGGTGCTGTCGCTGTTCGGGCCGGGAGCGGAGCGGGCGGCGGCGGGGACACCAGGGACCGGGATTGGGGCGGGAGCAGGGGCGCAGCCGTCCCCCACGGCCAGCAAGGGCGCAGGGGCACCTGTGCTCAGCTCGCCTTCGCAGTTGCTCAAGCCGCGGGCGCTGCAGCTAGAGGGGGAGGAGGAGGGCGAGGGCGGCGAGGGCGGGCAAGAGGCGGCGCAGCCCAGCTTGCCAACGGGCGGGGTTGGTGGAGGTGGCGGGAGCAGCGCGCTGCCCCCGCCGCCGCTTTCGGCAAAGAAGCTGCGGCCGCCTGGGCTGCCGCTCCCGCCGCCCTCGCCGATGCGCAGCGGTCGCATGACCCCTACCCGGAGCCGGGCGGTGGCGCTAGGGCTGGGGCTTGCGGCGGGGGCCGGAGGGCCGTTAGGACACGGGGGTGCGGGAACGGCGGCGGGGGCCCCTGGCGCAGCACAGCCGCAGGACAGCGCGGTGCCTGCGGCGGCAGAGCCGGCGGACCCCGAGGGGGCGGCCCTGCTGCAGAAGCTGCTGCATCGGCAGGCTACAGGGTCGGCGCAAAAGGCGGTGCAGGGTGGTTCAGAGAGGGGCAAGTGCGAAGGGGTTGTGGACGGGGGGGATGTGGGCGTCCTGATGAGCCCCGGGGGCAAGACGCCGGGGAAGGCCGGGAGGGATGCGAGGACGCCGGGTCGGACGGCGGTGCAGGATGCGATGCTGGGGAGTATGCGGCGCAGCAGCGCGCGGCAGAGCAGCAGGCGGCTGCGGGAGCTGGACGGCGCGGAGGAAGCTGCGGTTGGGGGGAATGTAGGGGAGGAGGAAGCTGGCCCGAAGCCCAAGCGCTTGGAGGAGTTGCTGGGGTAGCATTTACAACGGAGTGACAATGGTAACTGTTGAGGTGTAAGTAGAAGTGGAAGTAGAAGGGTGGGTGAGTTGGGTTGAGTTTGCTGCGTTACGAAAAGCGTGGGGCTACCTAGCTTACGGTACTATGTCCCGGCAGTTTTGCAGACGTGAACTGCACGCAACACGGAACTTGATGATATTGAAGCAACCCCCAACTCACCTCGATGTAACATGAAACGTGTTGGTTGCGATGTCCTTTTCCATTGCCCACTTCAGCAATGCTTCAGCAAGGCATGGCAGTAGAATCGGGGACAGGACCAAAACCAGAACCTCGGAACACCATATGATGGCATATATAATGTCACGTAATATGCAAGCGTTGCCCGTAGGCAGACTCAACCATGGGACCGATTGTTTGAGAGGAGGCGCGAGCCAACGGCGCGAGCTACTGCCGTTTCAACCGACGGTGCCGCCAACGGGCATCCGCCGGGTCTGGCACTGAAAACCTATGTATAAAAATGAAAAATAACAATTATGCAAATGTGGGTTGCCACATGCAGCTCACAGTGGCGCCAAAGCAAAGCGTCGGAAACCCCCCGAACACGAAATTTCCAATGGCCGTACGGCGCGAAGACTCAGGATTCAATCCCTGCTATTCAACTGACTCCAACACACGACAAAGTTGCATATAGCATCTGACCTGACCAGCTGGACCTACGACCGACAAGACCTTGGCGACCCTCCCGCGCGCGCCACTCCGCCCCTCCACTTTGCCTGCCAGCACTCCCGGAGTACAAGCAGGCTGCGTTGCATCTACGAGCACAATTTTTGGGACTATCCAGGTAAGACATGCTTTGTCATCTGGGCGTTGCATACATAGACACGAGCAGCATGGTTGCGCAAGACGCAGCAAGACACAGCTTCCCCGCTGGACCAGGGAATGCACTGTACCCCTCGCGCAATGTTCATTGAACGGTATACATTCATTACCCTGCATTGCAGGTCTTACATCTGCTCGGCCTAACGGCCCATGCTTCGCTTGACACTTGCTCCGGCCGCTGAGGCAGGAGGTGACAACTTCAACGCATTTGGGCCAGCACATTCGCTCCCTCGAAGCTGCGGCCACGCTGATATGGTAAGCTGGTCTGGCCCGCGCGCGCCTCACTAAGCTGCAGCCCGCGCATAGTTGTACAACGTGGCTCCGAATGGCTTGCGTGAAAAAACTATCAACAATACAATATCACACGTTGCTTTACATTTACCGCGGGTCTTGTGAGCTGAATGCCGAGTGCACACGTGTGCATCCTTGTGCACTACATGCTCACCGGCTCTGCACTCTACTAACCACTGTTCCGTGCTGCGAATGGATTGCTGCAGGACACCGAGGAACCATGTGGAATCCGTAGCAGTCCCTCTGGCGAGCTGCAGCAGCGACACCACACCATCATTATCAACGGGAGGTCCCGCCCTCACGGCACCCTCGTGTGCCTGCCGCCGGCCCTGCACGGGATGCCCAGTACCAGCTCCCGAACCTGTCAGTCAAGCCCACGGCATAGCGACGAAGCCAAGACGTGTGCGCAGCAGCAGGGGTCTGAGGAGTCCTCTGAGGAGTGCACCAGTGACGTTGACATGGGGGTGCACGAGGCGGCAGTGCAGGACCATCTCCTGAGCTTCTCTTCCGGATCTCAGCCCATGACAAGCAGCTCTGAGAGCAGCGACGATGGGGGTGATTCGGGGGACGAGGCGGACAGTGGGACTTTCGGCATGGCAGCCAAAAGGGCTCGCGTTTCGGGGGCATGCGCAGCTAAGGCGGGCGTGCGCTTTCGCGGCACCGCCGCACGCGCCGATATGCGGTTCGCGTCTACAATAACCACGCTGAAAGCCGAGCAGATTGCGGCCTCAGGAGGCTGCAGGATGGTTTTGTGGGGTTGAGCATTGTCGCATTCTTGTCTTCGATACTTGAAGTCCTGCGTGTAGGCATCCCGCACTGCATTCAATGTACGAACTTACTAAACTGCGAAGTTGGGGAACCTGCATTTTGGTTGGAGCATTGTGCGCTGTGCACGGATGACTGCGTCTGGTGGCATTGAGAACTGCAAGCCGAGATGATGGGGACACAGCTGAGATTCTAATTATTCGCCAATTGCGAAATGCTTATATCCTACATTCATTAGTTAGGTAGGAGGCATCTGTTAGGGCCCTGCGTATGTCGTCAACGCAAATGGCCACGCGAGTCCGCGCCCAGGGGAGCCCTACGCCCAGGCTAGCTCCTCTTGTTCAAGTGGCCATCTGTAAGCAGACAATTGCCACTGCTTCTGCTCGTCGTTTCCATCTGCCGCCCACATCTGCCGTGCGCCAAGAGGCGTCCACTGACGTGGTGGGTGACCACTGCCAGCCCCCTACTCCAGCACAGCGCACCATCCTGGCGTAGTGAAACGCCTACCAGCTTTGTAAGGGCTTACAACAGGTTTCAGGCCCACCAGCTGCTGACAATGACAGCGTGTTGTTTTAGAGGCCCTTGCAAGCCAGCAGCACAACAGCATGGATATCGGGGGTGACCCTTGCTGTGCCCCTCAGGCCGCCGTCGCCGTGGAAACCATCGCAACAGCAGCCCTGCGCATGCGTCTGCGCACCCATGACCTAGTGCGCGTGAGCGTCCAGTGCAACAGCTGGGACCTCCTGGGCGGCAGGATTCAGGGAGCCCGGGTGGAGGGCCGCGGCTGGGAGAGCCCGCAGGGCCTGACGGCCCGCGTGTTGGACGTGAGTGCTGGCGCCATACAGTGCTCCCCCTGGCCTCTGGGCGGTGCACTCGTGGTCTCGTGCCCCTGCTGTGCAGCATCGCAATGCACACCGACCATCACGGGTATCGTAGCGGTACCAGCGGGTGTGCTGCTGCCCAGCCACTCAGTGTCCTGCACCTTTGCCTGCTCGTCGCCGCCCCTACCAGCACGGGCGTGCGCCTGGGCTTGAGCCTGTTATGCATCTAAACCCCGGCTCTCTGCCAACGTCCGTTCTGTCCAATTGTGATACACTGTCGGCTCTGGAAACATCTCTTGGCTCGCGGCACCCCGAGCCCAGGTGGAGGTGGGGCGCGTGGAGCTGGACCTCCCCGCCGTGCTGTCGCAGCAGCGCATCCTGCTTCGCAACGTGCCCACCGGCAGCGCGCGGGTGGTGTTCACCGCCGCGGACTTCGGCGCCTTCCTGCAGCACCCGCTGGTCACCACGGCTGCACGAAAGGCTGTGCAGGTGGGGGCAGGGGTCAGTGGACAGAGGGCCGCACCCTAGCCGCGGGTGTCCGTTGCCGTGGGCCGGCTTCAAACTGTGCCGCGCTACGCTTACCCGCCCGCTTCATCCCTGCTTGCGCACTTGCTTCCTGGACTTCCACGTCTTAAGGCCACAGGTCCTGCTCCGTCGCCGCAGTGCCCTCCTCACCCCGTTTCGCACCTCCACAAGGCAGCTCGCTTTTCATGCTAGTACTTGACCTTCCCCTACCCCCTGCAGGGTCAACCCTTCCTGTTTGACCGCCAGGGCGTGCTGCTGGCGCCCGACACGGGGCCGGGCGGCGGCCGCGTGCTGTTCAGCGGCACGCTGCCTGCCAGCGGCCGCCGCTACGCCCTGGCCATGCGGCCCGTGCGGGGCGGCAGGGGGGCGGAGGTGCAGGCAAAGGCAGTGGAGGCGGGCTCCGAGAATGCGGCGCTGCGGCCAGCGGGCGCGCACGTAGATGCAGCAGGGGAAGGGGGCGTAGGGGAAGGAGGTCCTGGGTCGGAGGACGAGGCGCTGGTGTCGGCGGAGCTGAGCCGCTTCTTCAGCGGCCTGACGGTGGACTTGCAGGGGGCGGAGCTGGCGTTCGATGCCATGAGCCTGACGTGGGGGCAGGCGGCTGGCGGCGGGGCCAACGGCAGGTGAGAAGAAAGGGTTTGATCACTGCCAAGTGAAGCGAGCTGCCTGCCAGGGGTTTGGGGGAAGTCCTTGTGCCTGACAGGCTTGCAGCGTACGGCGGCGTGTGTTAACTGCGTTGCTGGAGCAGGAGCAGCACCTGCTGATGCCTGCATCTGGAGCAGGGCCTGTCGCTGCAATGGTCTGACTGCAGCGAACACCAGCCTTTACCGGTATGCAGCGGATGCTGACGGTGTGTTGCTGTTGCACCTGATGCCCACAGGGCAGCTTCAAGGGGCGCAGATGCAGGGACCTGCTTGCTGGAGCTGGGGCTCAGAGCGACCATCCGCAGTTTTCCACCCCTCAACATCCAGTTCTGAGCCTTCCAGCAGCACGTGCAAGGGGAGGCATTCTTCAGTGCACTGGGGGACGCCCTGCAACTTGTGAGGAGTGTGCGCGAGGGAGTATTGAGTGATGCTGCACGAACGCAAAAGTGAGAGGCACGGCTGGGCTGCTGAAGAGATAGGTTGCCTGTGTGCGTGACCACTGGACGCCGGAACGGACACCCTTAGGACAGAGACATATGAATGCATGAGCAGCAAACAGCATGGAGTGCGACTGTGAGTGTGAGCGGCGAGAGGGGTTTGCATCAGGGAAAGCGGTCGCAGGCATTAGGATAGGGCGCTAGGGGCTAGGCGCTGTGCGTGGCAGCTCTGTGGGGCATGGCCATGAGTGCAGGACGCACGGCTGGTGGTTGGGAAGGCCTCAGGTAAAGCATGCGGCACGGAGAATGGGTGAAGCACAACGCGGATTGGAAACCAGGATGCATAAGTGACATTGGGAAGTTGGGTATATCCTTGCTTGCTGAATCCGGGCTGGTGCGGGTGGCGGTTGCTGTCACCTGGACGGACTGGGCAACGGGACGTGCGCTGCGCTGCGTAGCTGTGCGCTCTGCTGACGCTGTGACGAGCTGAATCAGTTCTGTTGTAAATTTCGCACTTGAAGCTCTTCCCTTAATGTAAGGTTTCATGAATAGAGAGCGTCTATCGCCCGTCCTTGCATGGTTGCATGGTGCCATTCCACGCTGTGATCGTTTTGGCGCCACTTTGGCAAAGGGGGAAGGGCACCATGAACATGGACACGTCTTTCAGTAGTTCAGTAGTATCGTGTAAGTTTGCAGCTGCGAGCCGCTTTGACGTGATCTAAATTGTTATTGTTACTTCGCGTCCCAGGGGTCGCTTTGCTCTTTAGCTTCTAGTGAGCCTTGGCACCGGCGATGCCCAAAGCCAAGTAGTTATTCCCTTCCTTTGATTACATTTTGCCTTGATGGATGCACCAGCACTGCTGGTCCTGTTGGGTGGCAGCGGTGCGAGTCGACAGCGGATCCTTGAGCACGTAAGCAAAGTAGCCCGCGCGCATACTGAGGTGCTTTGAGCGCATATCGGCCTACGCCGTGACCAAGATACTGCTGCTGCCACTCGCGTTACAACTCTGCCCTGGACCTATCATCGGCAGGCCGTTTCCTTCGCCGCTGAGCGCTCTCGCGCTGGAGGCGTTGACGACCCGCGCGCGGCTGCGGTCCTGCAAAGGCAAGTAGCCAACAGTTTGTACCGGTTGTTGCACACAACGATGCGCATCCTCGCATAACGTGGTTCCTGCACGCATTACCAGGATGACGCGTGCACCCCCGAAGCGTAACAGCGGCCTTGTGACCCCCAACCCACAGGCTGCAAGCCCTGCGCACTTCCTTGCGTCGCGAGGAGGCCACCACCAAGAGCGGCCAGAGCCCGCTGCAGCTAGCCGGGACCAAACGCCCGCGCCCCACGGAGCCAAATGTACTGAAGGATGCGTGCAGTGAGGGCTGTGGTGCGGGACAGCAGCAGCAGCAGCCAGGGGAACAAACGGAAGCGGAGCAGCAGGAACAGCGCACAGAGGAGCAGCAGCAGCAGCAGCCCTGTGCGGGGCCCAGCGACCATGCGGCTGAGGCCGTCGAGGTGGAGGTGGAGGCGGGGCCCAGAAGCGAGGAGCGGCCTGCCGTGAGGTGCGTGGGGGCTGGTAAAGGGCAGGGACCTCGGCATATACGTGCAATAGGAAGGCCTGCAGCGCGGGATAGCTGTGGACAAGGCACCTCTGGCCCTGGCTCCGGTGTTTGTCATTGCGCAGCCAGCACACCACCAGCGCTTCTGCGGTCGCCTACAATGTTCGTACTGCAGGCCCCACTCGGGGTAGCTTGATCACTTTTACACGCTTCCGTTGCCTGCTATGCCACCCAGGCGGCGGCTGGACGGCCCTGCGGCACAGCCCGCCAAGTCCCCCGCCCTGCCCCCCGCGGAGCTGGCTGCCCTCCGGCAGCGGGCCCAGGTCGTGGCCCTGCGCGCCGCACGGGAGGCCCTGCTGCGCCGCAGGCAGCACACAGCCGCCGCCACCGCATCCCCAGTACTTGCAGCAGGGGCAGCACATCTATCAGCGGCAGAAGCACCTGCGGCAAGGGGCCATGTGGGTCAAGCTCCCATGGTGCCGGACCAGGGTTGTGGCGGTGACTCAGATGGAGCAGCCCAGCCAGCGGCGCGCGACGCCGTTGCCGCACGCCCCGCACCCCACACCTCGCCCATGGAGGTGGACCAGGGCACGAGTGCTCATCACGCAGGGAGCAACGGCACCTGCATCCCCACAAGCGCGGCTGGCCCATTACCGCAGGCGCCAGCGCAGGGGCCTGCAGCCGTAGCCACGGAGATGGGCATCCCTGCAGCTGGCGGGGACGGTGCGGGCGTAGCAGGGCCAAGTGCCACGGCAACTGGTGCCCAGCTCGCGTCACAGCATCCGCAACATGTGCACCCAGCGGCGCCCGGCGGCCGCCCGCTCAACGACGCCGCGCTCTTGGCCGCCAGGTGGGAGCTGCGTGCAGAGCCGCACGTGGCATAATGTGCAGTTGTCCGTACTGGCAGCCCGCATCATTCTTTTTTTCCGTTACCTGCAGCTCACAAACTGTGCTTTGTCATTTGGGTCGCTAAGCATTAATTGTACCGTCAAGTCTCACGCTCGGATGCGCCCATGGCCCGTTCTCCTGACCGCCCAGCCTCCGCCAGCGGTACGAGTCGGAGGCCGACCCCTCCGCCCGCCTGCAGCTGCTGCTGCGCCGCAAGCTGCTGGCCGCCAGCCCGCTGCTGCTGGCGCTGCGGCAGACGGCGGTGGAAGCGGCGGCAACGGGCGTGGCGCTGCCAAGGTGCAGGTGGGTACCGGCACACGTGTTGCTGATGTTTCAGGCACGCCAGCTCGCCGGCGAACAGTGCTGCTGCTACGACTGCACGGCATGTTGAACTTGTGCACCGTACACCTATCACTTGGGTTCGTCACCGTACCCACCGCCGACACATGCACAACCTGACCGACCACCATTGCTCGCAGAGCGTCCAGGCCATTGTTACGGGCCGTAACCAATTATGGTAGTTGTCCTTGCCCACCCCCTCTGCAGCGTGCCCCCTGGCGGTCCCCCCGACGGCTGCTCCCCCGCCGCGCTGCACCAGTACGCCCTGGACACGCAGCAGCTCAAGCAGGAGCGGGGCGCGTGGGCGGGCGTGGTGCGCGCGGCCACGGCGGCGGCCGAGGCCAGGACCAAGGTTAGGAAACAGAGGATAGTACTTGCTGCCCAACAGAGTACGCTGTGGCAGACCTGCAATGGGCAGATGCCCTTCTCCATACCTTCAATGCATGCTGTCCGACTCATGCACCCAGAACCCAGGACTAGTCGTTTCCCGTGGAGGTGTAATATGCTGCTGCGCTGCCTCCGGCGCAGGCACAGGCGCAGCCTGCCCGGCGTCCGCAGTCTGGGGCAGCAGCGGCGGCCGGACCTGGCGCCTCCGCCGCCGCCCGGCGCAAGGAGCTGTGCGCTGGTGTGGCCGCGTGGCACCGTGAGGCGCTGGCGGAGATGCGGCGGCGGCGCGAGGAGGCAGCGCGGAAGCGCATCGAGCTGCTCAAGTCCAGCGACATGCAGGTGGGGTGCCAAGCTACTGGCTTGCAGTGGGCTTGACGTGGGCTTGCCGCGTATGCTAGGAAGGGGTGGGGAGCGATGTGGGTCGGGGTAGAGGGCTGCGGCGCCGTGCGCGAATAGCCTCATCCCCCAGGCTGCACTCCGTAGACCGGTATCCACGCTGGGTTACTTCACATGTGTCCCTGCTTGTGTGCCCGCAGTCGTACCTGGCGCTGGTGTCCCAGGAGCGCAACTCGCGGCTGTCGTCCATGCTGCGCCAGACCGACGAATGCCTGCGCACCCTGGCGGCGCGCCTGGAGCGGGGCAGTGCCGGGCTGCGGGAGCGGCAGAGGCAGCTGCAGCAGCAGCAGCAAGACGACAACGGCAAGGGGAAGGACAAGGGCAAAGGTACGGCATTGCAGCACGTAGCTGTTACAATGCGCGTCGGGTCGCCCCAGCCGTACACGGCGCTGATGCAGCGTGTCGGAGGAGCACAGCGGAAGTCGTTCGGCGCTGGCCGAAAAGGGTCAGTGGCTAGCCCCGCATGTGCTTCAGTGTCTCGGCTGATATTTTCTTTTCGCTGTGTGTAGGCGGCGGCGACGGTACCGGCGGCTCCGACGCGCTGCTTGAGAGCAGCGAGGGCTGGGGGCGGCTGGCGGCGGCGCTGGTGGCGGACGTGCCGCAGCAGCCGCCGGGGCTGGTGGCCACCCTGCGGGACTACCAGATGCACGTGAGGGGGAGGGGGGAGAAGGGGCGGTACGGGAGCGAGAGGTAGGGGCAGGGGCAGCATCGAAGGAGCACCCATGTGGTTTGCGCTGGAGATGTCTCTGGTGCAAGCGGTTGCCAGCACGCGGGCTAGGCAGCAGCACTGCTGTGGTCAGGGAACGTACTCCCTTATGGGCTGACTTGCTGTTCCCTTCTTCTTCCCCCTCAGGCCTGCGCTAGCTGGTGTGCTTATGGGTGTAACAATGTGTTCCTCTTCGTATCCCCAGGGCCTGCGCTGGCTGGTGGGGCTACACGACGCGGGGCTCAGCGGCATCCTGGCAGGTGGGTCGTGCTGGGGGAACAGCAGGGGCCTTGGCTGCGACGGGCCAGCGGGTGTGTGGCGGAGGCGGCAATGAAACCGGGTGGGCAGGGCAGGGGCGTTGTGACGCTTCTCAGCTGTGTGATAGCCGCGCTCTGTCAATGTTGTTTTTGCGGGCCCGATTCGCCCGTGTTGTCCATCCCACATTTCCGTGTCACCGTCCCCCTGCCGTGCAGACGACATGGGCCTGGGCAAGACGGTGCAGGTCATCGCGCTGATTACCTACCTGGTAGAGGTGGGTTAACATTATGGGGCGCTAGGTTCCGGTTGGTGCAGGAATTGGTGCGCGATTACCGGCACGTCAACCTGCAGCGTAGTTCACATCCAATGCGTTTGTTTCCTCCACACAACCTGCCTCCCCACTTTCCCACCCGATGTGTTCCCTCCGCACAACCTGCCTCCTCCCCTGGACCCCCCACCAGCTCTTTCCAACTCCATCAGCTGCACTACGGCGCACACGGCACTTCTCTGCATACACACCGCCGTACTTCCTGTCCACACCCTTCCGTAAGCACCTTTTCGCCCACACACCTGCCACCACCCTGCACTCCCCCTCCCCCAGGTCCGCGGCCAGCCCGGCCCCTACCTCATCGTGGCGCCCTCCTCCGTGCTGCCCAATTGGGCCTCGGAGCTGCGCCGCTGGGCGCCCGGACTGCGGATGGTGGACTACCGTGGCAGCGCCGAGGCACGGGAGGAGATATGGATGAAGCAGGTACGGCGGGTGCGGCGGGTGCGGTTTCAGGAACCCGAGGGCGCTGGATGGACGGCAGTACCTCGGAGGGGTGTGACTCGGGTGCTTCCGTGCATGGCTCTGGCCTTAGGAAGGCGCATACGGACTGTTGTTATACGCGTCAACGCGTGGCTAATGCAGCCCACGTCTATCGCTTAGGCAGCCTTGCTAATGCTTTTTGCAGGTGTGCAAAGCTAGGGCCGTGCGGCCGCCCAAGACCGGCAGCGCAGGGTCCTCCTCGGCCTCCTCTGCCGCCGCCTCCGCGCCCTTCCACGTGCTGCTGACCAGCTACGAGTTCCTCATGGGCAAGACGGACCGCCCCCGGCTGTGCCGCCTCAAGTGGGGACACATCATCATCGACGAGGGGCACAGGCTCAAGGTGCGGGAGGAGGGCACGGGATTGGCCTGACGCGGGGGTGCGGTGAACAGGTTAACCTCTTCACGCGTTGACATACGGTGCATGGGGTGCCGGAAGGCCATGCGTGTCGCTGCTGCCCCTTGCCACAGCGCAGTTGCCCGTTAAGCACAGCGACATTTATGCTGCCTCGTGATGCCGAATGTCCCACAGCCCACGCATGCTCCCCCTTTACGCCCCTACCCTTACAGAACGCTGGCTGCAAGCTCAACGCCGAGCTCAAGCACTACCGCACCACCAGCCGCCTGCTGCTCACAGGTGGGCTAACACACACGCCCACCGGACGCACCATACAGGAGAACACTGACGTCACGTGCACTTCACTGCTACGAAGTGCACGTACAGCCCAGGAAACTCTTGCACTGTTCGTTAAGCCCCTGTAACTTGGGACAATGTCCTGCTCTGGTGCATACAAGCACGTGCCTACCTTCCCATACCCTCCTCCCCCCTCCCCTCCATCGTCGAGTTGCAGACTACGTCTGTCTTCCGACCGCCTAACCCACCGTCCAACCCCGCTCTGCTCCCCCAGGCACCCCGCTCCAGAACCGGCTGGAGGAGCTGTGGGCGCTGCTCAACTTCCTCATGCCCGACCTGTTCGACTCCAGCGACGACTTCCAGACATGGTTCTCGGGGCCGCTGGCGGCGCTGCGGGGCGGCGGCGCCAGGGGGCGCAAGGGGGCCGAGGGCGAGGGGGAGGAGGGCGAGGAGCAGCGGGGCGACGTAGCGGCGCTGAGCCAGGAGGAGTACCTGCTGGTCACCAGCCGCCTGCACCAGGTGGGGAGAGGGGTCGGATTCAAGTATTGTGGAGCTGGGGGGCCGTAAGAGAGTGCGGCGGCAGGTGGGGAGAGGGTGGTATGGCCGCGCCATCGTGGCTCTCGGGAATCGTAGAGGATGTCAAGGTCACCAGCCGCCCGCACTAGGTGGAGCGATGGGTGGTGTTTGGTACATCTGAGGGGTGAGCGTGTGGAAAGGCTCGTTATGTGTAGTGTCTGTGCTGTTTTGCGTGTGCTGCTTTGGTGGCGAGGTGCGGTACATCAGTGGTACCGGGTTACTCGGCAAGGACTGGCTGCCTGCACACGCGCTGCGCACATTGTACAGCACGTACGGTCATGCTGGCGTGACACAAAATGGTTCCGGCGCACGCAGGTGCTCCGCCCCTTCATGCTGCGGCGTCTCAAGGAGAGTGTGGCCTCCGAGCTGCCCGCCAAGAGCGAGGTGGTGCTGCGGGCCGCCATGGGGCCCTACCAGGCGGCGCTCATGCGGCTGGTGCGCTGCGGCTTCGAGGCGGGCGCGGCGGGGGGCGGTGGGGCCAGCGGCGCCACGGCGCTGAACCGCGCTGTGAACAACACCGTGATGGAGATGCGCAACATCTGCAACCACCCTTACATCAGGTGCGCGAAGCAAGGCTGGTCAGTCGATTGCACTTCTTGAGTCCGATCGCCGCCACTGCAGATTGCCATGGCCATCGGCTGCTCTTAAGCTGGAGCACCATCCCGGCAGCCCCTACTCCCGCGTCCTTTCTTTCATAACCGGTTTGCCCTGCCGCAAACTGCCCTCTCCCCTAACCTCAAATGCGAACTGACACGTGTTACCCATACCGTACTTCCCTGGCCCCCTTCAGCAAGCTGCATCCGCCCGGCGGCGAGTCGCTGCTGGACCCTACTGTCGAGGCCCCCGGCGGCCTGCCCCCCGTGGTGACGCTGTGCGGCAAGATGGACCTCCTGGACCGCCTGCTGGTGCGCCTGCACGCCACAAAGCACAAGGTGAGCGGCGGCGTGGAGGGCGGCTGGCAGTGGCGCGATTTCAGTTGGTGGAGGGCTTGTAGTTCAAGCACTTACCGTGCGGCTGCACGCCACAGCGTTGAGTGAGGGCGCGAGGGGCAGTGGACTGGGGGAATGGGGGGCAGCAGCTGTATGTAGGTCCTGGCGGTGACTCTGCCGGCCACTTTTGGGATAGGGACATGCGCTGGGACACTACACACGAGCTGGGGTCTGGGATACTGGGGAGCTAGCATTGTTGTTGAGGCGTTGAAGGGGAGCGTTGTGGGAACTGGTGTAGTAGGACACACAGTCCACACACATCCTGCTCCAGGAAGGAGCGTTCCTGGCAACTCGGGTTAACCTATTGCGGCTCCTACTAAATTGGTATCGGAGCAGGCAGAGTGCCACCGGACAAATTAATTTCTACCGCGCATCCAAGAGGATGCTAGGCTGCTGATTGGCGGGGGTGGCATGGACCGCATGCGCGGGGTTGGGTGCCACGTGGAGCGGTACCACTGCAGCTGATAGCGTGGCTAGCATCTCAGTCAACGGCAGTTTATCGCGTAAACAGACGTCAGCACCCCTGGTCCTGCCCGTGCTTACCCTCCGCTGTGCCCCCTTCCCGTGCCCCGCCATCGCCCTGCTCCCCAGGTGCTGCTGTTCTGCACGCAGACGCGTGCGCTGGACGTGATCGAGGAGTACCTGGACTGGCGGGGCTTTGAGTTCTGCCGCCTGGACGGGGCCACGGCGGCGGGGGAGCGGGGCGAGCTGATCCGAGACTTCAACAGGCCAGGTGGGTTGTCTGTTCGGCTAGGGTTTTGCTGCTACCGCCGGTGATGTACCCACAGCAAGCGCCAGGAGAAGCAGTGTAATCTGATGACAACACGTATGGTAGTGCAGCAGCTTGTCCATGTTACAGCATCGTTCCTTTGCAAAACACGGTGCTGTTCAGCGTGCCCGACCTGCTCATTACAGAACAGCCACGTGTCAAAATCGCTGCGCGTGTCAGATCCCTTCCGGGTGCAACAGCGCACGTGGAGCAACTTCGCGAGTTTGCGTAACCGAAACACGCTTGTCCGCACAAAGTACGTCAGCCTTAGTATGTCTCCACCACACCCTTAGTGCATGACTTGCGTAGCAATACGCCAGGCGGCCCCAAACCGTGTACGACAGCGCAGTGGAGCCACTTGACCGCCGTGCACAGCTGTCAGTGTATGCACGGCCAGGTTCCTTGTCAGCTCCCCAGCGTGACGCTACGTCCAGTCTGCATTTGTTTAGTCCAGAATCACGGCATGGCCCTCTCCGTGGGGCACGATGCGCGGCGCAATGCTTGTGAGGCTCTCCAGGTACTGGCAGAGCTGCCGGTGGAAGGCCGACTGCGTGTACTCTGTCGTGCCGTCTATGCTTACGTACTCGGGGTCTCTTGATCAACAAGGGCATCTTCCAATACTTTGCGGACGAAGCTGAGTAGCTCAGATGGGTCAACTGGCGACACGGAGCTACCCGACTTACGGAAGAGCACCAAGGGATACGGGTCCTCATCGATGTCTTTTGTGCGCATCAACTGTATGGCTTGTATCAGTTGTTGTGCGCGCAGAAAAATGTCGTCGTCCATTTCAAAGGGAAAATTATCATTGGTGGACGATGTCTTCGGCGAAACGCCAAAGGCGACAATACGTAACGGCTCAGCATGCCACTCAGACAGATGTACTTGCTTTACAGCTCATGGATTTCACTGGTATACGCATGGTCAAACGTCATGCGTCATCCGGCACGATCATCCTGGTATGCAACTCTTTCGTGTGACATTTGCTGTTTGTTATGCGGTTTCCACAACTGCATGTACATCAACTGTCGGTAATTGGATCTGCGGCCAGTCGCCCGCCTAGCGATTGTTCCCTGGCATGGCGCGTGGCACGTGGCACGTGGAGGGTTCCTGCACCTTGCACGTCAACCAGGCGTTCGGAAACTGCCCACTTGCCCACCTACCGCCCAATGTATGCGACATGCTGATGAGAGCCTGGCCGCTGGATGCTGAGCGTCTGATCCACATGATAACGTCAGTGTTGGTGTCAGTGTTGGTGCTTGCGGCTAGCTGTCAACTGGATTGTAGGAAGTGCTCCTTCCTGGTCAATCAGGGCAAGGTGGGCGCCTTCGCTAGGCGGTGTGTAACAGTAACGGTCAGGGTGCAGCCGCAGTTTCAAGAGACAGAGGGCGCACTAGCAGGACCCGCCTTTCGGATTCGAGGGCCACTCCCATTGTCAGTAAAAAAACTCCCATTGTCAGCAAAGTAATCGCCAGTCCTGTAAACCAGGCACAAATGACTAGGGACGCTGCGATGGCGGTCCCAACGGTTCGGTTCAAACTCTGCTCGTGCCACTGAGCTCCGCAGATGACCTCCCATATGCGCACAAGGCTGTCAACTGTCAGTACACAGGTAGCCTCGGCGTGCATACGGCTGGTCATCTGCGGAGCGCAGTGGCACGAGCACCGTTTGAACCGAAGCGTTGAGGCCACCATCGTGACCGCGTCCTCCCCGTTTTAAAAGGACGAACGACGGCCTTGCTGACAAGTATGGGCTGTCCCACATTGGTCATTGCATCTGAAACAGTGGGTCCTGCTGGCGCGCCCTCGGCCTCCTGAATCTGCGGCTGAACTGTGACCTTTGCTGTTACACGCGTGGCTGTACAGACGACAACGCCTTGCGAACAAAAGAGCCTGTAACAGCCGCATACTGCTGAGCATTGGTCGCCCGCCTCTCTAGCAACCGGCACAGTGCACTACCACGTAGCACGTGCGTGGCACGTGGCACGTGGCATGTGCCTGCACTGTGCACGTTATCCAGGCGGTGGGAGGTGCCCACTTGCCACCTGCCGCACAAAAGAGTGCAATACTCCAACAAGGCCGTTACGGCGGTTCGGTCCTGCTGGGCCTCAGACGATATGACGACGTGTTGGTGTCAGTGCAGCTGGCTGCCAATCAGGTACTCTCCTTTATGGTGCGAAGTAAGGACAAGGCCCACGACCCTGAGCACATGACGGGTCATGCATTCTGGCCATTGGTTGCGCTGTCCTGAACACTGGAACGTGTGTCGACGTGTAAGGGACGTACACCAAGGCAATGCCATGTCGCCACCGTTACACAAAGATGGTGCCCCATGCGTATTACGCTACCAGTGTCCGCACATTAACCTCTGCAGATACAGCTTCCCACCTACATACATTCGGGATTTCGGGTACCGCCAAGGCTTAGCGCCACACGAGTGCAAAGTAAAGTGGTATTGGTTCAGTCGCAGTTTGCGCCCTTGCCCTTATCAACAGGGACACCAACTGCCCCTTGCCCTTATCAACAGGGACGCCAACTGCCCCAGCTCAGGGCAGCTGACACGTGAACGTGGCCTCTGGTGCATACGTGTTGGGGCACCTTGCTCGACGGCACCAGGCTGCACCGTATCGTAGCGCCAAGGAACAGCCCTTACACCCTTACTCATCGCAAGCGATAGACACTACCCTGCGCATAGCATTCAGCTAAGTGCAAGTGCTGCTAGGGCCCCACAGGCACGACCCATGGGTCGGCCACAAGGGTCGGCCACAATGCACCCAAGCACCACCTTAGCGACTGTTAGCGTCACCTGGGCGGTGGTGACCCAGGGTGACCACCAAGCGACGCCCCACTGCTGACACGTGGTATGTGGGCTACGTTACGCCCGCTTAGTCCAGGTGCACCGCGTAACCGTTGCCATGGGGGGCGATGCGGGCCTCAATGCCCGTCAGGCCGTGTAGGGTTTCGCAGAGCCGCTGCTGAGTGACCTCAAGCGAAGGCGTTATGGCAGTCCCACGTCCCTTAAGCGCGTTTGTCAGCACTGTAAGGATGAAATTGTAGTCGTAGTTGCCTGAGATGTCACGAATTGGCGGGGACTGCGGCGCGTGTGAGGTGTGCAGCAGCTGGATGGCCTGCTGCAGTTGCAGCGCGCGCAGGCGTTTGCCAAGGGAAATCTGCTCTGCCGGACTGTTCATCGTTGCCGTCTGCTGTTGCTTAATATTGATATTCGCAATTGGGTCTCTGCTCCAGAGTGTTGGGGCGCAAATCGGATGTCGTCACTTGTCGTCAGCAGTGTGCGCGAGACACGACCAGGTGAAAATGCACTAGGAGAGGGCCAGGTCCACTGTGCAGTCACTTTCTGCTCTTAAATACAAGCAGTCTTTACAGTATTACAACGCTCATAATCAGTCATAGGTTAGCCCATGCACAAGGCGTCTGGGGTAGCGTCCCGTTGAGATGCGGGCACCAATCCGGACCTTCCCGCCACGGCAAGGCCAGGGCCTAACCACACCCACACAAGGGATGCAGCCTGACTTGACGGGTGTAAACTGCAGTGGCTGTATCTAATACCCGGTTGTCGACGCAACCCGCAGCAAGGTAGCTTCCTTGCCCCGTGCCTTTGCGCACACACGTCCCCTGCCCTGCATGTCGGCCTTTTTTGCCGGCACCCCTTGATTCAGCGACTGTCGTACTTTACACTACATTTACATGCGTGATCATGTTGGTCAGCTTCCCTGCTGAGCATTGAATGTACGACCAACGACACTAGTACTGGCGTCTCGACCCCCCCTGCCGCTTGTGCCTGCCACCCCTTCACAGATTCGTCCACCTTCGTGTTCCTGCTCAGTCTCAAGGCGGGTGGCGTCGGGCTGAACCTGCAGGTAACGCTAAGGCGTAGAGGGGCGTCCACTGCTACCAACAGTGCCTTCCTGATCACATGGGCACCTGCCAATGTGAGTTGACTGCATGCAGCTGCAGTACACACACCAGGCTGTAGATACACATCAGCGGCCACAGCACCGGGCAGCCCAGCGTCCGTGCCACCGATCCCTATCCCCAGCTGTTTTTGCACTTGGTATCCCGTCCTGCAGGCTGCGGACACCATTGTCCTGTACGACACCGACTGGAATCCACAGCTGGACCTGCAGGTGCGAGTACAATTGGGGGGGCCCGCCAGGCGCTTGACACAATCAGTTGGTTCGTGTGCTTGGTTCGTGTGCGCAGTGTTGTAGTTCTTCCACGTCAATGCTGGTACAAAGCAGCGCTCCACATGATATACCACCGCGCACCCCAAACACTCTCTCCGCCCGCAGGCCCAGGCCCGCTGCCACCGCATCGGCCAGACGCGCGAGGTGCGTGTGTTCCGTCTGCTGACGGCGGGCAGCATCGAGGAGCACATCGCGCGTGTGGCGGAGGAGAAGCGCAAGTTCGCCGACAGCTCTATCACCGGTGCGTTGCCCGCAGCACGCTCACCTCCAGCCTTAACAGATGGACGACACGGTCTCGTATCGGTACTCATGCGCACAGAGCACGCCCCTTCAGCCACTGCACGGAACAGGCTGTGACCCTGCACGAGTAGTGCTGGAGCGATTCTCAGTGCTACTATGCCACCCCTTGCGGTTTGAGCCTTGCCTGTGCCACGACCACCTTTCCGCACCTATCCTTCTCCGCCCAGGCGGCTTCTTCGACGGCAAGACCAGTGCCGAGGAGCGCCGCGAGTACCTCCTCAAGCTGCTGGCGGACACAGACGCAGACACACAGCCGTTGGCGGCTGGGCAGGGCCAGGCAGCCGGAGCAGCTGCGGGAGCTGCGGGGCCCAGCGGGAGCAACAGGGCTGCGGTGGCCCCTGGCCATCTGAGCGATGCGGAGCTGAGCCGCCTGGTGGCTCGCGGGGAGGAGGAGCTGGCGGCGCTGGCGGCGGAGGACCAGCGGCGGCACAGGTTGGCGGCAGAGGCGGCTGGTGGCAAGGACGCTGGTAAGGGTACAAGTGGCAAGCCGGGGACGTGGCATAGTACCATGTGTACAGTTTACATGCCTTCCTTTCGGTAGACCCGGTGCACTCTCTGTACGGTGTGCGCTGTCACATTTGTAAGGGCCCACTAGGCGGCGGAGTGAGGGCTACCGTACTCACGGTGTGTCACTCCCTTGACCCGCAGCTGCCCCTGGTGGTCCTTCCGTGCCGTACTCTCGGCTGCTGGGCGAGGCGCAGTGCGGCCCCCTGGTGGAGGCGGCGCTGGAGGCCAACCGGCCCAAGGACCCAGACGCCGGGAAGGTCTTCGGCAAGGGCATGCGGCGGGTCAACGCAGAGTCAACGGCGGCGGCGGTAGGGGGTGGCAGCGGCGGCGGTGGTGGCGGTGGGGCGGCGGCCGGGTCGCGGGGCGCGACTCCTGCGCCTGAGGAGCAGCAGCGGAAGCAGCAGCGGGAGGAGGGGGACCGGGAGCAGCAGAAGGAACGGCAGCGCGAGCAGCAGCGGCAGGAGAGGGAGCGGGAGCAGCAGAAGGAACGGCAGCGCGAGCAGCAGCGGCAGGACGGGGAGCAGCAGCAGGAACGGGAGGAGGAGGACCAGGAGTGCGTCCTCGCCGTTGGGTCCCGGCTTGAGGTAAGCCGTACTACCGTACGGATAGCAACCAACAGCTTGCACCAACTTTGCCTTGTATGCCCTGATGATGGTTGCTGTATATAAATGCCTAGAAGGCGCAAGCTTGTGTGTCACCGGACGCGCTTATCCGCCAGCAGGGAGTTACCGCAATCACTCTTCCCGATCCCGATCCGTCCCCTGCGCCGCTCCTCTCACTCCGCCCTCCAGGTTGCCATGGGCCGTACGTCTTCCCGCTCCGGCACCATCACGCAGTACGACCCCGAGCGCCCCAAGGCCCGCTGGCACCTGCAGTACAGCGACGGCGGCGAGCCTCAGGGGGAGTGGGGCCGGCTGCTGCCCGGCGGGGACGTGTGGCGCACAAAGGGCTCCAGGCGTGGGGTGCTGTCGGTCAACGGGGTGCCCACTGCCGCTGGGAAGGCACGGGGCGAGAACACCAAGGCCGGCGGGAGCAGTGCAGGGGATGAGAAAGAGGTGAAGGCGGCGGGGCCCAAAGGGTCTGGTGGGGACGAGGGCGCCGGCGGTGACCATGCAGCTGCGCCGAAGGGCAGCAGTGGGTTGATGGGGGCGGTGGAGAGGGAGGGTTCTAAGAGGGAGTTGCAGGCGTCGAGGACAGACGCAAAGCCGCTGCGGCCGCGCCAGGCTGTGGGGGCAGCTGCCCCGCGGGGGCCCCTGGCGGCGGCGCGGCCCAGCAGGGCTGCTGCTGCTGCTGCCAAGGACCGCATCGCTCGCAGCGCGGAGCAGCCAGGTGGCGAGTCTGATGACGAGGTGGACACCGAGGACGACAAGGAGAACGAGGGCCCCGCTGCGCAGCTGAAGGTGCACCTGCAGCAGCACGATGAGCGCGCCAAGGAGCAGTCGCCGCCCCCGCCGCCTCAAGCTTCGTCAGGTCAGCAGGAGCAGGTGCAAGAGCAGCCGGAGCAGGTGCCACCACCGCCGCCACCGCAGGACCTGCAGCCTCTGATGCGGGGGACAGCTGCGGTGGCTGCACAGCACGCGTGCGAATCCGACGGTGGCGTGGTAGGGCCCTCCGGTGACAGCATGGAGGGGGGAGCTGCAGCAACGGCGGTGACGGCAGCAGACGCCGGGAAGGGGGCAGCGGGTGACGGGGCAGCAGCTGGCTGGTCAGAGTATGAGATGGGCAGGGAGATCGAGGTTCCCGCTAAGCAAGCCACCGTGCCGCTGCAGCAGCAGCACCAGCGTGCGGACGAGCAACCTCCACCTCCGCCACCGCCAGCGTCCGCTTCGCCCCCTCAGCAGAAGCAAGTGCAAGCGCAGCTGCCGCCGCCGCCGCCGCCGCCGGAGCAGGTCCAGCAGCAGCAGCATCCTGCAAACGGCGCAGCTGCAGAGGGTGCACACCAAGGCGGCGAGTCCATGGGTGGCGTAGGAGCGGCCGCTGGTGGCAGCATGGAGGGTGGGGTAGCAGCATCAGCGCCAGCAGCAGCACGTTCGGGGGAGACGACAGCGGGTGAGTGGGCAGCAGCCGGTGAGGCGGCGGTTGCGCGTAGCCGGCGGGCCGACGGAGCCCCAGCAGTCCCGCCTGCGGGGCACCCCCAGGAGGTCTCCCCTGTGCAACGCGCGACACCCGGAGGCAGCGGCAGCAGCGGCCAGCAGGGTGGTACCAGTGGCGGTGACGGTGGCAACGGCCGCAGCGGCGGTCAGCCCGAGGAGCTGGTGGAGCAGCAGGGCGGCGGCGAGGAGCACGTACCCCAGAGCGTGTCGCTGCTTGGGGTCAAGATTACGGTAGGTTGGTGGTTGAGACAGCCGTGCGAGGAACTGTGCCAGGCGCTTGTGCTACTTTGCTGGTACTTGACGAGCAACACATCTTTCAAGTCTGAGGCAGGTGAGCCGCAGTGTGAAATGCTATTCGTGCTCTTGCCCCGTCGTGCTTTTGCCCCCATCCGCAGACCACGTACGGGCGCCAGGGCAAGGTGCGCACGGGCACCGTGACGCAGTACGACCCCGAGCGCCCCAAGTACCGCTGGCTGCTGGTGCAGGACGTGGGCGGCGGCGCCGAGTGGGGCATGCTGTCCGAGGACCAGTCTCTGTGGCTGGCGCACGGCTACAAGCGCAACATCAGCGCGCTTGCCGGGGTGCCGGACAAGGCGGCGCTGGCGGCAGCACAGACGGAGGAGGGGTTGCAGGGCGAGCACAAGGACAGCCAGCAGCCACCACCTTCGGACGGGGCGCAGCAGGGTGCTAGGCTGGAGGAGGACGACCGGCAGCGACAGCAGCAGCTGCAACAGCTGCTGACAGATGGGGCTACTGGGGCTCAGGACCCCGTGGAGGTTGACTCCGCAGCAGGAGCAGCAGCAAGGGCAGGGACAGGTACAGGGACAGGCACAGCAGCAAACGCTGCGGTTGCAGGGGACGCACTTGTGCTGCCGGTGCCGGCGGGTAAGGGCGCAGTAGGGTGCGGCAGGACGCAAGAAGCTACCGGGGCAGCACCTGCACCGTCGTTGAAGGGTGGGGAGCAGGCGGGCCCGGCGGGGACCAGCGCCGGGTCGGCCGCAGCAGGAGGCAGCGGCGGTCCGGGCGGGCGCAGGATTGGGAAAGCACCAGGCGCGCCCGGCGGCTTGACGGATGGTACTGCGGCGCCCGGCGGCCTGCCGCCCGCTGCCGGGGCGCGCCCCGGGTCGTACCGCTACGTGTACCGCAAGCGGCCCGACAGCGGCAGCTACCGGACCCAGATATGGACGTCGGGTCGCAACATCAACAGGTAGGACCGTTGCTTGCCCAAGTGCGGAGGCAACTATGCCCTCCTTGAAACACGACGAAGGTAGCTAGCTCTATCCACAAAGAAAGCCACTGAGCTGTTGTTTACCGCGTCAGGAGCAGGCACAGTTGCGCCATACACGGCGGTATCACCTTGGTCACCGCACATTTGCTTACCACGTTGTGCCCCGCCTGTGTCCCGTTCGTCAATCCACAGCTCTTGGTACCCGACGGAGAAGGAGGCTGCTGCGGCCGCCGACTACGTCTGCTACAAGCTGCGCGGCCCCACCGCCCACCTCAACCTGGGCCTGACGCCCGGCCAGCGCCACGCCCTGGACCGCATGAGCCTGCAGCAGCTGGAGGCGTTCCTTAAGGCCAAGGGGGACGTGTTCGGCCTGGGCAGTGGGGTGGAAGGTGGTGACGGGACAGCAGCATGTGGAGAAAGTGGTGGTGAGGACGCGGCACAGCGGCCGCCGAAGCCTGGCGGTGCGGGACAGTGGGTTTGGTGGGAGGCGAGGGCTGAATCGCAGGAGGAGCAGCTGCAGCAGCAAGAGCGGCATGGGTTTGGGGCGGCATCGGGCAAGGAGTCGGACGCGGGAGAGTTGGAGACGAGAGGCAAGAATGCTGCAGCAGCGTCGGCGGCGGCCGTGAAGCATCGTCAGCCACAGCAGGCGGCGGCCGAGCAACAGCATGGGGTGCAGCAGGGCGGGGACGAGGTTGCCACGGGGGAGCCTCAACGTGCTCAAAGCCGAAAGCGGCGCGGGGAGGCGCAGGGGCCAGAGGACCCACAGCCGCGGCGCATCAGCGCACGCACCCAGGGGTCGGGTGGACCTAGCACCGGGCTGGCAGCCGGGGGCGAGGGCAGCAGCGGTGCTGCGCCTCCAGCCCTGGTTGAGGGCCCCGCCGCTGCAGCCCGATCAGCGGCGACGCCCATCCCACCTGACAGCCTGGTAGCGGCAGCTGTGGCAGTGGCAGCGGCGGCGGCGGCAGCAGCAGCAGCGGCGGCGGCGGCGGCGGCGGCGGCGGCGGTGGGATCTTCGGCGGCGACGGCAGCAGCCGCGAACGCAGCAGCAGCGGGAGTGGCCGGGGGGCCGCTGGCGGCACCGAGTGCGCAGGCCGGAGACCTGCCTGCTGCCCTGCCGCCCTCGGAACGCGGGTCCGGTGCTTCGTACCGCTATATCATGCAGAGCAAGAACAAGTACCGCTGCCAGGTGTATTACGATGGCGGGCGCTTCACCAGGTGGGCCGTGTACGAGCTGGCTGAGGCACGTAGGTGTTAGACGGCTCCTCGTATAGTGGGATTCGTTGCATATCTTCAGGCACGCAGGTGCACTGCTGCAAGTATCCGCGTAGTGTGCTATGCTATGTGGTGTTTGCAAGGGCGAAACATGCTACATGGCACACCTGGTATGGCATGTTGCCAAGAAAGCGACGTATTGAGTGGGCCTTGCTGTAAACCATATGCTCTATCCTTTGCAGCATTTGCTACGCAACGAAGGAGGAGGCCGCTGCGGCCGCCGACTACATCAGCTACAAAGTGCGTGGCCCCACCGCCCACCTCAACCTGGGCCTGACGCCCGGCCAGCGCCACGCCCTGGACCGCATGAGCCTGCAGCAGCTGGAGGCGTTCCTCAAGGCCAAGGGGGACGTGTTCGGCCTCGGCAGGGGTCCGGAGGGCGGGGACGGTACGGCAGCGGGTGGGGATGGAGGTGGCGAGGACGCTTTGCAGCAGATGGCTGGTGGAGTGCCGCCGCCGCCGCAGCAGCAGCAGCAGCTGCGGCGTGGGGCTGGTGCGGCATTGGTCAAGGAGCCCGGCACGGACAACAGCGGTGGGGCGGGAACACAGCGGGAGACGGAAGGCAAGGATGCTGCAGACGCGCCAGAGGCGTCCGGGCAGCAGCAGGCGGCGGGCGCGCAACAGGAAGAAATGCAGCAGCGCGGGGCAAGGGTCGCCCAGGGCGGGCAATGGGGCCGCAAGCGGCGCGGTCATGCGCAGGGGCCGGAGGGGTCACGGGCGGTGGAGGGAGCGGGCGGCAGCGGAGCTGCACAGCAGCGCGCGCCGGGAGCGGATCCCTTGGCGCACGCAGGTGACTTGCCCGCTGCCCTACCGCCCTCGGACGGCCGGCCCGGTGCCGCCTACCGCTGCGCAGTGCAGAGCGGCAACAAGTACCGCGGCCAGGTGTGCTACGAGGGCGGCGTGTTTTGCAGGTGGGCCTGCCACGGGCTGGCGACGGCCACTGATACGCTGACCCGATCCTTGCATATCATTGTTAATACACGACGAATGCTGTCATGTTACGCAGTACTGGTGGTGGCCAGTTAGCCTCGTGCTGTGCTGTACCTCAACGCCTAGATGCGCCTTGTTACACACGTGTGCATCGTATTTAGTCTTATAACTACGTGTTTACTCCAAATCCTTTGCAGCACGTGCTATGAGACGAGGGAGGAGGCCGCTGCAGCCGCCGACTACATCAGCTACAAAGTGCGTGGCCCCACCGCCCACCTCAACCTGGGCCTGACGCCCGGCCAGCGCCACGCCCTGGACCGCATGAGCCTGCAGCAGCTGGAGGCGTTCCTCAAGGCCAAGGGGGACGTGTTCAGCCTGGGCAGGGGTCCGGAGGGCGGGGACGGTACGGCAGCTGGTGGAGGTGGCGAGGACCCCCTGCAGCAGCAAGCGAAGCCAAACGGCGCGGTACAGGGAGACCCGCAAATGGAGAGGGCTGGCGGAGTGGCGCCGCCGCCGCCACTGCCGCAGCAGCAGCGTGGGGCTGTGGCGGCAGCGGAGCCGAGTGCCAAGGACAGTGATGGGGCAGGAGTAGTAGATGAGGAGGAAGGCAACGATGCTGAAGCGTCGGAGGCGACCGGGCAGCAGCAGGCGGCGGCGGACGAACAGGAGGATGGGGTGCAGCAGGGCGGGGTAGAAGTCGTCCAGGGCGGGCCTCAGCGTGCACGGGGTCGCAAGCGACATGGTCAGGCGCAGGGGCCAGAGGAGCCGCCCGCGCGGCGCGTCAGCGCACGCACCCAGGGGCCCGGAGGGCAAAGCAGCGGACCGGCAGGCGGGGGCGGGGGCGGCAGCGGTGCTGCGGTGCCCCTGCCGGGAGAGGGGCCCTCGGCTGGGGCTCTTGGGCCCAGGGACATCGTAGCGGACATCGTGGCACCTGCACCTGAGGCAGTGGCGGCGGCGGTGGGATCTGCAGCTGCGGCGGCCATGGCCGCAGATGCAGCAGCAGCGGGCGTGGCCGAGGCACCCAGCGGTGCCCCGGCGGCACCGAGTGCGCAGGCCGGAGACCTGCCCGCTGCCCTGCCGCCCTCCAACGGCGGGTCCGGTGACTCCTACCGCTACATCATGCAGCGCAATAACAAGTACCGCTGCCAGGTCTTAAATGATGGCGTCGTTTTCTACAGGTGGGCGGTGGAAGGGATGGCGAAGGAAACTTCTTGCTGATCGGGTCCTTGGATGCCAAGATGCGGCATGACAAGTGCCGCCAGGTGTTGCAACACTGCGGTTGCAAGTGTCCACGTGCTGTGCGGTGTATTAGGTGCAAGGCCCCGACTGCGCCTCGTAACATGAGCCATATCTTCCATTCACTGGCAGCACGTGCTACGCGACGAAGGAGGAGGCTGCCATGGCTGCGGATTTCTACCTTTACAAGCGACGTGGCCCCACCGCCCACCTCAACCTGGGCCTGACCCCCGGCCAGCGCCACGCCCTGGACCGCATGAGCCTGCAGCAGCTGGAGGCGTTCCTTAAGGCCAAGGGGGGCGCGCTCGACCTGGATAAGGCACTAGAGCAGGGGCAATAGGGGAGCTTTGCGCGTGCAGGCATACCTGATGCCCTTGTGCTATGGTGCTACACCCCACGTGCATTACCGGCATGTGCACCAAGCCGCCCACAAGTGCTCGTGTCTGTCGGTGGCGTGGGCTACGGAGAGGGTTTGACTGCCGTGTGCTCAGTTTGAGGTTGCACAGTGTTGGTGCATGTCAGCATGAGCTTGCACCTGGGGAACCCCTCCCTCTGCCTTGCTGCGTCACCGCTGGGCGTGTATGACGTAACGCTGTGAGTACCACGGCATGTCGGATACCGTGTGATTATTAGTAAGGGCGTTGCTTGCATGCCTAAACGCAGAATCCTTGGCGTATGCAAGTGTGAGGTTGGCTAGATTGGTCATTGGTGCTCGGGAATCGTAATTGTAGGTGTTCGTGCGCCTCGACACCATGACATAGGGAGACCTTCTGTACAGTCTGTGTAGGCAGCGTTCCAGGGGCCCAACGGTGGTCAACGTGCGACGCCCTGGTGTGACAGCGTGCAGCACTTGGCAGATGGGCCGTACCACAAACCTGGCGCACAGTAGTCGTCATGGGTCATCGTGACAGCATGCAGCTGAAGCTGCTCTTACTGAGATGTGTCCGTCCTGCATGTTATGCGCAATCCGGCCAGCAGGCTCACGTATCCTGCACTGGGCCAAGTTGATTGCACCGTAGACGCGGGCCGGGCACAATTTGTGATCCGGCCAATTGACGCATGTGATGCCGTGTATGGCCAAGCAAGCCAGAGGAATGAAGCTAGGTGGCTGTGCCAGGACCCACGGGCCAGAGGGAGAGCGCCTTGCGCGGGCTGTTGGCCCCACCAACGGCTTGTTTTGAACGGCATGTATCAAGTTCGCCAGTCGGCCAGGTGATGTCTGACCCGCTGTTACCACATCGCAGGGGCGATAGCAAGGCACTGTGTTCCAGCCTGTGGACATGCACGTCACTCTGTCCGAGTTCGAAGCCATGTCATTGCACGCCGCCGTTACGGCCTCGCGACAAGACAATGACTAGCACGGCAGTACTCCAGCACGCCAGTTTTGAGTAACAGGTGATGCGAAGGCCAACAGCAGGCCTGCTGCACAACTTCGCAGCCCACTAAGCCTCATACAAAATCTTGAAACGGCTTCGCTACATACTTCGCATCGTTCAACGGCGACCTGGCACACATGCAGAGGACCTGCAGAGACCGAACCATCCCACCCAAGACCAAGCGCGACAAGGACCGAGCAAGGACCATTTGCAGTTTGATTAGCTCATGGACATGGCTCCATCAGATTTACATGCAGCTGATGCGCTGGCCTAGGAGAAACGAGGAGGCCGCGACTCACGACGTCGTTCAGCCCGCTTGTGACTTTTGTTGTCTGCGTGCGGAAAAGGGTAAAAGAGTAAACCATCAGCACTGCCTGTTGCAAGATCGCGCCACCCTTCCAGGGTTGTTCCAGCACGGGGTCACCCATGCCATCACCCATCCCCGCAAACGCCTCGGGCCGACAATCGTCTCCCCTTTCGCCCCAACCCGCATAACATACCCCTCCCCCTCCACCACAATAATCGTGAGAACTTGCGTGCATTGCGGGCGCCGTCTATGCTGACTTTAAGGTGTGGCGCCCCGCAAACGTTCCTCGCCATCGCGCACAGCGCGGACTTGCCCCCCGCCCTCACAGCAACCTAGACTTTGTCTCCAAGAACAACTATACGTAGTACAGCAATCCCCCTCTCCCTGTTCGGCCTTTCACCCTAGGCAAGGCTTCCTATCATCGGTCCCCATGAGGTCTCGACTGGTGAGCCAAGTGACATGCGGTCACCCCCCGCATCCTTTCTAGGACCGGGGCAATACAGGGGAGCTTTGGGCGGAGTACAGGCGTCGCGGGAGGGCATGGCCGGGGACTGGTTCGGGAAACCTGGGGCGCTCGGAAAAGGACTGGTGCCGGGGATACACACCGGCACAGCCCGCGCGGTCCCACGTTGCATATATCGCACGGCTTATACAAAGGGGTTAGTGATTACATTTGCTCTGTGTTTCTGGGCAGCCCCAGCCAAGACAAGTTAACCCCCCACCAGCGGGGCAACCCGGGGACCCCTGCTAAGTCGTGCCGGCGGGTGGCGGTAACGGCCTCAACAACAGACTGTATGAGCACTGCATATATTTCTTGCCGGGCCCTTACCTCAAGACGGTTATACCCCATGCTGAACCACCACCCCCAGGCTGTGACGTTGGTGTCACTGGGACCCGCGGCAACCGCCGACTGACTCTACAAGCCCTCGGACTCTACGCACACCTATAAACCCTGAACCATGCAGCGTAATGCTCACCTCCCAGCTCACGCGAGCTGGAGGGGATTGTACCTTCCAGAGTCCCTGGCCGCGGACAGCGCAGGACAGGCCAACCGCAGCAGCGCCAGCGGCAGTAGCAACGGCCAGCATGGAGTCCCAGCGCCCTGTTATAGTCAATACCCATCCCACACCGGAAGCAGAGGCGTGCGTGAGGACTTCGGGCAGTGGGCCGGAGCCGTCATGCCGCCAGCCGGGGACGCAGCGTGGGTTCCATGGGGAGGCGGCCGTGTAGACTGCCCCATGGCCGGTGGCGACGGCGGGGATGTGGGCATGGGGGAGGCAGGGACATCAGGAGCAGGGCCTGAGGCTGGCCCGATCTCGCCGACCGGTGCTGGAGCTGCTGCTATGCCATCTGGCGGCCAGGTAGCAGCGGCAGGGCCAGCCGGGGCTGGGGCCGGGGCCGGGGCCGGGGTTGGTACCGCCCCTGCGCCCCGGCTGGTGTTGGTGGTCAAGGGCGTGGGCCGCGTCGCAACGTCGGGTGCAGGCATTATGCCCGCTGCCGCTGCCGCCGTGGCCAACGGCGCTAGCGCCAGGGCCGCCGCAGCCGCCGCTGCTTCTGCGCCCGCACCACCGCGGGGGCCCCAGCAGGCGCGCCAGATCGCACCCGCAGGGGCAGCCCCTGCCGGCACTGCTCCCTTCCCCGCCCCCACGCCCAACGCAGCCGCAGCTACGACCACAGCTGCTCGCCACCCTGCTGCCGCTGCCCCTACCACCGCTGCCGCGCCCGCTGGAACGAGACCTGTGCGGCCCGGGCCACCTCCCCCGGGCCGGTCGGAGAAGCGATCCCGCAAGCCGCCCAAAGTCACCCGCCAGGATCCGTCAGAGGACGAGGAAGCAGCGGCAGCAGCGCAGCAGCAGCAGCAACAAGAGCAGGACGGTGAAGGCCAACCCAGCGGTGGTGGGAGCGGGGACGAGTCGGACAGCCCTCCGTGCATGCGGGTGGTAAAGGGCGTGGGGCGGCAGCCGCACGCGACGCGGGGGGAGCTGGACGGCTCGGGCAGCTCTGGGGGTAACGGCAGCGCGCATGGCGGCGGCGGGCGGCGGCGGGGGATGTACGACAGTACCGATGACGACAGCGAGGGCGGCAGTGACGGCGAGGAGGGCGAAGGGGAGGACGGTGGGGAGGGCGGCAGCAGCGATGCGGAGCTGAGCGATAGCGATGAGAGCGTGGGCGGGGGGATCAACTCGGACACGTCTGACACGGATTACAGTTTGGGCATGGATGACCCCAGGCGGAGGAGGCGCGCGGGAAGTGCGAAGGGAGGCAAGGGGGCGTCGTCCAGGCGGCCGCAGAGGCAGTCGTCGACGGGGGTGAAGGAGGAGGGCGAGGGGCAGCAGCGGGAGGCGCCGCAGAGGGAGCAGCGCGCAAGCCGGGCGCGGCAGGCGCCCCACTGGCAGCGGGAGCAGCTGGAGGAGTCGCCGCCGCCTGCGCCGGCGCCGCAGCGGGACAAGAAGGCGAGCAACAAGGACCAGGGGGACAAGCACGCCGCGGCCAAGCGGCAGCAAGCTGCGCCGGCAGCGGCAGCAGCAGTAGCCGTAGGGCCTGGCGCCAAGACGCAGCTGCAGCCCCAGCCTGTGCGGGCACGGCCGCAGGGCCCTGCCGCAACACCGCAGCAGCAGCAGCGCTCCAAGTCGGGGGCGCAGGCTGCACCCCACCAACCCCTAGCGCAGCGCCACCTGACGCAGCTTCCCCCGGAGTACTTGGCCATGGCCGCATCGCGCCCTGCGCAGCCGGCGCCCCAGCAGCCCTTCCGCCTGCAGCTGCAGGCCACGGAGCGCGTGGGCCGCGACGGCCAGCGGCAGGAGGTCCCGGAAGACGACCCCGCCGTCGCCGCCGCCATGGCCGCCGCCGCCGCCAAGGCCGCCGCCAAGGCCGCCGCCTCCCGCCGCCCGGCCGGTGACGGTGGTGCCGCCGCCGGTGGCAGCAAGCGTAGCCACGGCGAGGAAGCGTTCACCTATTCCCCGATCCGCATACCGCCGGACGACCCGGATGCCGTACAGCACGACATGGAGCGGCTGGCGCACTTGGATCTGGACGAGCAGGCGTACGACCCGGCGGCGGATGCCAACGATCTCGAGCTGGGCGTTAGGTTTCCCTCGGGCATGGTGTTTAGGGAGGAGGACTTGGTGCTGCCGCCGGGGCTGCAGCAGCAGGAGCAGGAGGAGCAGGCCGCGGAGGATGAGGATGAGGAGACGCAGCGGGCCAGGGCCATTGCGGCGGCCATCCTGGAGGGCGAGGCGTTCGTGGGGCTGGAGGGCATGGTACGTGTGTGGCGGTGTGGGTTTGGGAACCTGAGTATGGGCCAATGGGTTATGGGGCATGATAAGCGTTTGTTGAGGATTTAAAGAATGGCAGCTTTGCACACGGGGGGAGCGGCGTGGTGCCAACTCCACCTTCGCAGTGCCACTTCGCTCCCGCTGGCAACATGGCGATGAAATGCAACTGACGGCATGCGCTTAACGAGGTAACATGACAACCCTACCCCTTTGTCTGTCCGCCGCCCATGCCCAGGTGTCGTGGGGCAAGGACGGCAACTTCCATGGCGTCATCACGCGATTCGACCCGCACCGCTCCCGCTACTGCTGGCTGATGCTGTATGAGGACGGCGACGAGGAGTGGGGTGCCGTCACCGACGACCGCACCGGCTGGCGCGTGCACGGCGGGCTGCGGGCCGTGTCGTGGCTTAAGCCGCCGCCGCCCCCCACCGACCCGCTCAGCCAGGCAGCGGCGGCGGCGGACGCCGTCCCCGCGCCAGTGCCCAAGCCGAGCGCCGCGCCGCCGAAGCAGGCAGCCGCCGCCGCGGCTCCGGCGGCGCCCACCACGGCCGTCATCCCCAACATGATGGGCGCAGAGATCGAGGTGTGTGTGCATCTTGCGAAGCTTCCATACTGTACACAGCCGCCTGCACCGTGCAATTGTTCTGCACGAGGCAAGTGCTCCTTAACAGTTAGTTCACCGCAATCCGCTCGGTCGCTGTAATCTTGGTCGCTAGTTTGAACTGGCATCGCGTTTCTATTGGCCTCTCTCGTCCGGCAGGTATCTGTGGGCCGCGACGGCTCCACCCGCGTGGGCACCATCACCGACTTTGACCCCAACCGCCCGCGCTACAAATGGTACATCCGCTACGCGGGCTACGCGGAGCCCGCGTACGGCGGCGCGGGCGAGTGGGGCTGCCTGGACGACCCACGCACCACGTGGCTGACACACGGCTACAAGCGGCCCGTGCTGTCCGTGGAGGGGGGCGTGGGCGGTACGGTGTCCGTGCCTGTGTTGCCACAGAAGGCCCCAGCGGCGTCAGCGGCCGCTACAGCTGCGGCGGAGAAGGGCAGCGGCGGCGGCGGGCATGGGTCGGTGCCTAGGAAGCGGCCCTTCGGGCGCACAGGCCTTGGGTTGCTGTACCTGCTGTCTGCGTGTGAACCGGGGCCGGATGGGAGGTTTAGGCCGCCGGTAACGGCAGCGGCGGGGCTGCGGGGCGGGCCGGTGGTGCTGGTAGCGGCGGACGGCGGCGGGGGCGGCGGAGGAGGCGGCGGAGGAGGCGGTGGCAAGGGGCAGGGAGGCGGCAGCAGTGGGAGGACCAGGGCGCCCACGGTGCCTGTGCCTGACGAGTACGGGGCGACGCTGGTGGGCGCGAAGATCACGGTGGGTGCTGTGGTGCGGCCTTGGGGTTTCGGGTGGGGAAGTGGTTTGGGACGACCACGTGAAGTGCAGTGTCGCAGAGTCAGCAGCATAGTGTTGATGCGAGTGGCTGCTCAAAGTCCTCTGACATGTTCACATGCTCAATGGGCCAACGTTTACACCACCTTTGCTCCCACAGATCACGGTGGGGCGCGGCCAGGGCCACAAGCGCACGGGCACCATCTCGGAGTACGACGGCAACCGCCCCAAGTACCGCTGGCGATTGACGTTTGACGTGCCAGGGGAGGCGGCGCACGGCGGCGGCGCCGAGTGGGGCATGCTGTCGGAGGACCAGTCTCTGTGGCTGGCGCACGGCTACAAACGGAACATCAGCGCGCTGGCGGGGGTGCCGGACAAGGCGGCGCTGGCGGCAGCCAAGAAGGAGAAGGAGGACAAGGAGAGGGAGCAGCAGCAGCAGCAAGGACAGCAGCAGGCGGAGGAGGGCGAGAAGTCGAAGGACGCGATGGAGGTGGATGGGGCAGTGAAGGCAGAGCCTGGGGCAGGAGATTGCGCAACGGGTGCGCAGGATGGGGCAGAGGTGAAGACAGCAGGTGGTGAAGGGGCGGCGGGTGAGGGGTCTGGGCCGCTGTCGAAGCAGCAGAGCATGGCGGAGGGGTTGGATGGGGCAGCGGACGGCGAGGAGGGCAAAGGCGGGGCGGAGGACGCTGCTGCTGCTGGTGCTACGGCGGAGGCGGAGGCTCAGGAGGATGCTCAGGAAGAGCAGGAAGAAGAGGAGTACGAGGAGCTTGGAGGAAACCTTGTGGGAGCCAAGCTGCAGGTGTGTGGCTACGGGTGGGCACGTGGATCTTGTGCTCACAGTGGACAGCAGCATCACATAAGGTTGCTGGAGCTCTGGGACAGGAAGCGCATGAGAAGTTGGTGACCCTACGGGGAAAAGCCCTGTCCAAGTAAAATGCTAACCCACACTTGTCTCTTTTGCAGGTGACTGTGGGGCGCGGTGGCCAGCGCCGTAGCGGCACCGTCACCGACTTTGAGCCCATGCGGCCCCGCTACAAGTGGCGCATGGTGTACGACCTGCCGCCAGCGCCCGGCGCACCGCCGCCGGCCTTCCCGCCGCAACCACCTTCAGCGCCCGCGCCCGCAGCGCCGCCGTCGACCGCAGCACCAGCCACTGCTGCGGCAGCTGCTCCTACCGATGCCAGCGCAGCCGAGGGCGGCTCCGCTCCTGCTGCCGCTGACGGCGCAGCCGGCCCTGCAGCGGCGGCAGAACCCGGGACCGCGGGCGAAGCACCTCCAGCAGCAGCACCCGACGGAGCCTCGGCGGCTCCTCCCGCCGCCGCCGACGGTGCCGCTGGCAGCAACGCTGCCGCGGCGGCCGCCCCAGACACGGCCAACGGCGCCGCAGCCATGAACGCCAGTGCTTACCGCAGCACCATTGTCACCACTCCGACGCCGACGGGGGGCGTTACGCTCGTCAGCCCTGAGGCTGGTGGCGGCGACGCCGAGTGGGGCACCCTCAGCGACGACCGTACGGCATGGCTGTGCCACGGCTACCGCCGCAACATCACGGCCTCGCTCGGCATCCCGCCGCTGCCGGCGTCGTTCGCCAACGCCGCCAACGCCGCGGGCGTGGCGGCGGCGGCGGCGACGCCAGGGCGCAAGCGGCGGCCGGGGGTGCTGGACGAGCAGGCTGTGGCGTCCGCTCTGCTGACGCTCAACAAGAAACCCAAGCGCGACGGGCCAAAGCCGCCAGCTGTGGCGGCCGGCGGTGGCGCCGGCGGTACTGGAACCGCCAACGTTGTCCTCCAGCGGCAGCCCTCCGTTCACGACGTCAGCGGCGCAGGCGGCGGCGGCACGCTTGTCGGCCGCAGCGGGACCAGCGCTGACGGCGGAGGCCTGGCGGGCCGCCAGTCGATGAGGAGGGATGTGACGCCGGCGGAGGGCGGCGATGGTGGAGCGGAGGCGGCGGAGGCGCTGCCACCGCCGAAGCGGCCCAAGCAAGAACACGGCGAGGGATCCGTCAGCCCTGGGACGGTAGGCGCTCTGCCCCATGTGGGCAACGTTGGGCATTTGGGCGCTGCGGCGGGGGCGGGGGCGGGGGCGGGAACGGGTGGGAGCGCCGACGCCGGAACTGGTGTTGGAGGAACTGCGGCGGATGGGGCGGCGGCGGGGCCGGCGGCGGCAGCGGCGGGGGCAGGGGCGGATGACCCGTCGGCGGCGGACCGGCCCGTGTCGCCCACGGCGTGCCCCGAGGGCCTGGTGGGCATGGAGGTGGAGGTGGAGCGGGGGACCGACGGGCGGCACAGGGGGCGGGTGCTATCGTACGACGCCAAGAAGCCTCGCCTGAGGTGGCTGGTGCGCTACCACGACGGCAACCAGGAGTGGGGCACCTTCGCGGAGGACCTGACGACGCTGCGGGTGTACGGAGCTGTACGGTCCATAACGTGGACCTCGCGACCGCCAATGCCCAAGCCGGCGTCTGGCCGGCGGGGCGGAGGTGGCGGCGGCGGCGGTGGTGGCTCCCGCACGCGCACGGCACGGAGTTCGGCCGCCGCCGTGGGCGGTGGCACGCCGCTGGTTGCACCGCCGGGACTTGCCGTCGCCACGACGGACGGGGGTGTGGTACTGACCAGCGGAGGGCCTGTCCTGTCACCAACGGGCGGGGCCGCGGGGGGGCCTGGGGGCCCGCTGGTGGGCGCGGGCAGTGGCGGCCTGGGTGTGGGCGGCGGGCACGGGCTAAGCCGCGCGGGCAGCCGGCGCAGCAGTGAAGTGGGCGAGTTGACCGATCCCGCCTGGGGCGGCATGCCGCCTGTGCCGGGGGGCGGCTCTGGCGGCACCGAGTACCGCTACATCTTCCGGCGCAACGGCATGTGCCGTGCGCAGATAACCCACCAGGGCAGCGCCATTATCAGGTGGGGTGCTCGAGGTACCGATTTGTGCGGCTCACTGAGAGCATTTCGAAGAAGCAGTTTCCGGATTCCCGTGCATGCAACCGGTCAGCCCTTTCATGGCTAGTATGTGCAGTACTTGCAGTAGCATTCACCCACCCTTATAGCAGTATGTCCGTACTCTCTCCCCTGTGCGCCGCAGCCCATACTACGACACGCCAGAACAGGCTGCCGCCGCCGCTGACTACTACAATTACAAGCTGCGCGGCACGGCCGCCCACCTCAACCTAGGCCTCACAGCCGACCAGCGCTGCGCCTTGGACCAGCTGAGCCTGGAGCAGCTGCAGGCCTTCATCAAGGGCAGGGGCGACATATTCGACCTTGCCAAGGCCCTGGAGCAGTTTGCACCAGGGGGCGGGTACGCGCTAGGTGCCCCAGGTGTGGCTGCGCTGGCGCCGCTGCCCCCGCAGCAGCAGCAGCCGCTCCCAGGGCCGACGCACTCCCCGACTGCGCTAGCCTCGGAACGCAGCCTCGGGCAGGCCCTGCTGGTGCCTGACGCTAGAGTGGCGGATCAACGGGCTGGAGGCGCGGATGCCGGAACAGCCCAACTTGCGAGTGTAGAGGAGCCGTCCCACGTCCTGCCTCAGTCCTCACACCAAGCCCAGCAGCGTCAGCAGCATTACCAGCAGTACCAACAGCAGCAGCAATTACATGTGCACCTACCTGCGGGCGGCCCACGGCTACATGAAGTGCACCCACGCAGTCCAGGGCCAGTAGCGCCAGGAGGGCCGCGGCTGCCTCCAGGCATTCATGCGCTGCCGCGGCCCGTGCCGTACGATGTACCCGTCGTAATGCAGCCTCCGCCGGAGGATGTGTACGGCATGGCGGCGCCGTCAGGGCTGCCTGTTATGGGACGGCCGGGCACCCTGCCCGTTCGCATACAGCAGGGGCTGCATGGGGAGCTGTCGGGCGACCTGGGGCACGCGGTGGCGGCACCTATGGGTCCGCCTCTTACGGGGTTTCCGGTGGTTGCGGGTCAGGCCCCCGGTGGGCCTGTGCGCTTGCCGGGCAGGGTGGTGGAGACTGGGGCGACGCCGCAGGCCCCGAGCGTTGTGCCGGGGTCGGCTTTGGAGCAGGGGAGGGCCCATGTTGGGTCCCAGCACTGGGCACAGCGGCAGGAGGGGCCAGAGGGGTCGCGGGATGTGGACATGGCGGAAGCTGAAGGAGCAGGGTGGCCAGGGGAAGGAGGGTGGTGAGCACCGCGTTATGCGAGGCACTGGTGCCCAATGCGGGTGGCGTGCCGGAGTGCATGAAGACAGGCGCATGTCATGCACTGTGCTTATGTTTCAGGTATCCCAATTGCGGGTTGCGTGCCAGGCTCACGTAATGGCACGTTTTTGTTAGCAGGGGGCTTGAGGGTGTGTGCGGTTGTCTTTGCTTTGGACTGATGCAGGTTTACAGCGGCAGCATGTATGGCGTGCGGCAGGACCTAAGCACTGTGGGGCATGGGGGGCATAGCAGACATTGTCACCGCTTGTGCAAGCCTGGAGCATTTGAACCGTGGTACGGTGCCGGCTTTCCAGGTACCAAGGATGGCAGTTGATGTTGCAGCGTGTATATGTGATAGTGCATGGTGGGCGGTGATAATGGTGAGGTCCAGCGAGAGCATCATTTGCTACATGCATGCCTGTCATTGTGCGCCAGCCAAGCAAGCATGCTGGTTTGCTGGTATGCATGCTTCGTGACATGGTGTAGCACACCATGCTTTTGCCTCTGCTATGGCCTTAATCATGGCGAAACGAATACCTGAAGTCGTAACCAGCAGGAACTGGCGTAGATGCAGCACACCGTACTGGTGAACCCTAACCAGGCGTAGGCTTATAACTTGCGTGGGTGACGCGTGTTGGTCTGACATGTGGGTGCGCGGTGCATTTTGGTCCATTGCCCAGTCCAGCCTCGCTCGTTTGGCTACGTAGGGAAGGGGGGCATGTCAGGCCAGTAAGGGTTTCCCACGTTTCCTGCCATTGCATGAGGCAGGGTGTGGCTGTGCGTGCACCTCCGGCTGGGGCACTGGTCAGCAGGGGCCACGTGCATGGGGAAAGCAATGTAATGCAATCTCTGATCGCCAGATTCACCTGTGGAGTCTATGTTTTGCAGGCTAGCAGTGTGGCACGATCCCCTGATTGCAAACCAAAGGAAAACCTACCTGACCATGCACTTCGCACCATGAAGTACAACACTTGCCTGGCACCTCGCCGCGCTCTCCATGCATGCACTCTCACAGCAAGCGTCAAGTTGCATCTGGAAATAACATGACCGAGCAGTAGTGCATCTGAGTGCGATATTCAAACTTGCCTTAGGCTACGAAGCTGCCTGACAAGACCCCCGGAATGGCTGACGCTCTCAATCATGCTAAAATATTTGTTGTTGTAGCCTAGTATGTTAGAGAGGCTTCGCCGCAGGCCTACCTTCGCTCCGGCCACCCTTCGCAGACGCTCGCTCCTGGACAAAAGATCCCACGCATGCCGCCGAGGCGCTTTGTACATCTTGATACTTTCATGTATCTTGACCGGACTGAGCCTCGCACGTAGGTGGACCAGACCCTAGGGGATGCCGAAGGGATGTTACGCTGCAGTTGGGTGGGGCTGCGTGGCGCATACGTTGTACCACAACGTGACATGAGTCGCATAACATACGTCAGGAGAACCCAAGATTGATATGGGTCCGCTCCTGTGCCTGCACTGACGCACTCCGTCTCACCACCTGGGCACACCGGGGTGGCCCCTCGTCGGGTTGCATCGTGAGCATAACGTAACAGGAGCGTAACAGACCAGAGAAATCTGCGTTGATGGTGGCCACTAGATCATCTGCATACATATCTAACGGCTGTTTTCACACCTGCGACGGGAACGCCAGCATGTAAACGCTGAACTCCTTGCATCCCCCCTGACCTTGTCCTGGCATCTCCGCTTTTCCCCTAACTTCACACCCCAAATTGCACACCGTTTATGCCAGGGGCACAAGCGTCTGCTGCGCTGGACACGGCTCCGGACCAGGAGTGCAGCATTTCGGTTGTGGGCGCAGCGCCGCTCCGAGCATCGCAACCCACATGGCCCCCCAACACCCTGGCCGTGTCCTGCCGGGGCGCACCTGGCGGCGTGCAGCTCCTGCTCAGCCCCTGGCTGCAGGCAGCAGCAGCAGCCTCGGCCAACGCCTCTGCACCAGCAGGCCAGAACGCAACACGTGACCGCAACGGGCTGCCGGACGTCCGGATTACTGGCGTGGAGGTGGCGGGAGCGCCGGAGGAGGGGCCCGGTCGGGGCAGCGGGGGCAGCAGGGAGGAGGCGGGGGACTGGCGGCTGGCCCTGGTGTGTGGCCAGGGGACCGCCCATCTGCGGGTGCACGACTCGGTGGTGTGGGGCGTGCCGCTCAGCACACGCGGGCCGGTGCTGCAGCTGGTGGGGTGCGGTGCAGTGTCGTTCGACAACGTGACGCTGACGGAGCTCACGGCGGTGCCGGGGGCCTCCCCGGACGTCGCGCCCGCATACGGTGCCGTACACGCCAGTGGGCTGGTGGCGGGCGCCCGCCTGTCTGACGTGGAGTGCTCGGAGGTGGCGGGGTCGCACACGTGGGCGTGCTTCCTGCTGGGCTTTGGGGAGGACGTGCAGAGGAGCGAGGGCGGCCAGCAGGCTGGCCTACTTCACGGCACGGTGGAGATCGCTGACAGCCGTTTCCACAACACCAACGTAAAAGCCAGACTGGACAGGGTGCTCAGAACCACCGCGCTGCTGCCATCGGTGGCTGCTGCACTCAAACCCAACCAACTGCTGGACGGCATCTGCGGCGGCGGCATGTACGGCGCCGTGGTGGTTGGCTCAGCACCCCGTACCAACCAGACAGCATTGGACGCGGGCGGGAGCTCACCGCCGCCTGTCACTGTCAGCGTGCGGGTGGTGTCGAGCAGGGCGGAGGGGTGCTCGGGAGCCTGCGGCGGCGTGCTCACGGCCACGTGCCCACTGGTGAGTAGTGCCGAGTAGTCAGCGTGCCCGCTTGCGGCGCCCGGAATGTGCTGTAGGCGTGGTTCAGCAAAGCACCGCTACGCATGCCGACGTTGGTTAAAAGTGGGCGACACTCTGAAATGGGCACACTGACGTGGGCGCATCGGGAAGGCGAGCCCGGTGGTTAACCCTATCACATTGCGCTGGACTGACATGGCCGCCAACGCTCCCGCTGTGACCGCTTGCCGCACACTCCTGACCAGAATGGAAGGCCAAATCTCTGGAACAATCGACCCTGCAGAGTTGTGTTGCTGCTCTTAGCTCCTTGCACCCCTCATTGTGACGGCTTCCCGCAGGCCTCCCTGGCCGTCTCCAACGGCAGCGTCCTGGCCAACAGCACAGCAGCGTGGGACGGCGGCGCGCTGTACTCCCTGTGGGGCGTGGGGCTGCTGCAGGTGGATGGGGGCAGCAGGCTGGACGGCAACACGGCGGGGGACTTCGGGGGCGCAATTGCCGTACACGACTCGGTGGGCCGGTTCCTGGTGCAGGGGGCCAGCTCCCTGACCAGGAACAACGCCACAAGGCAGGACGGAGGTGCCATTTCCGTAACACACAACGTGACGGAGATAATCATTGCCGAGGGCAGCGAGATGAGCTCGAACTCGGCATTGGTCTGGGGCGGGGCGATTAAAGTGGGCCAGGAGGATGCCAACGGCCAACCCGTTCCGGGCACGGGGTACTTGGGCAGTCTGGTGGTGGCGTCTGGCAGCCAGCTGCGCCGGAACCACGGGTCTGTCACAGGCGGTGTCATGATGTGCAATGGCGGCATCGGCTCCATCCTCATCAACGCTAGCTATGTGGAGCAGAACTGGGTTGGTCGCGGCGATGGCAGCACAGACGGCGACGGGGGCGCGTTCTTCACGTATGGCAGTGTGGGGGAGGTGGTACTGGATCTGGGTGCGTCCCTCAGCAACAACACGGCCAGCACCTGGGGCGGCGCAGTGTTTGCGGCTGCAAACGTGGGGCGCCTGGTTCTGGACAGAAGCAGCAGCATCAGCTACAACAAACTGACCAACGCGGAGAGCTACGGCGGTGCGATTGTGGGCCAGAGCGGCGTCAACCCCGCCGTCACCAGCAGCATCGAGCTGCTGAGGGGCAGCCGCATGATGGGCAACACAGCACCGTACCTGGGCGGGGCGATGGCACTGGCAGGGTCGCTAGGCAGGCTGGTGATCGACGGCGGAAGCGTCTTGCAGGCGAACGCTGCGTGCGTGGGCGGCGCGCTGTACGTCGTGAAAGGCATCGAACGGGTTGCGATCACCAATGGCAGCAGCGTGGTGGGGAACACCGCCTACGCAACCAGCTCGTGCCCCAACGCGCGCGGTGGCGCCATCCTGTCCGAAGGACCGATGGGGTCGGTGGTCATCAGCGGGGGCAGCAACGTGACGCGGAACAATGCCAGCATCAGCGGGGGCGTCATCCACATTGATGAAGGAGGGCTGGCGTCGTTCCTGCTGACCGGGGGCTCGATGTCGTACAACCGGGCAGGGCTAGGCGGCGGCGGGGCGCTGATGGTCAACGGCAGCGTCAGCAACTTTACCATTACGGGTGGCTCCATCGTGGAGGGGAACGAGGCCCAAGGGGAGGGCGGCGCGTTCGTGCTGGGCATGGCACGTGGACTGGGGGTGGGGAGGGTTGAGATAGCGGGCAGCGTGCTGCGGAGGAACAGCGGAAGCTTTGGAGGCGTGCTTTTCGTCCGTGGGTTAGCGGACCAGGTCTTGGTCCGCGGCAGCGAGCTGTCGTACAACATCGCGCCGTACGTGCAGGCCAGCGATACAAGCGGGACCGGCGGTGCCTTGTACTTCAACGACCACGTGCGCAACTTCACAGCTGACGGCGGCACACGGATAGAGTACAATGCAGTGGCGCGGTGGGGCGGGGCCCTGTGGTTCGGGGACGGCGTGGAGAGCTTCACCCTGGCTGGTAACTCCAGCCTCAGCCAGAACCAGGCCATGGGCTTCGTGTACTCGAACGGGGGTGCGGTGGAGGTGCTGGGGGACGTGGGTCGCTTGGCGATAACTTCAGGTTCGCGTGTGTTCAACAACTCGGCGTACTGGCTGGGAGGTGCCTTCTACATTACCACTGCGAACGGCACGTCTGCCATTGGTGCCGTGCTGCTGGACGGCGAGGCGCGCGTTTGGAGCAACAACGCCAGCTCAGGTGGGTAGCTGGTGGATCCAAGCCTACCAGCTTGGAACCACCGGTGTCGCATTGGATAGTGCTTATCGCAGGTGCCCAGGGTGCATGCGCACATGCATGGGCCTTGATTTTATATGCCTTTCTGTGTCATCCACATAAGACTGGCCGCCAGGCATGCCTGTGTGCTACGAGTGTAAGGGAAGACTGCAAGGCAGTAGCCTCCACAGGCACCGAGGTACCGGCACACTTGCGGCGGCACGCAGCAGCGCTGCACTTGTGAGCCTGCTCCTGCGTCAGTAACCGTCCCACCTTTCTTACAGATTCAAGGGGGGATTTTGTTTAAGTTTACCAAAATGTCCTGAGCACTTTGTGCTTACGAGTGGTATCCGCATGCACTTGCCCCGTCACAACCACTCCCTTGCGTGCGGCCCACAACAGGCGGATGGCTCGTCGTGATGGGAACCCTGTCCTCCCTGCGGATATCTGGCGGCAGCGAGCTGACCGCCAACGACGCCACCTTCAACCCCAGCCTCGAGCGCGCCGGGTACGGCGGCGCGTTGGCTGTGTTTGGAAGCGTAGGAGAGGTGCTCATCGACTCCAGCAGCAGGCTGCAGTCCAACAGGGCAACGTTTGGCGGCGGTGCCCTCGCAATTTCACTTGATCTTGATCTGTTCTTGCTGGCCGGCGGCAGCAGCCTGTCGCACAACTATGTGCGGGACGTGGAAAGCGGGGAGGGCGGCGCTGTGCTTGTGGCAGGACGCGCGGCCAACATCACACTCGCACGGGGCGCCGTGGTGCACAACAACACCGCGCCCATGTGGGGCGGCGCGTTTCGGGTCATTGGGGAGACGGGGGTGTTCCTGATGTACAACAGCACGGCCTCCGCCAACGGCGGGTACGGAGGCGGCTTGCTTTTCACTGCCGGCGACTGCGACCAAGTGGCGGTGGTGGACAGCACGTTGACGGGTAACTACGGAGACGGAGGTGAGGGCGGGGCCTTCAACATGCAGGGCAGCTTGAGAGCGTTCACACTGCAGCGGTCGGCAGCATCGTCCCACCGCGGCAGCTACGGTGGAGTGCTGTTTGTGTTCGAGGACGCTGAGGAAGTTCTCCTGGACGGGGCCACGGTCACGGACAGTGTCGTCACCAATGCCTACGGCGGCGCGATCTTTGTGTACGGCGCCACGCGGCGCCTGTCAATGGTCCGCAACTGCAGCATCCTGCGGAATACAGCCAACATGGGCGGAGCTGTGGCCAGCAGGATGGGATTCGGGTCCATCCACATTTCCGATAGTGTCTTGGCCTTCAACGGGGCCACTTCCGGAAGCGGCGGCGCGATCTTCGGAGGCCACTACTGGCACTGGCGGGATGTGGAGCCCACAAACCTGTTGGTGGAAAGGTCGAGGTTTTACAACAACACCGCCACTCGGAGCGGCGGGGTTATAACCATAGTTGGGGAGGTGCGCAGTGCATTGTTCCGTGGGGCGATCATGACGGCCAACACCGCGGCGGACGGCGGCGGCTGCGTGGCTGTGTTGGGCACGGTGGGCGAGGCGGTATTGGAGGCAGGGACGGTGGGTCAAGGCAACCGGGCGGGCGCCATGGGCGGCTTCCTGTCCGTGTCCGCCCCGGACGACCTGACGGGTGTGCTGCTGCGGAGCCTGGTGCTGCGGGGCGGCTCCCGGCTGGAGGGCAACGTGGCGGGGAGGCTGGGCGGCGCGGTGGCGGCCCCGCTGGTGGGGCGGGTGGAGGTGACGGAGGGCAGCAGCCTCAGCGCCAACAGCGCGACGGAGGGAGCGGGAGGGGCGGTCGCGGAGAGGGCGGCGGTGGTGAGTGCTGTTGTTAAGGTGTCTTATAAGGACTACACATGGACACTACGTCAATACCTGGTCGGAGCCTGTGGTTCCGGTAGCCATGCCCCACGTGAGCTCTCCCGGCAATTGCTCGAGTGACACTGTGTCTGTAATGCACTTTTACCCCGCAGCACACATGCTTGGATGTACATTTTTCGTTCCCCCTGAGTCGCGCCCATAACAAATCCTGCGGTCCTGCAGGACTGGACACCCGCTGTGTCGCTGGCGTGCCGCCTGCTCCCTTCCATCGCGGAGTGGCGTTTTGACAGCAATTCGACGGTTTCTGGGAACGTGGCAGCCGGCAGCAGCACTGCTGGCGGCGGCGGCGCGTTGTTGCTGTCTACCCTGGGCCGCTGCGACGAGCAGGGGAGACCCCTGGGGCCCGCTGTGCTGCGCCTGGTCCTCGGCAATGCCACCTTTGAGGGCAACCGCGCGGGGGCCGGCGGCGGCGGGGCCATTGCAGTCCGCGGTCCCATGGGTCCAGACGCCGCTGGTCTCCCGGTAAGGGACGTGGAGGTGACCACCCAGGGCACTGGGTTGGTGGGGAACACGGCGGGCCGGGTGGCGGCGGGAGGCGCCCCGGCCCCGGCCGACGGCTCTCCACTGGGCAGCGGCGGGGCTCTGCAGGTGTGGCTGCCGCACCTGGCAGCTGCTGCTTCAGGCGCTGCGCTCCCCCAGGACCGGTGGAACGGCACAGACACGTGGCCTGAGTGCCACGTGTTCCTAGGGCCTGGGACGGCTGCGTATAGCAACGCGGCCGCTGGCAGCGGTGGCGCTGTGGCGCTGGTGGGGTGCGGCATGGGAGCTGCTGATGCGCGGCTGGAGGGCAACAGGGCGGGCGCGGCGGGCGGCGGGGCGGTGGTTCTGTCGGGCATCCCGCTGGCGTCCCTGCCGGCTGGGCTGGTGATGCCCGAAGACTTGGTGTTCCAAGCCAACCCCACGACGCAGTATGACGACACACTTACAGGTGGGAGCAGTCTGACTGTTGTGTAGTGGTTGCACGTGTCGCGGGCCTGCCGTCAGGCGTCGCGGGCAGTCTCGCGTATTTTGCACATCGTTCTTTTGTGGTTGCTCTGTGGCCTTCACCTGCATTTGCACGATGCAACTAAGTGTCAAACAGGACATGCGCCGAACAACAGACGTACTACACCTCGGACCCCTGAAAGGCCCCTGCCCACCGACCACCCCCAGGCCCCGTCCGGACCTGCCCAACCGCTCCAGGATACACGGCAGTGCACGGTAAATTCAAAGCCGCGATTCACCGTACCTGTCCAGGAATGCAATGCCATCACGTGCGACCATACTTCCCATCACGTTAGGGCTCGTGTGCCTCACAGTACAGCGCATCAGACGTCTCTGCACCCCGTTGATCTCCAGGCTTCGACATCCCCGGCGCCGACCTGCTGCCGTACCCGCTGTACGGCACGGTTCCGGAGCTGGCGGCTGCGTGCGCCGCCAACTCGTCATGCGTGGCGTTCACCAGCACGGGGCGGCGGGGGGCGCTCAAGGGAGGCGCCTTCCTCAACCGCACGGCGCTCCTCAGCGTCAGCGGCACGCCTGCACCCGCCTGCACCTACATCAAGTACACAGGTGCGAGCCATAAGGCATATGTATGTAGCCAAACTATGGATAAGGCATATGTGTACGGTATGTGGCAACCGCGCGCTCTGCTTGTGCTTGGGCTCCGTGCTGGGCGTGCGGTGTAAAGTAGCCATCGCGCTGGTTTGCTGGCGTGCATGCAACTGTACCGATTGTTATGTCGTCGCGCAACCAACTGGGCAGTGGTTTGATTTGAAGTCGTTTACCCCTTCATGATGCCAGTTGCTGCCGGTGGCGGCATGCTGCAGGCAACGATGGCGCCAAGTGCCCGCCAATCGCTGGCTTCATCGCCCTCCCCGGAATGGTACGGCATGGCTTGGAATCACTGACGCTCACAACCCTCATGCTGGCGTGCAATAGCTTATCGAAGTCAATCTGTCAAACATGAACGCGCTAGAGCGTCTCCGGCTAAATAGCTCCACGCCTTCTGTACGTGTTCAGGACTACGGTGGAAATCGACTCACCGGTGGAACCAGCAGTAGCAGCGGGGGCGCTGGCCCGCTTGTCGACCCCGTCCTGCTCGCCCGGCAGTGCCTCCGAGACAGGGACTGCAGGGCCTTCAGCAACAGCGGCTGGCGGGGGGCCGTTGCGCTGCCCGCGGTGCCCTCTGACAGGCCGGACAGCTGCTTGTACGTGCTCCAGGAGGGTGAGAAGAGTGTGGACACTGTTGAGCTGAGAGGGCCGCCAGGCTGCACGTGGACCCCGTGCATACGTGTGCGTGTGGTGAACAACTGCAGCGCTACTGACCGGGCAGCTCCCCTTGGCTGCATGTTCAGATGTTGGATCACAAACGTCGGCATTGTGCGGCAGTAGCCAGATAGCGACAAGGTGCACAGGCTACTGGTATTTGCGTGGGCTGACCGAAGCCACTGCAGTTGGGGCCAACGGGGGTGACACCACCTGGCGTCTTGGGGACAGCGTGCGTGTCACACCCGCCGTACACATGCGGAGCAACCCGCGCCACGCCACATGCTGTACCACGTGTTGCTACGGTTGTCATGGGGGTCGAGTACAGCCATACACCATCCCGCCCACCTTCCACGCTGCCACGTGTTCTTACGGTGCACGCAGGCGCATGCCCCCACGTGGAGGGCTTCGCGGCGTACTGGAATGTCGACCCCTACGGCAACGACATCGTCAACGCCAACCCCGACGGCCAGGCCGCTGTCGGGGACGTGTCCATTGTGGCAGCCAACTGCAGCGCAGACAGCCGCTGCGTTGGCTTCAGCAGCACAGGTTGGTAGCATACATGCCGCAGCAACATGCTCTGTCATGGAGAAGCGGCGGTGCATGGCATGACGCGGACGTTGTTTATACAAAGGAACACATCACAATTGGACCGTACACCCGAGCAGCCGGCGGCGGTGCAGATTGTGTTGACAGGCTGTGCCGTTTCCATCGAGTACAGTGACTGGATGGCGCTCTGTCCACGGCCGCCCATGCACTGCAGGGTTAACGAAGTACCTGCTTACCGCTCTCACCTACCCTTCCATCACCAATGATCCGGTGGTGTTCTGCACTTACCTGCGGCTACCTGCTCCAGGCAAGGCCAGATCAAGGAGCTTCCCTGGGTCGGAATGCTGGGGGACTGGTGCCGCCTGTTCCTGCCTCTTTGCAGCGCGTTGCCTCATGGCACCGGCTGGCAGGCCAATACACATGCATTCCTTGTTGTGTATTGCACTGACACGCTTTGTTGCTGCTGGCGCAGAGGAACCCTGTCCGGAGGTCGCAGGCTACGTGGCAGTGCCCAACGGTGAAGTCTTAGGTCAGTTGGGTGCCACGTCGAGCTACGTCCCTAGCAATCGCGTTGCTTGCACCTCTCGTGTCGGTGCAGCATTCCTGTCAAAGAGATGCTACAGCGCTGACACGCTACTGCATCGTCTGATTGCTTTTTGATGTTGGTATGTGAGGGCGTTTCGAGGCCGCTGCATGCTACTTTTCAAGTAACCTGTGTCTGCCCTGCTTCGGCCTGAGGCAACGAGCTTGCTGCTGCCCGGCAGGTGCTGACATGAGTAGGGCCAATGGGAGCCTGGCAGACGCTGCCGCCGCGTGCTCCGGCAACGCCACGTGCCAGGGGTTCTGGAGGTGCGCAAGACAGTGTGTGCGTCCCCAATACTGTTTCCAGAATGAACATCTCACTTTGTCAACATAACATGGTAGAGGTAACGCACGCTACTGTGCATGCGCGCAAACCCCAAAACCACTTCGCACGCGCCACAAACGATGTTGTGCAGCACAAGGCCTGGGAGCGCTGGAAGGGTTGCCACCGCCGAGCCAAGGGACGCAACTGCCAGCAGGAGCTGCCTGTACGTCAAAGGTGCGTTGCCCATGCCCGACACAGTGCATGCGGGGTGGACGAAAGCCCACGCTGCGCGGTTGAGCCTACGACCATCGGCGCAGTCTGTGCAGGAAGCACCGTGCGTTGTACACTTCTCCCTGCAGTGCACGTCCTAGCAACCAACCGGATTGCCGTCTGGGTGCACCAGCCTCTGCCACGCACACGGCTAGGGGCCTCAGAACCTAATTCTCTTGCCAGTCATGTACTCACCTCAGATCGCTGCAACGTTGCCGCGGGCGCACCTTCCCTGTGCGACGCCGCTGCCGGCGAGCTGTGCGTCCCGGACGCGTCCCTGCCGCCCGCCTTTGCGCGGTGCGACTGCAGGCCAGGGTACGCCCGCTGCAGGGGGCAGGCGGCAGGGGCAGGCGCCGCAAACACAAGCGACAGGGGTAGCTGCGGTGAGTATGCCCGAGGCTCTTCACCTGGCTGGGTTCCTTCTTGACGGAACGCCAATGTGCCATTGGGCGGTAGAGGCCATACTCCGGAGTGGCTGGCTTTCCAGTAATCAGGACAAGTGCCCTGTGTGCCTGTGTTTGCCCATGCACCAGCTATGGGCTGTCACGGCTTGACGACCACCTTCTCTGCCGGGCCCGCAGTTCCCATCAGCGCTGCACTTGCCCGGTGGCTGGACGTTGACGGCTCCACCTTTATCAACAACGTGGCGCTCAACGGCTCGGGGGGAGCGCTGCACGTGGACGTCACAGCGTATGCCGGCAACGGCGGTGCTGGCAGCAGCAGCGTCAGCAGCGGGGATGGAGGGTACCCCGTCACCGACGCTACACGCAGTGAGCTGCCACACCTGTCGCTGTTGTTGGGCAACAGCGTGTTCGCAGGCAACGTGGCAAACGGCACGGCGGCAACCGACGGCGGAGGCGCCTGCTCGTTCGTGCTACCAAGCGGCGCCGGCGGTGGGGAGGGCCCCACGACCGGCGGCAGCAGTAACAACAGCAGCAACAGGAATGGCAGCTTCGGTCTGCACGTCCAGTCGTGCAATTTCACCACAAACAGCGCCCAGGGTCACGGAGGCGCCCTTCGGCTCAGCCTTGGTTGCGGAGCGCAGGCGAACACAACAGCGATGGAGTTGCGCTTGTATAACAGCAGAGCTGTGATGAACGCCGCTGGGCGTAACGGCGGCGCCCTTGCGCTCCTGCAGCGGCCTGTGCAGCAGGGGCAGAGCGAAGGCAGCTGCAGTGGCTCTGGGATGAATGGAGCAGCCCAGCTTATGCTGGTGGATAGCTGGCTGTATGACAACGAAGCAGTTGGGTCCGGCGGCGGCATGTACGTGGGCGGCAGCCTTCGGGTCGGGGTAGAGGGGGCGCACGTCTGGGGCAACACGGCGGCCGGTGGCTCTGGCGGCGGCGTGGCTGCTGCGGGCTGCAGCCAGCTGGCCCTCAGCAACAGCAGCACGAGCGGCAACGGTGCAGCGTCCGGCAGCGGCGGCGGTGTGTTTGCGGGTGGCTGCGGGCGTGTGCTGCTGTCGCTGTCTGAGCTGGTGGGCAACAGGGCGCTGGCGGGAGGGGCGCTGCACGTGACGGCAGGGGCAGCGGCAGAGCCTGCACTGGGTGGGATGCAGCAGCAAGGCAGCGGCAGTCAATTTGGCGCTACCGGTCCCATTGCCGTACTTGTGCCGTACAATCACACGGCCGTGCTGGTGGACCAGGCGCGGTTCAGCAACAACACGGCGCTGGACGAGGGTCAGGTGTCTGGCGAGGAGGGCCGCGGGGGTGCGGTGTACTTATCTGGGGCCGTGACAGCAGCCATCGTTGGAGGGGACTTCAGCGGCGGCAACACGGCCCGCTTCGGGTCCAGCATCGCCTCTACCCAGACCTGCAGGCCGCAGCGGGCAGCTGGTGCAGGCGGAACCGTGGCCCAGAGCCGCCGGCGGGTAGGTGCCCATGGGTAGCCGCCAATTGCCAGCTGGCGACAAATGCATTGTGTACCGATCCTTATGGTGGTAGCATTCTGAATGCTACGATGCTTGGTCCCGCTCGCAGGCCTTGCTGCAGGGTACCAACGCAGAACGCCTAGATGTTGCCTCTGCGTTGATGGCCCTTGAGGAGGCAATGCCTGGGCGGCAGTGCTACGCGCTAGCACTGCTGGGCGACACGCGGTTCGGGATGCCCACGGCCGAGCAGCAAGCCGAGGAAGAGAGCGACGGGCAGGTAGGAGCATGCGTGGTAGGACGCACGATGGCAGACGGCTTGGCACTTCCTTGCGTCATGAGCATGGCATTCGCTGCCCTCGACCGCGACCAAAGTCCGCTTCCAGCTGTAATGGCCTTTGCCGTTCAATGCAACGCCGCTGTTGTGCGTCGGCGGTTGCATGCACGTACCTTTATGGCCTTTTGCCCCCTTCCGCTGCAGGCCCGCTTCCAGCTGTGGTCCTTCAACGCCTTCTACTCCATCTACGCCAACTGCACGCCTTCCACAGCACCCGACGGCGGCGTGTCTGAGGCCGTATCCCACCTGCTGCGCCAACAACAGGGACAGGCTGCCTTCAACACTACCACCACCACCTCCGATGCCGCCTCCCCCTACGACCCACGGGTCGCGCTCCCCGCCGCCCAGCGCTTCCTGGCCCTGCAGCAGGCCCTGGCCCAGTGCGCGGCGGGCCCGGGCTCCAACTCCAGCGCCGCCCTGGACCGCATGCTGTCCCTGCAGCCCGCCAGTGTGAGGCTCCGGAGCAGCAGGCAGCCGGGGCAGGCGGGCGCGTGGGCGGGGGCCGGCAGCGAGGTGGACGGGGAGTCGACGGACGGGTTCGGGTTCCAGGCTCAAGGGACCGGCGGAACGGGCGTTCCGCCGCCGTCCAGGCTGCGGCTGCGGGCGGGGGCTCCCTTTGACGTTGCCGTACAGCTGTACGACGTCAACGGCCTGCCCGTCAGCGCAGGTGAGTCTCGCTTCTTGCCGACCCAAGCAGCAACCGAGTCATGTGCGTTAACCTAACGGGGTGTCCGGACAGTTTAGCGCGTACGTGTAAGAATTGGCTGCCGGATGCCGTTCATCACCACGGGCCAAGAATATGATGAGGCCTCCAAGACCACCGCAGCCGCCGTCAATGGAAGTGGACTGTACTGACATTTGCCCACAACTGGACAAAGCTGCTGCAGCGCCCGTCTAAAGCCATCGAAACCTCGTGTTTGTGCGACGCATGCAAGCTCTTTGTCCACTGCCAACACATGCACGTGCCGCACGGCCGGCTATCAACGCCCCTTGCTGCCACACTCTAACCCACGCCCTCAGACCTGGTGCAGCTGGACGTGACCATGGCGCTGCTGCCGCCGGGCCTGGCCAACACCACGCTGGAGGCTGCTGCCCGCGGTGGTGGTGACAGGGCTGCACTTGCATCCTCCACAACCGTAAACGCGTCCGCTGCCTGGCTGTACGACGCCAATGTCGTACTGCTGGACCCCGGCCTCATCGCGGGCCGCTCCCTGACTCAGCGGGTGGTCAACGGCGTGGCGGCGTGGCAGCAGGTGGTGGCGCGGGGCTGGCCGGGGGAGTACACGATGGTCCTCACCGCGGTGGGCCGGGGGCCGCTGGCGCCGCTGTATCAGGTGGGTCGGTGGGTCTGAGCATTTAATCATCCGCACGTGGCTTGCCTTGGGACCTTGACCTTGGTTGGGGCAGGCCTCCCGTGCGTAGTGGAAGCCGTCGGTCAGCGCAGCACACAGCGTTTTCCTGCATGTTCCTTCAGTCTATTCCAGGGTCGTGGCACCTACCACTGAAACTGGACACATACCCCACACCCGCAGGTTGCCCCCTACGCCCTCTCCATTGAGCTGCTGCCTTGCTCCTTGGGTGAGGCCCTGGAGCCGTCCTCCGGGGCGCAGGGCGCCCTGCCCTCCTGGACCAGCTGCCAGGCGTGCGGGCAGGAGCAGCTGGGGCTGTGGAGGGACACGCGGCCTCTCCTGATGCCGGGAGGCGAGTTTGGCAATGTCAGCAGCGCAGCCCTCCAGGCTGAAATGAGCGTCATCGTGTCTGGGCTTGAGGACCGGGACGGTGAGGACCGCGCCACATGCCAGCCCTGCCCGTCCTTCGCGCAGTGCCCCGGCGGGGCGGTGGTGGTGCCCCGGCCCGGCTGGTGGCACAGCGCCGCCAACTCCACCCAGATCCACCGCTGCCCGTACGCGCCCGCGTGCGGCGGCAGGGGGGCGGAGGACGAGGACCTTGAGGACTGGCAAGCGCGCCAGCTGTGGCTGCAGCAGCAGCAGCCAGGGTTCATGCCGCTTACCAAATACCCGGCATCTGATGCGCCGCCTGTGTCTGCTCCATCGTCAGCTAACCCACTGCTGGGTGATATCCGCTCCGCCGTGCTGGCGCAGTGCCAGGCAGCCTGGTATGCCAGCGGCTGGCGGCCGGGGGCGGCGGTGGCGGCAGCCGCACGGCAGCAGGGTGTCCTGCCCGGCGACAACACCACAGCTGTTCCCAAACTCACCGCGAACGACGACAGCATGAACACAACTTCATTCTATTGCCTGCTGTGGTTTGAGGAGGACCTGATGCCCGGCCTGGACCCCGCGGCCTTCGCCCCGCTGTCGTACACGCAGCTGCAGTGCGCGCCCAGCTACACGGGCAACCTGTGCGCGGCGTGCCAGCCGGGCTTCCAGGCCGGAGCGCGCTTCCAGTGCGAGTCCTGCCCCGCAGTGCCGCAGACGGCCATCATTGCACTGCTGGCGTTCTGTGCGGGTGTGGTGGTGGTGCTGGTGTCAGCCCTGGCCAACCTGTATGAGGACTACACAGGAGAGGAAGCTATGAGCGCTGGGCCGGCTGACATCCTCAGGGTAGGCTGCCGCTGCTTGATCTGCCGCACCACGCACCACCTGTGGTCGGCCACGTGTCCATTGCCTTAAGTCTGACCTACCGCACCACTAGCAATTGAATTGCCTGGCAAAAGGGTCTCGTCGTCAACGGGATACCTTGTTTTTGCTGCTATGCAGATCCTCATCCTGCACGTGCAGCACCTGATCATCGTGACGCGCATCAACATCGACTACCCCACCAGCATCACGGCATGCACCGCCGTGCTCAGCGCCGTGACGTGGGCAGGCGACTGGTGGGGCTTCAGCCCCGCGTGCCTGGTGCCCGGGCTGGATAGCGCAGGGCAGGCCTGGGCGCAGCTGCTCGGGGGGCTGCTGGTGCCGTGTATCGTGGCGCTCTTTTGCCTGTTGCTATGGGCCATCAGGTGGGTCATTGCGACACTCCTGCTTCTGTGCAAGTTGGGCCCGCTATTGATCGGGGCGCATGATGGCGCACCGAGCAGGCGTGTCCTCCCATGCTTCGCGCTATGCAGTACTGCACTCCAAGCTTCTGATGCGCCTGGCTCCCAACCCGCTTTCGCTCCCTCCTGCATGCTGCCCCGCTCACAGGTACCGCTTCCGCCGGTTCCGCAACAACAATGGGAGCGTGCCCCTCCTTACCTCCAAAGCTGGCCTGACCCTTGGCACACAGCAGTGGCAGCAGCAGCAGCAACAACAGCCGGCAGCCCTCGTCCTGGCCAGCAGTTTGCCATCCGCAGGCAAATTAGATGCCCCACAGACGGCAGACGTGGATGCCGAAGTCGCGTTGCCCTCGCGCAGCACGGCTCCTGCGACCACCCGGGAGGCTCCAACGTCGCAGGGCAGCAGCAATGTGTCCCCCACCAAAACCAGCGAGAAGCAACCCCCTGGGCAATCCGAGGCCCCCGATGCCGCCGCGGCACCGGCCCCAGGAGCAGAAGAGTTAACCCACGCCACCGCGCTGGACGCCAAGGCTGAGCTGGAGGACTCTGTCCCACCCCTCCCCCTACCGCCAGCGGGAGCTTCCGTGGGGCATTACGGGGACGGCACTGGAAAGTACACGCCCTTCCGCGCCCTGGCGGTGCAGCCATCCTGCATCTCCCTTACGTTCTCGGCCGAGACCAGCCAGTCCCAGTCCCAGTCCCAGTCCCAGTTCCAGGGGCAGCTGAAACATCGACAGCAGCTGGAGGCTAGGAGCACTCTGTCCAGCGGGCAGCAGCTGTCTAGGGCGTCATCATGGTTTCCTGTCCCATTGACGTCCGCCGCGTCCAAGCTCACCAGGGCTACCTCCAGCGCACTGCTTGCTACCACACGCACCATCACCAAGCTGGTCCCCGCGCCAAAGCCCACCTCCGCCCTGGCGCACGTGGACCGCTCGTTGCCGCTGGTGTCGCAGCTGGGCATCGTGCTATGGGTGGCCATGTTTGTGCTGTACCCCAGCTGGGTGCAGATCACGCTGGGCATCTTCGCGTGCTACGTCATTGACGACGGGAAGGGGCCCTACGCGGAGCACCAGCAGGTGGGGGGGAGGCGGGGACGCGTTGCCCGGATTCCGGCATGTCCAATCGTTGCCAAACGTACCCGCAATCTTGTGACCGATGACATGGCAGCTTTGGGAATGCCTGGCAAGGGCCGGCACTATTACTAGCCGATCCGATGTCCTTGTGAGGAGCATTTTGTTCCATATTCTGTCCTTGTGCCCGCCACCTGCTTTGCTCTCAGGCCACGTGGCGTTACGGCTACTGGGTGCGGGACATGAACCAGCGCTGCTACGCCGACCGGCACCTGGCCGTGTACGTGCCCCTGGGCGTGTGCTGCGTGCTGCTGTTCTGCCTGCTGCCGCCCCTGGCCTCCTTCCTGGTGCTGTGGCGAGTGCGGCGGAAGAACGGCGTGGCCGAGGGGCGGCCGGACCCCCTGCTCCACGACGACGACGTACGGCAGGTGTACGGCTTCCTGTACATCCGGTACAAGTAAGCAGTCACCGAACGGCATCGTCAGGGCGTGTATAGTTTTGGTGGGCTTGCCTGCCCTGTTGCCTAGTCCTGGGAGTACCGATACCGGTATACCTGCATGCTGTTGGTACGGCATGCAGTGCGCTACCTTCCATACCGCCCAAGCCGTATGCACGCGTCCAGCGACTTCCTTACATTCCAGCTATGAACGGTCGACTTGGAGCCCTTTTGTCGCTGCCACCCCTTTCATAGGCCCCGCTACTGGTGGTGGGAGAGCGCGGTGCAGCTGCAGACACTGGCGCTGGTGGCGGCCGAGGTGTTTGGCCGGGCGCTGCCGGTGCTGCTGCAGGCGCTGCTGCTGCTGGCGGTGCTGCTGGCAGTGTCCTTCGTCACCACCGCCTGTGCCCCCGTGCGGTCACGTTCGCTGGTGATGCTGGAGTTTGCGTCTTTCTGTGTGCTCAGCCTCACCATCACGCTGGGGCTGTCCTTCACTGCCGAGGAGGCAATCAGTCCAACCGCAGGGGTGCGTTGCGACATGCGGGGTGCATGGTGGTCAAGCATAGTTGCTTCTCGTCGCACGAGGATGGTCACGCCGTGTCTTATGTGCCACACGCGCAAAGTATAGTGCCTATGAGAAATAGATGAAGGCAAAGCCGAAGGCTTCGTACTACCTTACTCATACGGAGGCCATCAACACTTTCCAACGTGGCCCGTAGGCGCTGCCCTCGTTCCCCCAGTCCGACGTGCGCAGTGCAGTGTTACTAACGCGTTTGCACCCCACCGACCGCAGGAGGTTGTGGGCGCGCTCATCCTGCTGCTCAACGCCGCCCTGGGGTGTGCCTTCCTGCTGCTGCTGGGCCGCAAGCTGTGGCCGGCAGCAAGCAGGATAATGGCGCGGCTGCGGAAGCTGCCCAGCGGGCGGCGGGAGTAGCACTGCGGATGGCTGGATCCAGCCACCCCCAGCCCACTGGTGGACTTGGCTGGGTATGCACCACCATGCCCACGATGGGCGGCCGCCGCCAGTCAGATGCCGTACAGGTGGCATATGTACGGGTCACCGAGACTTGTACTGCAGCTGCCGTGCTGAGGGATGAGTTAGTGGTACTAGGAAACTTCAATCCGATCTCTGCATAAATGTGAGCGAGCGAGCTATGCACCTTTGTGCAAGGGTAGTGTTGAGTGGCGTGAGAGTTGGTGATGGCTGATGGGGGCCTCCGCGACGGCGAGTTGCTTGGGGGCGAGTTGAGGTCCAAGATGTGTGGTGATGGCGTTGACTGCCGCTATGACACCGGGTGTTCACGTCATGGAGCTGTTGTGGCCAGGGGCTGGGGTGTCACCGCCGTGTGTGGGGAATGGCTTGGTGGGCGGAACTTCTGTTCCATGGAATGAGTGGTGTTGCTGATCCTGCAGGTGATAGCAACAGCATCTGTGCACGTGCAATGACGTGCGCGCATACAATGAACACAACCGGGAAGGCGTTGCACGCCGCCCTTCGCGTGCACAAGAACGATGCTGCGTAGTAGCAAGAACTGCGTGATATCATGGGGGAGTGATTCTTTTGGCGGCAAGCGAGTACCAGCACTAGTGCGAGCGCGGACGTCAGCAGTGAGCAAATCGTGTGCCTCACGCACTAGTGTGTTGGGTTGGGCCACATGCATGTGTGCTCGAAGGACATATTTCACAAGCACCCCGCAGCTCGTTGCGTACGCAGGATGCTCGATGGAGAGCGTCCGTCCACTTAGTGCATCGAGGGTGCTTCTCAACTCGTCTACCGTATTCATGTTGACGCTGCCGCCCCTACCTGGCGGATAGCGGAATGGGGGCAGGGAACCTTGTACGGAGGCCTGCGCGCCTGAGACCAGCCACTGCGCTGTCCCTTCCCGCCTCCTTACCTGTAAACCTTTCCACACAGATAACGATTATTGGCACCGTACTCTTGCTTCCGTACGCCCCAAGACGTGTTGTTGGCTGCCGCACGACTTCTGCATGGGCTGTGATGCACTTCCAAGTCCAGGCGACCAGCCACACGCAAGATGCAACATTTGTGCTTGAGCGCGGGCCCCCGTGCGACCCCCGAGGGCAGTGCGCCGGCCCAAGGCGGCCCTGGGCGCTCTGCCGCCGATGCAGGCAACGGGATGCTGATAAGGCGCGGTCAGGACTGGTCGAGGTAGGTGCAGAGCTTGAGCTTGTCCATTTTTCACGTAACAAATGGGCTTGCGTCATGCTTACGGTCAGTTGTGTGGCGCCGGATGGGGGGCAACGGGGCGTTGGTTTCCTGCCCTGGTCCCCGGCCTTGCTACACAGCACCCTGCACAACACAAGCAGGATAGACGTACAGAACGCCATCGGTAGCACAACGCACGACAGCACGGCTTCAGCATCCGGTAACTACCGGGCTAGTAAGCCGTGCACACCAAAGGCCTCGTGTTGACTTTACTCATGATCAGCCTGCCTGCGTCTCAAGAGGTCCTCATCACTGCGTGCACACTACTAAAACTCCACGTACGGTACACTACCAAGCAACGAAAGCGACAATGACTAAAGGATTGTGCGTTTAGGAGCAAGCAAAAACAATGACACAAAACTGAAAGGAGCTGCGGAGCGCAGGCAGGAGGACGTACACACGTGTCTCGCGCGGCCGGCGAACAATGGGAGAAGGTACAATGCAGGCCTGGAATCGCGCTGGGCGCGGCTTTCTGACAATGATTATCAATCCTAACAGGCGTCACACATCGGCCTTAGACCCAGCCCTTTCAACATACGAAACCAGATCGAACCGTACCAGTCACAGTCACGAGATGATGATATGTAACGTTGCTCACACAGAACCTGATGATATGGGACCCCCTGCTCCACGACGACCACATACGACAGGTGTACGGCTTCCTGCACATTGGGTACAAGTAAGCAGTCGCCGAACGGCATCAGCCGGCGCCTGCCTGACAGCACCTGTCCGGCGCCCGTTGGTTTGCCTGCAGGCATGTCACCTATTGCTGGCATCACGTCACGCGCGCACTGTAGTTACACACTGCTCCCCAGATCGCCATCCCAGGTATGCCCGTGTATGCCCAGCTACTTTCTGCTATGCTGGATATGGCAAAAAATGAGGCCTTGGCTGTTGCCGCTGTTGTCTCCCAGGCCGCGGTTCTGGTCGCTCGGTGGTGGGAGAGCGTGGCGCAGCTGCGGACGCTGACGCTGGTGGCGGCCGAGGTGTTTGGCCGCACTCTGCCGGTGACGCAGCAAGCCATCGTGCTGCTGGCGGTGCTGCTGACCGTATGCTTACTTCGTCACCACCGCCTGTGCCCCCGTGCGATCACGTTGGCTGTTTTTATTTTTGGCTGGTGAAGCTGGAGTTCGCTTCCTTCTGTGTGCTATGCCTGTCACGGTACGCGGCGGAGCTAAACGCGAGCTTAAAAGCTCAGATGACAATTCCGGGGGCGCCACACCCCTTCTACAATGCCTCACCATCACGCTGGGGCTGTTGTTCACGGCCGAGGAGCCAATCAGTCCGGCGCCGGCGGTGCGTCGGGATGCAGGGATGCAGAGTTCTGATGTTTGACCTGCGTAGCTACACAACTGCACGGGCCTTGCTGAGAGCCATTTGGATGGACAACCACTGACAGCCATCTCGTGCCGCGCACCCTTGGCGCAAGTTGACACACTATGCTTGCTCCATCGTTGCTTGAACCATGGCTGGCCACACCGTTGATAATCTGAGCGCTTATATGAAACGTTTTTCCTTTTGGCTCCCCGCAGGAGGTTATGGGTGCGCTGATCCTGCTGATCGACGCCGCCATGCTGCTGGTCTTCCTGTTGCTGCTGGGACGCAAGGCGTGGCCGGCAGCAAGCAGGGTGGTGACAGAGATGAGGACCCGTACAGCTGGTCGGAGCCGAGGCGGCTGACCAGCAGGCAGCAGAGCAAGTCGTGCGAGCTCGTTGGTGTCTGAGTCCCGGCGCAGTTGGCGCGTGTCAGACCGCCTGGGCATGCGAAGGGTTAGGTGGGCGGAGTTTGGTGTTCATTACCGTGCACTTTGATCTGCATGCTGTAGCTTTCGTCATTGTGCATGTATGTTGCTGTTCATGCCACAGCATTTGGTACGTTTCCTTCGAAGCTGGGTCGTATGCGAAGGTTCGGGTATATAGGACCTGTTTTAGGTCAAGTGTATCAATTGCAAGGTTTTCAGGCAGGAGGCAGTGTGGTGGCGTACGTTCACGCATGTCTTGCACGGCATGCAAAGCGCACCATGCTGGGGCTTGCGGCACGCACCCGTGCGTTTTCAAATGTAGAAATCATATGGGAGCGTAGAGGTCATGATGGATCCACTCTGCGCTTACTTTTGCGCGCGCATGCGATTGATGCATGGCCCTTTGTGCTCGGGGGCCATAAGGACGAATAGTGCGGTATAAGAACTAGTGTGCGGGAGGGAGAGGATAGTTATGAGAGAGCAGTTGAAAAGCAAGGGGAAGGTGGCGTGTGCACGGTAGCTACGCGCGGGGCGGGAGGTTCAGTAGGGACATGGACGAGCGGCGCGCACCAGCAAACGAGGCAGCTCCGATGTTCAGTGGCTCTGACTGGCTCGCCCACCAAGGAGTGCAGTTGGTTAAGACCAGGGCTGCGCAGCATGACACTCTTGCCATGCTGGCGCAGCCCACCGCCTGTCGCCCTGCACGTTAGTTTGGTACGACCCAGCGCCTGCGTGAGCTTTATTAGCCAGCTGTGCACACGCGTTTCCGGTCCCTGCTGGGCCCTTGCTTACACGTTCGGCCTACAGCACCTTGCATGGATGGCTGCTGCGGTACAAGCATCCTGCCTTGCAGTCTTTCACGTTGGCGTGTGGATGGAACCAGCACAGGGGCCCCCGTGTGTGGGACTGAACTCAGCGCACCTGCATCAGCCGCTGCCGCCTCATCGCCACCACCACCCAGGACCCAGCCCCCGGCTGCAGCAGCTACTGGTACCGGTATGCGCCAAAAGGCATCGTGGGCTGTTGCCTGACTGTTGGAAGACCGTCCGTGCATGCTATTGTATGGACCAAGTTACTGGCGTACGGCATATGTGAGGTGTCCCTATCTATGCACGGCCCCTCATCGACCCCCACTCCCCCAGCCAGGGGTACCGGTATGTAGTGCGTGTGCACTGCCGCCCAGGTACCGGAAGCAGTGAATTGCAGATGGGCGGTCAGGTTAGCATGTCTGGTTCATGGTACCACTTTTATTGGTCCTGCGTCTTGATTGTGGTCCTGAAACGCAGCATGCCGGCTGCGGTCTCCTGGGCTCTCCGCCCGCCCGTGTTACAAAGCGCGGGCAAGATGGATGTGCACGCACCAAATCCACTTCCTCGTCTTCAATGTATGTGCCAGGACTTGACGACACTGTTCGCACAGCACACAAACGCACCTTGCGTATGTAACGTGATGACCAGGCAGCCACTGCGCTGACACACAAGGGAGCTCCCCTGGACCCACATGCATCCACATGTGAAATCTTAGCACATACAGCGTGCGAGCGTCTAATCTTTGCATACAGCACGAAGTAGGGCACGAGAATCCCGATGTTATCACGCGAGGCTCGTAAGTCCTGGGTAAAGCGCAGAAGCAACACCGAAACTTCGAAGCTGAGCGAGCATAAGCAGGAGGATGCGCACACACATCCCAAGCATGCATTCCAATATGCGAGACAAGGAGGCATTTGAGAGCACATCACAAGAAAAGACGGCATACAGGATACATCACAAACAAAATGACGCTGGGTTCGGCATGCAAAATAACGATTCGATTCATAGTGTGCGTCAGAAAAACCGACCATGGACACGAGAAACGCTTCCGGTGCAACACGAGACATGCGTATCATTTCTACCGTACCTACGCGCACAGGTTGCTTGCCATACTCTCCGTGCGCTCACATGAAAGTCAGCACCGCTACAAGAGCGGTTCCCCCACGGCCACCGCGTACCAGCAGCCCAGCACCGCGCGCGCGACTACTGCATGCAAGACACGCTCAGACACGTGCGAAGGGTCTTCCAAGCAGCCACCCCACCACACAGTGTGACACTGTCGTTACCTTGCGTTCTTTTCACTCGGCCAATTCATACCACCGCCTAGGGCTTCATTGTTTTCAGGGCCCAACTCAAGATGAAGGTAAAAGTTCGACAGGGCGATGCCCATGACATGGCATTAAAACATAGCTGAAAGGGCGCCAAGCAAAATGCGCCAAGCAAAATTCACCCGAGCTCCACCCACCTGCCCCTGCTGCACGTAATCCGTCATCCTATGGACACGCCAACTGTGAATGGACTCACGCACCCAGCTCGCAAGGCTTGCTCTGCTGCCTCCTGGCGAGACCCCTGCTCCCAGCTGCACGGGTCCTCATCCGTGTCACCACCCTGCTTGCTGCCGGCCACGCCTTGCGTCCCAGCAGCAGCAGGAAGGCCAGCAGCATGGAGGTGTTGAGCAGCAGGATCAGCGCACCTACAACCTCCTGCGTGCGGGGAGCCAGCACAGGGTGTAAGCGCACGCGCACTGTGCATTGGCAGGAGTGGTCAGCGACGGTCCACCAAGATGACGCCCACAACCTCCTGCGGGAAGTAAAAAGGAAGGTCACCCTATACGCGCTGTGTGTGACAGCAAGGGGGGCAGGCATTGGCTGATGCACTGTTGCTCAATAGGCAACTGGCAACTGGCCCTTGCGCTCGTGTTACCACACAGGTATGCTTCCTGCACTTGCAGCTCTGCGTCCCTGTCCCGACGCACCCCTGCGACTGGACTGATGGGCTCCTCTGCTGTGAATAACAGCCCCAGCGTGATGGTGAGGCTGAGCACGCAGAAGGAAGCGAACTCCAGCATCACCAGCAGCCGCGAGCGCACTGGGGGGCAGATGGTGGTGATGAAGCACACGGCCAGCAGCACCGCCTGCAGCAGCAGCGCCTGCTGCATCACCGGCAGAGCCCGGCCAAACACCTCGGCCGCCACCAGCGCCAGCGTCTGCAGCTGCACCGCGCTCTCCCACCACCAGAACCGCGGCCTGGGAACCAGGGTGGCAGCCGCAAAGGGCTCAAGGTCTGGCCAATGTCCAGTGGCTGGTCACGAGGTAGCGGGACAGTGACACCTGAATGATGGCAAGGGGGAGCCTAGCACACACCGTACTCATCTACGGCCAACTGTCAGCTTACAAAAAAGCATCTGGGCGTGAGCATATCGATACATGGCATACCGGAGTTGCAGTGTGCGACTCAGTTACCAACACGGAGTGACCATGTCGACAGGCAACCCCAGATGGATCAAGGCGTAAGGCAGGTACCCCGTTGGGCCCTTTCTGTGACTGCTTACTTGTACCGGATGTACAGGAAACCGTACACCTGTCGTACGTCGTCGTCGTGGAACAGGGGGTCCGGCCGCCCCTCGGCCACGCCGCCCCTCCGCCGCACGCGCCACAGCACCAGGAAGGAGGCCAGGGGCGGCAGCAGGCAGAACAGCAGCACGCAGCACACGCCCAGGGGCACGTACACGGCCAGGTGCCGGCCAGCGTAGCAGCGCTGGTTCATGTCCCGCACCCAGTAGCCATAACGCCACGTGGCCTGAAAGGAAGCATGGATGCACGCGGGGACGCAGCGGTAGGTGTATTACTGCACCAGGCCACGCATCCGCTGGCGACGTTACGGGGACCCTTGGTATCTCAGCTGCCGTCACATTGGGTACATGACAACACTGGGCCATGCCTTCAAGCATGCACGCGTCCCCGCCTCCCCCTCACCTGCTGGTGCTCCGCGTAGGGCCCCTTCCCGTCGTCAATGACGTAGCAAGCGAAGATGCCCAGCGTGATCTGCACCCAGCTGGGGTACAGCACGAACACCGCCACCCACAGCACGATGCCCAGCTGCGACACCAGCGGCAACGAGCGGTCCACGTGCGCTAGGGCAGAGGTGGGCTTTGGCGTGGGGACCAGCTTGGTGATGGTGCGGGAGGTCACGGATAGGGCGCTGGAGGTCACCCGGCTGAGCGCGGATGCGGCGGATGCAAGGCGGCCAGGAAGCCAGGACGTGCGCTTGGTCAGCTGCTCCTGTGATGGCGCGGCGTCCAAGGGCCCTTGCTTGGTGGCTTGCTGTGACACAGGAAACTCAGACGACGGGCCCAATGGCTGCAACGCATATTTGGAGAACGGTGAAGCGCCTAGGGTAGCCTCTGCACGGGCCTCCGTTGAGCCGTTCTCTTCGCGCAAGGAAGCAAGGGAGTCCTCGCGTCGCAAGGGAGCAAGGGAGTCCTTGCGTACCGGCTGGGCTCCCAGCAGGTCGCTGTGCCTGCGCCCTGTCAGCGAGCGGCTAGGGCTTTCTGCAACATCAGGGCCCGTCGAGGGACCCGCGGAAGACTCCGGGGACGTGTTGCCGCTGCTCCTGTGGCCACCGCCTGACGGCACGGCTTTTGGCGAGGAGCTGCTGCTGCTGCTGCTGCCTGCTGGTGAAGGTGGGGAAGCGCTCGCGCGGTCCTCCACCGTCACTGGCGGAGCCTCCGGGTCTGCTTCGGGGGCCTCTTCAGCAGCCGCAGCAGCAGTGCTGACCCGGATCAAAGCGGAGGGCGAGTTGTGGAGGGTGACCGATGACTTGGCGGTGAGGAGGGGGTCCGGGCTGTTGTGGCGGAAGCGGCGGAAGCGGTACCTGCGAGACGAGGTGCAGCAGCAGCGGCGGCGGGCAGTCAGGTATTTTAATGATGCGCAGGGTGCAAGAGTGCAGGAATGGGGTTGCTTGTGGTGTGGGTAAGAGCAGGCCGACAGGAGTGTGATGCTGTGGATACAGCAGTGCAGAAGTCACTACCATGTGCTTGGTGAGTCACGCAGCCCCCAGCCAAGGCGGCAGGAAGCATGGCCGAACTCCACACACGGCATGCCCCGTTGTTGGACTCAGTGTCAACACCGCGACAGATGTACGGCACAAAGCAGCCCGGGCAAGGATGGAGGTCCGGCTGCCACCCAGGACCCACCTGATGGCCCACAGCAGCATGCAGGACAGCACGGTGAAGCATGGTGGCATACGCCTGCTCAATGCGTCATGCAGGCTCTGCACCCAATCTGCCCCAATCACTAATACAACCCCAGGAGCGGCGAGTGACCTACCTGATGGCCCACAGCAGCAGGCAAAAGAGCGTCACGATGCACGGCACCAGCAGCCCGCCCAGCAGCTGCGCCCGTGCTTGCCCCGCGCTGTCCAGACCGGACACCAGGCACGCGGGGCTGAAGCCCCACCAGTCGCCCGCCCACGTCACGGCGCTGAGCACGGCGGTGCATGCCGTGATGCTAGTGGGGTAGTCGATGTTGATGCGCGTCACGATGATCAGGTGTTGCACATGCAGGATGAGGACCTGCGTTAAGGAGTTGGGTGCAAGTGAGCCCACTTAGTCGTGAGTCGGTTGACAGTGTTATCAGGGAGGTAAGCGAGCGCTGCGAGACGCTGCCATCCTGGCTGCCGGTTGGGAATTGGTGGGAAATGTACAGGCAGACTGTTGGTGCCCATGCGCTGCGACATGCCACAATTGGGCGTGGCCATAATGAGCAACGTCGGGATCCACGGCTGGCACCAAGCTGATTATGGTATAACGATGCCGGTACAGCGTCCTCGTGTTAGATGGCACGCCAGATCTAGGTGCTGTAGTAAACATGCTGTAGTAAACATGCACAGCACAGTAGCGACAGGATGTCCTTTGCAAATCTGGCGAGTGTGCAGCACCTTCAGTATCTCGGCGGGTCCTCCCGCAGAGCATGCCTCCTCTACGGTGTAGTCCTCATACAGGTTGGCCAGCGCTGACACCAGCACCACCACCACACCCGCACAGAAGGCCAGCAGCGCCACAATAGCTGTCTGCGGCACTGCGGGGCAGGCCTCGCACTGGAAGCGCGCTCCGGCCTGGAAGCCCGGCTGGCACGCCGCACACAGGTTGCCGGTGTAGCTGGGCGCGCACTGCAGCTGCGTGTACGACAGCGGGGCGAAGGCCGCGGGGTCCAGGCCGGGCATCAGGTCCTCCTCAAACCACAGCAGGCAAAGTGACGTGGCTGCGTTGGGATTCTGCAGGGGCAAAGTTGCCATGGACTCGTTCCTGGCGGTGGCATTGCGGCCACCCCGCTGCCGTGCGGCTGCCGCCACCGCTGCCCCCGGCCGCCAACCGCTGGCGTACCAGGCTGCCTGGCACTGCGCCAAGACAGCAGAGCGGATGTCGCCCAGCAGTGGGTCAGCTGCTGCTGGAGCAGACTCCGTGACAGCAGCGGGTGGTGTGTTGATGGCAAGTTGTATGGTCCCTGGCTGCTGTATCTGCAACCACTGCTGGCGCGCTTGCCAGGCCGCTAACTCGTCGTCCCCTGTCCCCCTGCCGCCGCACGCGGGCGCGTAGGGGCAGCGGTGGATCTGGGTGGAGTTGGCGGCGCTGTGCCACCAGCCGGGCCGGGGCACTACCACCGCACCGCCAGGGCACTGCGCGAAGGACGGGCAGGGCCGGCAGGTTGCCCGGTCCCCGCTTCCCCGGTCGACCAGGACCGACACAATGGCCCCCATTTCCGCCTGGAGCGCTGTACTGCTGCTGCCGTTGCCAAACACGCCCTCCAGCGCCAAGCGAGGCCGCGTGTCCCTCCACAGGCCAAGCTGCTCCTGCCCGCACGTCTGGCAGCTGGTCCAGGAGGGCAGGGCGCCCTGCGCCCCGGAGGACGGCTCCAGGGCCTCGCCCAAGGAGCACGACAGCAGCTCAATGGAGAGGGCGTAGGGGGCGATCTGCGGGCATGGAGAGGCGCATTAACGCGGGACTCAACCGTCCAGCTCAGTCATTGGGGCAAAGCAACGGCGGATCGGTGCTGAGCTCGTATACTATGGCTGACATGCTGGAAGGCCTGTTCCTGAAAGCACTTGTGGCGCAGAAGGGTCTGTATCCGATGAACTGATGCGAGCTAGGCACGTGCGCGCGGCAGATCTGTGGCACGCGCCTTACGACCCACCAGGGGAGTCCTCCAGGCATGCCCCGGCCAGCCGGACCCATGCAACCCACCTGGTACAGCAGCGCCAGCGGTCCCCGGCCCACCGCGGTGAAGACCAGCGTGTACTCCCCTGGCCAGCCCCGCGCCACCACCTGCTGCCACGCCGCCACGCCGTTGACCACCCGCTGAGTCAGGGAGCGGCCCGCGATGAGGCCGGGGTCCAGACGTACGACATTGGCGTCGTACAGCCAGGCAGCGGACGCATTTACGGTTGTGGAGGATGCAAGTGCAGCCCTGTCACCGCCGCGGCGGGCAGCGGCCTCCAGCGTGGTGTTGGCCAGGCCCGGCGGCAGCAGCCCCATGGTCACATCCAGCTGCACCAAGTCTGAGGGTGTGGGTTAGAGTGTGGCAGCACGGCGGGTTGGTGCGCATCTCTGTAGTACGCGTGCAAGTCACCTTGCATGCCAGTATGCTCATGCAACGACAAGTGGGACTTGCGTAGAAGCCAGTGGTGGTGACCTAACACGAAGGCTACGAACGCCATGGCCCAAAATGCGCGTCAGGATGACGCCGCCATCGCTTTGCCTCTGTGTACAAGTTAGTCCACTCCACTCCACACCTTACCTGCGCTGACTGGCAGGCCGTTGACGTCGTACAGCTGTACGGCGATGTCAAAGGGAGCCCCCGCCCGCAGCCGCAGCCTGGACGGCGGCGTAACGCCCGCGCCGCCGGTTTCCTGAGCCTGGAACCCGAACCCGTCCGTCGACTCCCCGTCCACCTCGCTGCCGGCGCCCGCCCACGCGCCCGCCTGCCCCGGCTGCCTGCTGCTCCGGAGCCTGACGCTGGCGGGCTGCAGGGACAGCATGCGGTCCAGGGTGGCACTGGAGTTGGAGCCCGGGCCCGCAGCGCACTGGGCCAGGGCCTGCTGCAGGGCCAGGAAGCGCTGGGCGGCGGGGAGCGCGACCCGTGGGTCGTCGGGGGAGGCGGCATCGGAGGTGGTGGGGTTTGAGGCCTGTCCTAGCTGTTGTTGGCGCAGCAGGTGGAATACGGCCTCGGACACGCCGCCGTCGGGTGCGGTGGAAGGCGTGCAGTTGGCGTAGATGGAGTAGAAGGCGTCGAAAGACCACAGCTGGAAGCGGGCCTGAATTGGGAAAGCCGCAACAGCACAGTTGGTGGTTGCTAGCACGGGAGGGTACGCAGCTCGCCAACGATAGCTGAAACAATGGGAGCTTCAATGTCTCCATACCAGTAGTGCTGCCGTCTCACCTTGCGACAGACAAGTCGACAGGTGCCTCATGGCTGCGCTCACCTGCCCGTCGCTCTCTTCCTCGGCTTGCTGCTCGGCCGTGGGCACCCCGAACCGCGTGTCGCCCAGGAGTGCCAGCGTGTAACACTGCCGCCCAGGGACTGCCCCCTCGAGGGCCATCAGCGCAGAGGCAACATCTAGGCGTTCTGCGTTGGCACCCTGCAGCAAGGCCTGCGAGCGGGACCAAGCATCGTAGCATTCAGAATGCTACCACCATAAGGGTCGGCACACAGTGCATCTGCCGCCAGCTGGCAATCGGCAGCTACCCGTGGGCACCTACCCGCCGGCGGCTCTGGGCCACGGTTCCGCCTGCACCAGCTGCACCCTGCGGCCTGCAGGTCTGGGTAGAGGCGATGCTGGACCCGAAGCGGGCCGTGTTGCCGCCGCTGAAGTCCCCTCCAACGATGGCTGCTGCCACCGCCCCCGACAGGTACACCGCACCCCCGCGGCCCTCCTCGCCTGACACCTGCCCCTCGTCCAGCGCCGTGTTGTTGCTGAACCGCGCCTGGTCCACCAATACAGCGGTGTGGTTGTGCGGCACAAGTATGGCACCCGGACCGGTAGTGCTGGGTTGACTGCCGCTACCGCTGCCCTTCTGCATCCTGTCCAGTGCCGCCGCTGCCGCCGCCCCAGCCGTCACGTGCAGGGCCCCTCCCGCTAGCGCCCTGTTGCCCAGCACCTCAGACCTTGGCAGCAGCACGCGCCCACAGCCGCCCGCAAACACACCGCCGCCGCTGCCGGACGCCGCACCGTTGCCGCGCGTGCTGCTGTTGCTGAGGGCCAGCTGGGTGCAGCCCGCAGCAGCCACGCCGCCGCCAGAGCCGCCGGCCGCTGCGTTGCCCCAGACGTGCGCCCCCTCTACCCCGACTCCGAGCTTGCCGTACACATACATGCCGCCGCCGGATCCCGCTGCTTCATTGCTATCCAGCCAGCAATCCATGAGCACGAGCTCGGCAGCATCCGCTCCACTGCTGCAATCGTCGAGGTTCACCTGCATGGTCGCCAGAGCGCCGCCGTTGCCTCCCGCGACGTTGCCCTCAGCCCTGACAGCGGTCATGCGCACCTCTGATGCGGCCTTTCCTGCCGCTCCCCCACAGTCTCCTGCCCCAGCTCCTCCTCTTTCCAAGGTCAGCAGCAGCGCCCCTCCGTCCCCCCGTGCGCTGTTGGACGTGAAGTTACATGCCGTGACATGCACATCACCGAGACTGCCGCCGCCACCTCCGAGACTGGTAGCGCCCTCCCCGCCGCCGCCGGGAACCACCAACAAGCAGGCGCCTCCGCCGTCGGTTGGCGCCGTACCGTTTGCCACGTTGCCTGAAAACACGCTGTTGCCCAACGACAGCAACAGCCGTGGCTTCTCGCTGCGTGTGCCGTCGGTGACAACGTCGTTGCCAGGGGGGTCCCCTCCAACCCTGCCGCCGCTGCCGCTGCCGCTGCCCCTGCCACCACCACCGCTGCTGCCGGCATACGCTGCGACATCCACGTGCAGCGCTCCCCCCGAGCCGTTGAGCGCCACGTTGTTGGTCCAGGTGGAGCCGTCAACGTCCAGCCACCGGGCAGGTGCAGCGCTGATGGGAACTGCGGGGCAAGCGGGGAAAGTTTTCCGGGCAACTCACGTCGCAGCCGCGCCCAATGCAACGTGGACACGAGTGCACGTGCGGTACGGCAATTGACTGATGAATGCCAAGATGGCAGGCCCACGTGCTGGATGGCTAGCAGCTGGGGGAAGGCGCTCAGAACATGACCGGCTCGCAGCCTTGAACAGCGCAAGGGGGCTGCCTTGCACACTGCTGAGCTGGACCAATGCTGGAAAGCGCCCTGTACTCACCGCAGCTGCCCCTGTCGCTTGTGTTGGCGGCTCCACCTCCTGCCGCCTGCCCCTTGCAGCGGGCGTACCCCGGCCTGCAGTCGCACCGCGCGAAGGCGGGCGGCAGGGACGCGTCCGGGACGCACAGCTCGCCGGCAGCGGCGTCGCACAGGGGAGGTGCGCCCGCCGCCGTGGTGCAGGGGTCTGTAGGTGAGGTTAGTGCACGTAAGGCAAGAAAAGTAAGTTCTGAAGCAACCAGGAAGCAACAGGCTGTTATGCAGGGGTCTGCACAAACGTGTGGGCTGGGCGTCACCAAGGCGGCATGCGGGTCGGGGCGGCAAACGCTTCACCTAAGGCGGTGCACAGCAGCTAGCAGAAGCGATATGACAAGGTCAGTGGGGTGCTACAACACGTGTATGGGAGTGTTCAGGGCGGCAGTGGATGCGCACATGGCTGGCTGGGTGGAGGTCCCTCCCACACACACCCTTGATGTACAGGCAGTCACTGTTGTTCGTCGTTGCCTTGCGGAGACCGGCGGAGTCCAAGTGCAAGCTCCTCGGTGTGCCACTGCGCGTGTTGTGTTACCCAAGCATGGTGGGACTCAGCGTAGGCAGGCAGGCAGAGATCGCATCGCGTATGGCCATACGGACGTAGGTAGCCGGTAGCCGGGCCTCGTAAACGGCAGTTTGGTACCTCGGCCTTGGCCTCGGCATAACATGGTATCCGCGGCCGCGAGAATGCCGATAGCACATCGCCATCGTCGCGAACACCTAGCGGTAGCTCCAAATTTGTTGCACCCACCTCCTGAACCCCCGGCACGTGGTATTGGCGGCGCACGCGGCTGCCTCGTCCTCTAGGCTACCTGTTACCCTGACCATCATCGGGTCGTCGCCTGCCGGTGTTGAAGGGTTGACACGCTTGTCCGCGGTTGGTTTTACTGGTTAGCAGGGTGCTCTACAATAGGCCAATGCGCTATGGGTACTGCCATTGGTCTTGTACGTGCAGGATGACGACATGTGCAGTACGGCTGAGTAGAGTAGTACGATGGCTTACCGTCATACATGCCGTTGTACACTGCAAGGAGGCCTGGAAGCGCTGCGCATGACCAGCCTGCATCCACATGCAACGGGTAGCAACAAGTGCCCGTTTGCACTTGCATTTCCACAATGTGTGCTGGGGTTCTGTCTGGGGTTCTGTACCGGTCAAGGTGCTGTGCAGGGCGCCGTGTAATTCATGCATGCCACCTGCCGTACATGAGTAACTAGGATGCTTACTGCCATAAATACTGTCCATAAGCAATTTTGTTGGCACTCGCCTGATGTTGGAAGCCGCAAGTAGGAGCAAAACACCGGTGGGTCAAACTGAGCAGTTGGAAAGTTGGTGATGGAGAACACGGACTTGGTTGCCCCTGCGACCACCAACGCCACACGAAACGTTGATCCACAATTTTGCACCTGCGCTTGTTGCCTCAAATCATTCTCGAGCACAATTGGTATGTACATATAAGCCCACCAGCAGCAAGGGCCCCAGCGTGAAACCCAACGTGCACGCGCAACCTGTTGCACGCTCCCAAGTGCTGACTTATTGACAACACGCTGTTCTTATTGCCCTCACCTAGGCTGTTGAAGCCCATGCAGCGGCTGTCCGCGCTGCAGGCGGCTGCCATGATGGACACGTCCCCGGCAGCGGCTAGGCCGTCGGGGTTGACGTTGGCAATCGCGTCCCCAATAAGGTCCACGGCCCAATACGCCGCAAAGCCCTCCACGTGGGGGCACGCACCTGCGTGCACCGTACCGACACGTGTCAGCGTGGAAGGTCGGCGGTGAACGGCTGTACTCGACTGCCTGTAAGTGCAAACGGTGGCGCAAACCGCATGCATGCCCATGTATGTAACGCAGCGCTGAGGCTCAACAGTGCCCACACTCTTCTCACCCTCCTGGAGCACGTACAGGCAGCTGCCCGGCCTGTCAGAGGGCACCGCAGGCAGCGCGGCAGGCCCCCGCCAGCCGCTGTTGCTGAGGGCCCTGCAGTCCCTGTCCCGGAGGCACTCCCGGGCGAGCAGGACGGGGTCGACAAGCGGGCCAGCGCCCCCGCTGCTACTGCTACCGTCCTGCAGAGCACCAAGCATGTGTGCCGTTGAGTTGGAGAAGTAAAGGTTTACGTAGGCGATTGTCATCCTTTACACGCCAGCACGGTTTGGGAGAAAATAGAAGTGCCACGCGGTGCCTCACCATCCCGGGTAGGGCGACGAAGCCGCCGACAGGCGGACACGTGGCGCCGTCCGATCCTGCGCCAAGCGCCGCGCGGGTTAGCCCACTATGGGGTATACGTGACACCCTAGGATGGTACGTAAAGATACTTGTCGAAAGGCGCGGAGTACAGGGTGATTCGCAGACAGCATACACTGCGTGCCCGCAGTGACAACACTGCGCAAGTGGTACACACGCCACGTCGACCATGGGAGCTCCGCAATGCCCGCATAGCCGTGGACACTGGTGCAGTGACGGGAAATGTCACGCAGGCACGCCTGCCAGAGGCGGACCTGCGCAGTTGCACGGCCTCCAGGGCTCGTCCGTGACCATCAGATAACGGCCCCCCTCAGTATCATTAATATAGGTCGCACCCAGTCAGTGGAGCGGCACACTGCACGCCGGCAATGACCCCGCACGTAGCCTATCCACACGCGAGCGTAGCTGTAGCCCATGACCAGATACCACACAACTCGCACCCGTGTACTTGATGTAGCTGCATGTGAACGGTGGTGCGGGCGTTGCACTGAGCAGGGCCGTGCGGTTGAGGAAGGCGCCTCCCTTGAGCGCCCCCCGCCGCCCAGTGCTGGTGAAAGCCACGCACGACGCGTTGGCGGCGCACGCAGCCGCCAGCTCCGGAACCGTGCCGTACAGCGGGTACGGCAGCAGGTCTGCGGCGGGGATGTCGTAACCTGGGGACCATGTCGCGTGCATAGGCGGCCATGGATGAAGGGCGGAACGTCGTGCAGCAGCGTCGCATCCTGACGGTGATCCCAAGGAGACGTGCACGTGCTGACAGTGGCTTCGGCCTGCAGGCTACACGGCCTGCGGCCAGCAGCAGGAGAGCTTCCCCGGCCAGCCAGCAGCCGCAACGTCGCAGCCCCACGCACTGCAACGGGGTCGACAAATGAGCCAGACGCAAAGCAGCTTGCTTTCATGCAGGTGCAGTCCGGGAAACTGCTGCATCTGGTGCTGCTTGGACTTACCGTGCACCGCTGTGTACCCCGGAGCGGTCGGGCAGGTATGGATGGGGCCTGCGGTTGAGAGGCGATGGCGCAGCCGCACACAGCGTCACATGCAGGTCCACTACCGTATGCCGGAGCAGTGACTTGAGGCAGCAGGAACAGGTTCACAGACACCGCAGCCCGTGCTCAATCGCACATGAGCACATCGCACATGGCATGCGGTGCGCGCGGTGTCAAGCCTAGGGTATCACACTACCCGCTGGTCCGCATCAGTCCAGCAGTTTCCACCTGTGAGTGTGTCATCCGCTCGCGCCGTGGGGTTGGCTTGGAACACCAAGTCTTCGGGCACCACCACCCCAGCCGGCAGGGCAGGCAGCGGGATGCCCGACAGCACCACCGCGCCGCCGCCCGCCGCGCCCGCCCTGTTGCCCTCCAGCCGTGCGCCCGCCGCCCCCAGGCCGCACCCCACCAGCGCCACAGCACCGCCACTGCCAGCGGCCGCGTTGCCGTATGCAACCGTCCCAGGCCCTAGGACCACGTGGCACTCAGGCCCCGTGTCGGTGCCGTTCCACCGGTCCTGGGGGAACACAGCACCTGAAGCAGCAGCGGCCAGGTGCGGCAGGCACACCTCCAGCGCTCCGCCGCTGCCCAGTGGAGAGCCGTCGGCCGGGGCCGGGGCACCGGCCACCACCCGGCCCGCCGTGTTCCCTACGAACACAGTGCCCTGGGTGGTGACCTCCACGTCCCTGACAGGGAGACCGGCAGCGTCTGGGCCCATAGGACCGCGGACCGCGATGGCTCCGCCGCCGCCGGCCCCCGCGTGGTTGCCCTCAAAGGTGGCGTTGCCCAGCGCCAGGCGCAGGGCCGCAGGCCGCAGAGGTCTCCCCTGCTCGTCGCAGCGGCCCAGAGCGGACAGCAGCAGCGCGCCGCCACCAGCAGCAGTGCTGCTGCCGCCCGCCACGTTCCCGGAAACCGTGGAGCCGCCGTCAATGCGCCACTCGGCAACGGAGGGGAGCAGGCGGCACGCCAGGGACACGGAGGGCGTCCAGTCCTGCAGGTCCGCGGGATTAATTATGGGCGCGACTGAGGGTGAACGAAAAACGTACTGGCGTAGCATGTGATCGTTGAAGTACGGTACATCCAAGCATGTGTGCTGCGGTGTAAAGTTGCGCTACAGACACCGTGTCACTCGAGCAACCGCGGTGGGAGCTCACGTGGGGCATGGCTACCGGAACCACAGGCTCAGACCACGTCTTGACCAAGTGCTTTATACGGTCCTTATAAAGCACCTCAATAACAGCACTCACCACCGCCGCCCTCTCCGCGACCGCCCCTCCCGCTCCCTCCGTCGCGCTGTTGTCGCTGAGGCTGCTGCCCTCCGTCACCTCCACCCGCCCTACCAGCGGGGCCGCCACCGCGCCGCCCAGCCTCCCCGCCACGTTGCCCTCCAGCCGGGAGCCGCCCCGCAGCACCAGGCTCCGCAGCAGCACACCCGTCAGGTCGTCCGGGGCGGACACGGACAGGAAGCCGCCCATGGTGCCCGCCTGGTTGGCCTGCCCCACCGTCGCCGCATCCAACACCAACTCGCCCACCGTGCCCCGGACAGCCACGCAGCCGCCGCCGTCCGCTGCAGTGTTGCCCGTCAGGGTTGCCCCACGGAACACCGCACTTCGCACCTCCCCAACGAGCGATATGGCCCCTCCGCTCCGTGTGGCGGTGTTGTTGTAAAGCCTGGAACCCTCAACCAACACGGCTGTGGGCTCCGCATTACGCCAGCTCCAGAAGTGCCCGCCGAAGATCGCGCCACCGCTTCCGGAGGCGGCCTGGTTGGAGGCCAAGACGCTGTCGGAGATGTCGATGGAACCGAATCCCAGCAGGCTGGCCACAGCACCGCCCAGTCCGGCCACATTCCGCGTGATGCTGCAGTTGCGGACTATAGACAGGCGCCGTGTAACACCGTAAACAGCTATGGCGCCGCCTTGGGCCCTGATGGTGTTATCCGTGACGGTGGCCCCGTCTAGCAGCAGCTCCCCTGCGTCGCCGTGCACAAGGAGCACGCCGCTGTACGTGGTGCGGTGGGCTGAAGCCTCCGACCGCAGCAGCGTAAAAGCCCCGAGGCTGCCTTGCACTTCGATCGCCGGACCATCGCCTCCCTCTTCGTAATTTCCCCTTAGGGTGCTGTCTGCAATGGCCACGCTGCCGCAGTCGTCTGCAGCAGAAATAAGCCCGCCTGAATTCGCACCGTTAGCGGTTGCTCGGGTGTCGTACATCTCGAACGTCGCCAGCGTTCCAACGACGCGGAAGCCGCCTCCCCGCGTCGGCGCGTAGTTGTTGTACACGGTTGCACCTGAGGCGGTTATGTTGTTGGCGTTGCCGTTGATGAAAACCGCTCCACCGGCGCCCTCCTCCACATCCAGGACTGTGTTGTTGAACAGGAAGCTGCCGCCAGTCAGCAGGAACAGCCCGGCAAGAGATGACGCGGCGACCGCACCTCCGCCGTACTCTGCCCAATTCTCGTACACCTTACTGCCTGAGTCAATGACGAGCTGGCCTAGGGAGCCCCTAACGGCGACCGCGCCGCCATAACCCGCACGCGTGAGGTCGGGGCCGTTAGTTGCCTCGTTGTAAGCCACCTCGCTGCCGCCGGTGATGCGCATGTTGGATAGTCCTCCCACAGCGTAGATGAGACCGCCTGGTGTACGACAAGGCACGACATGTGCAGCGTTAGGCATTTGTGTTCAACAGAGCTCGGTGGAGGTAACCGTCAGTAAAGCACACGCACGGTGGTGAGCAGCAGGAAGTGTACACGGCATGCAGTAACGGACAGACGTCAACTAGGCTCCCCGATCCCACACGCAAGCAGCACCGCAACTGTCAGTCCCCGGGGTACAGGCTAGCTCAGCACGCACCTGAGCCGGCGATGTTGCTTAGCACGCGAGCCGAGCCGTCCACGAGCACAGTGCCGACCGCAGCCGTAATGTTGTCGAAGTCCCCCTCGACATAGAAGGCGCCGCCCAGCCACGATGCCGTGTTGTTCTCCACCGTTGAACCTGACACAATCTCCAGGCGTCCCAAATTCCCTAACACGTCCACTGCGCCTCCATTGGAGGTCGTGAAGCCCGTAGCCCTGTTGTGACTGATGCTGGAGTTGCCAGCCAGGGTGAACGTTCCCAAGCCGCCGCCAAACCCGAACACCCTGCCCGACCGAACTGCGCTATTGTGCTCAATTTGTGTCCCGTTGCCGACCGTGAGGTTACGCACCCGGCCGCCAAAGTACAAAGCCCCGCCGAAACCACTCAAACTGGTTTCCGTCACAGACGCTGTGTTGTACGACACCTCACTGTCGCTAATCACCACTTCGTTTGCCCTCCAAAGGACGTGGATCACTCCACCCAAGCTGGCCGAGTTCCTTCGCAGCACACTACCCAACACCTCCATCCTGCCCACCGTGTTCGACAGCGCCCCGACCATACCGATCGCAAACGCTCCGCCCTCCAACTTTGCATCGTTCCCCTCGACAAGGGCGCCACCGCTAATCACAAAGCTATTGATACTGCCGTTCACAGCAAGCACTCCGCCGCTCGTGCCCGCCGTGTTACGTGTCAGCGCAGAGCCACCGGTCACCAGAAACTCCTCCAGACGCGAGTTACAATGGATAGCACCGCCGCTGGTCATTGCGCTGTTACGCGCCAAGGTGGTGCCACCGCTGATCACCACCGAACCCACCGGCCCGTCCGACGACACAGCGCCGCCGCGTGCGTTCCTACACGGGCCCCTGAAAGAGGCTACATTTGCCACCACGTTGCTGCCATTGGTAAAGGCCATGCTTTGAATTCCTTCTACAACATAAAAGGCGCCGCCCACGCATGCTCCGTTGGCCTCTAGGACGCTGCCCCCGTCGACCACCAGGCTGCCAAGTGAGCCCGCCACCACCACCGCCCCTCCCACGCTGAACGCCGAGTTCCCCACCATGCGGCTGGCCCTCAGCAGCTCGATGCTGCTGGTGACGGAGTTGTCGATGTACAAGGAAGCCACCGCGCCGCCATAGCTACGCTCCTGCAGCACCATGTTGTAGCTGATGCTGCTGCCCCGGTCCAACACCATGCGCCCAACGTTCCCTGTCGCAAACACTGCGCCGCCCCAGGTGCTGGCCGTGTTGTTGCTGAGGGAGGCACCGAGATCCAGCAGCAGCTCACCCAAACCAGCCCCGATGTGGAACGCCCCGCCGTTGGCTTCCTCCGCGCTAGCTGGGTTCCCGGCCGCGTTCTGCTCCACATAGCTACCGCTGATGAGGATGGACTCGACGCCTCCATTAAAACGCATCGCACCGCCGTGCACTCGAGCGTAGTTCCGGCGCAGCTGGCTGCCAGACTCCACCACCACCCTGCCCACATAGCCCGCGCCTCGCACGATCGCGCCTAAGTTATTTTCGTGGCCAACCTTAATGGCGCCGCCCCAGTAGTTTGCGGAATTTGAGCTCAGCTCGCTGCCCTCGGCAATGATGACCTCTGTCGCGTTAAGCATGATGTACACGGCTCCTCCATCCTGCAGGGTGGCGTTGTTCCGGCTCAAGGAGCTGGCCCCGCGCAACTCCAGCCGCGCCACGGAACTATGTACGGCAATCGCGCCCCCGTAGCCCCCCGCCCTGTTGCTTCGCAGCCTGCTGCCCCCCTGCACTTGCAGCAGCCCCACACTCCACAGAGAGTATACGGCGCCGCCGTCCGACATCACGACACTGTCGGTGAGGACGCTGCCGTTGGAGATGGCTAGGGAGGCCTGCGGCAAGTGGTCACAGTAGGAGCGTTGGCAGCCAACAGTCAGTTCAGCGCAACGTGTAAGGGCTTACCACAGGGCTCGCCTTCCCGATACGCCCACGTCAGTGTGTCAGATTCGGAGTCTCGCCCTCTGTCATCAGTTGCCGCCAGCATGCGTGCCAGTGCTTCGCTGAACCACGGCCTAGAGTGAACCTCAGGCTCTACAAGCAGACACGCCTGACCACTCGGCACTACTCACCAGTGGGCACGTGGCCGTGAGCACGCCGCCGCAGCCTCCCGAGCACCCCTCCGCCCTGCTCGACACCACCCGCACGTTGACAGTGACAGGTGGCGGCGAGTCCCCGCCAACATCCAATGCTATCTGACTGGTACGGGGTGCTGAGCCAACCACCACGGCGCCGTACATGCCGCCGCCGCAGACGCCGTCCAGCAGTTGGTCTAGCTTGAGCGCAGCCGCCACCGATGGCAGCAGCGCGTCAGCATTAAGGGCCGTGCCCACTCTGGCTGTGACATTGGTGTTGCGGAAGATGCTCCTAGTAATTTCCACCGTTCCCTGGACGCGGCCTGGCTGCTGATCGCCCTCGCTCCGCTGCACGTCCTCATCAAAGCTGAGGAGGAAGCACGCCCACGTGTGCGACCCCACCACCTCCGAGCACTCCACGTCAGACAGGCGGGCGCCCGCCACTAGCCCGTGGGCGTGCACGACACCGTAGGCGGGCGCAGCGTCCGGGGATGCGCCTGGCACCGCCGTGAGCTCCGTCAGCGTCACGTTGTCGAACGACACTGCGCCGCACCCCACCAGCTGCAGCACCGGCCCGCGTGTGTTGAGCAGCACTTTCCATACCAGGGAGTCATGCACCCGCAGGCGGGTGGCCCCCGGGCCGCACACCAGGGCCAGCCGCCAGTCCCCTGCCTCCTCCCCGCCGCCCCCGCTGCCCCGACCGGGCCTCCTCCGGCGCTCCTGCCACCTCCACGCCAGTAATCCGGACGTCCGGCAGCCCGTTGCGGTCACGCGTTGCGTTGGCGGAGGCTGCTGCTGCTGCCTGCAGCCAGGGGCTGAGCAGGAGCTGGACGCCACCGGGTGCACCCCGACAGGACACGGCCAGGGTGTTAGGAGGCTGCGCTCGTCCAGTCGGCGCTGCGCCCACCAGCGAGATGCTGCACTCCTGGTCCGGCGCCGTGCCCAGCGCAGGAAGCGCAGGCCCACCTGCGATATGGTGCCATGTGCATGCTAACTTGCCGAAACGCTTTTGCACGGTGCGTTGCATGGGCGCGGAATGCACGGGGTGGATGTACGACAGCTCAACAGGACGTGTCTACGTGTGTCCGCCATGGGACGTTGGTCCATACCAAGCCCCGCGGTCATAAGAGACAGTTGTCGTGTACTGTAAGCACTACACAGGCTATACACTCCAGCATTATTCCTCCTATCAGAGGCCCACCAGACGGAGCGGCGGGAGGTGAGTCTGCAAGGCACACAGGAAGGCGCACTGGGGTTAACACAACAGCGCACTTCTGGGATGGGTATGCTGTGCATTTTCTCCATGGCATGGTGCAACTGAGTTGGAGGACAAGAGAAGGTCAGAGTGGCCTGAGCCAAAGCGCAGCCTGCACGTTGGCTTCGCGCTCGCCACGCGTGCGAGCCAACCTGAGCCAACTTACTCGCCACGCAAGCGCCGATCCATACGAGTAGGAGTAGCGCAAGATACTTCATTTACATAAAGCTATTGTGACGCCTCGCACGTGTTAGTGGGCATTTGCGCTGCAGAGCGCACGCAGTGATGGGCCCAAGCGGAAGTGTTGTGCGGCACGGACTGCGCGCCACACAGTGTTTGTCGGCGAAACTTGATACTTATATGGTGTGGGAAGAAGGTAAAAACGAGAAGAAAGGAGGCCGGGCGCTGCTCACACCCTTTTATGCCTCCCTGGTTCAAACAATAGTGTGAATACAAGCTGATAGCGCACTATAGCCACGAAATACATATGGACGCTGCATCTGCACGCGACGTAGGGCCAGGAACATCAGACCTCCAATAAGAATTCTTACTCCGAGGTCAATTGGTTAGGATTTCGGTTGGTCCCCCTGAGGCATCGGGCCGACCATGTACGTGGTTCCCAACATGTTCCGGGTGGGAGCGGAAAATACCATGGGCATGGTTGCGAACATGTTGGGTCTTACTTGTCGTGTTGCCGTCTTTCCAGCCATAATCTATCGTGTTGCCCTATACCATTGAATAGAGGGCTATTTCTAAGGCCCAATGCGCTTAACCATTTGGGCGTTGGGCGCAATATGGACAAGGCCGGTTCGAAGTCAAAGTCGCGAAGTGCTCGAGACCGTGTTACCACGCTAAACACCATGTCCTGGCGTGTTGCGGCCGTTCTTTGAGTAGACAAGCGTGATCCATGGCCCTAATTGCATACATCGCAGTGTCCCTTTCGCGCACGTCCGAAGTCCATCTTGTAACGGCGCCATGTTGCGGTGGCGCTACCAGTGCTATGCCCCAACGGACACTCCAAAGGCGTTCATATATGTTTATAGGGCGGTTTCACAGCGGCCAACACGTTCGGCACTGGCTGGTAACGACATAACAGGCCTGGGGCTATCAGCGGGCTCCCTTGGATGCTGCAGACGCCTGCACCGTGTTGCCGCTGGTCGGCTCACAGGCGCCCGTGTTGGCCGGTGCCATGCCCCTAAGAATAGTGTCAAGAAATGGTATGCCGTGGCCAACACGCCAAGCGCGGACTGACAGCTTGGCAACACGGGCACAAGCGGCAGGGGCTCCCCTGCTGAGGTCAGCTGCTGCACCGTGTCGCTGCTGTTCCGCCCACAGGCACCCGTGTTGGCCGGTGCCGGGCCCCAAAGAGCAATGTGAAGGAGTGTTTAACCGCGGCCAACACGCAAAGTGTGCACTGACACGGGTGGCAGGGGGACTGCAGGGGCAATGGGGGCTAGCATGGGACTCCCCTGCTGCAGCACACCATGTTGCCGCTGTTTAGCCCACAGGAGCCCATGTTGGCCGATGCAAGGCACTAGGGCACGCCCTGTGGGAGTGGTGTGCCATGGGCAACATGCCAGGCGCAGGCCGGCAGCCTGGTAACACGGGCACGGGGAGAGTATGAGCTGGCAAAGGGCTCTCATGGCCGAAGCAAAGGTGCACACCATGTTGCCGCTGCTTAGCCCACCGGGGTCCATGTTCACCAATCCCAGTGCCTAGGACATGGTCCCAGAAAGGTTTATTTGGCGGCCAACATGCCAGGCGCCGGCCGGCGGCCTGGCAACACGGGCGCACGGATACAGCAGGGGACTGCACCGTACGCGTGTTGCCGCCACCTAGCCCAGCGGCGCCCATGTTCACCGGTACCAGTGCCTAGGACATGGTACAGTGTGGCCAACACGTCATGTGATTGCTGTGTGGCTGGTATCTTTGGCGTGGCAGGGGAGGCCACAGCACATATCCGCTGTGTAGCCGTTGTCCAGGCAAGGCGTTGGCTGTGTGGCTGATAACACGTGCCGGACCTCATGCAGGCATAAAGGGTCCGCACTGTATGTACTCCTGCCAGTTGTTACATGTGCAGCTTGCCCAACCTAAGGTCACGCAGGCACAGCTGCGACAGGAGTCAGCATGCTTTTGGGTCGCCCAGAACTACAGTTTGTACCTTTCGTTTCACAACAACAGGCCCTGGCCCACCTGGCAGGTACGGGCCCTGCGGTGCAAAAGCCTGATGCAACCATGCGCACTTGCACGTCACAATCAACCGTTGTTAACCCGACCTACTATGTAGCTCAAATCCACAAGAACTCGTGGCTATTCTTGTGCACCGATTTCGTACACCCTGCCACCCACATCTTCCATTACAGCAACAACACGGTGCCGTGGCTTACCTCACCCAGCAGGGGAGTCCCCCTTCCGCTCGTGCACGTGTTGCCAAGCTGTCAGCCCGTGCTTGGCGTGTTGGCTGCGGTATACCACTCCTTCACATTGCTATTGGGGGCCCGGCACCGGCCAACACGGGCGCCTGTGGGCGGAACAGCAGCAACACGGTGCCTTGGCTTACCTCACCCAGCAGGGGAGTCCCCCTGCCCCCCGTGCACGTGTTGCCAAGCTGTCAGCCCGTGCTTGGCGTGTTGCCTGCGGTATACCACTCCTTCACATTGCTGTTGGGGGCCCGGCACCGGCCAACACGGGCGCCTGTGGGCGAAACAGCAGCAACACGGTGCCGTGGCTTACCTCACCCAGCAGGGGAGTCCCCCTACCGCTCGTGCACGTGTTGCCAAGCTGTCAGCCCGTGCTTGGCGTGTTGGCCGCGGTATACCACTCCTTCACATTGCTATTGGGGGCCCGGCACCGGCCAACACGGGCGCCTGTGGGCGAAACAGCAGCAACACGGTGCGTGGCTTACCTCACCCAGCAGGAGTCCCCTGCCCCCGTGCGCACGTGTTGCCAAGCTGTCAGCCCGTGCTTGGCGTGTTGGCTGCGGTATTCCACTCCTTCACATTGCTATTGGGGGCCCGGCACCGGACAACACGGGCGCCTGTGGGCGGAACAGCAGCAACACGGTGCCGTGGCTTACCTCACCCAGCAAGGGAGTCCCCCTACCGCTCGTGCACGTGTTGCCAAGCTGTCAGCCCGTGCTTGGCGTGTTGGCTGCGGTATACCACTCCTTCACATTGCTGTTTGGGGCCCGGCACCGGCCAACACGGGCGCCTGTGGGCGGAACAGCAGCAACACGGTGCCGTGGCTTACCTCACCCAGCAGGGGAGTCCCCCTTCCGCTCGTGCACGTGTTGCCAAGCTGTCAGCCCGTGCTTGGCGTGTTGGCTGCGGTATACCACTCCTTCACATTGCTATTGGGGGCCCGGCACCGGCCAACACGGGCGCCTGTGGGCGGAACAGCAGCAACACGGTGCCGTGGCTTACCTCACCCAGCAAGGGAGTCCCCCTACCGCTCGTGCACGTGTTGCCAAGCTGTCAGCCCGTGCTTGGCGTGTTGGCTGCGGTATACCACTCCTTCACATTGCTATTGGGGGCCCGGCACCGGCCAACACGGGCGCCTGTGGGCGGAACAGCAGCAACACGGTGCCGTGGCTTACCTCACCCAGCAGGGGAGTCCCCCTTCCGCTCGTGCACGTGTTGCCAAGCTGTCAGCCCGTGCTTGGCGTGTTGCCTGCGGTATACCACTCCTTCACATTGCTGTTGGGGGCCCGACACCGGCCAACACGGGCGCCTGTGGGCGAAACAGCAGCAACACGGTGCCGGCTTACCTCACCCAGCAGGGGAGTCCCCGTGCACGTGTTGCCAAGCTGTCAGCCCGTGCTTGGCGTGTTGGCTGCGGTATACCACTCCTTCACATTGCTATTGGGGCCCGGCACCGGCCAACACGGGCGCCTGTGGGCGGAACAGCAGCAACACGGTGCCGTGGCTTACCTCACCCAGCAGGAGTCCCCTTCCGCTCGTGCACGTGTTGCCAAGCTGTCAGCCCGTGCTTGGCGTGTTGGCTGCGGTATACCACTCCTTCACATTGCTATTGGGGGCCCGGCACCGGCCAACACGGGCGCCTGTGGGCGGAACAGCAGCAACACGGTGCCTTGGCTTACCTCACCCAGCAGGGGAGTCCCCCTGCCCCCCGTGCACGTGTTGCCAAGCTGTCAGCCCGTGCTTGGCGTGTTGCCTGCGGTATACCACTCCTTCACATTGCTGTTGGGGGCCCGGCACCGGCCAACACGGGCGCCTGTGGGCGAAACAGCAGCAACACGGTGCCGTGGCTTACCTGACCCAGCAGGGGAGTCCCCCTGCCCCCCGTGCACGTGTTGCCAAGCTGTCAGCCCGTGCTTGGCGTGTTGGCTGCGGTATACCACTCCTTCACATTGCTATTGGGGACCCGGCACCGGCCAACACGGGCGCCTGTGGGCGGAACAGCAGCAACACGGTGCCGTGGCTTACCTCACCCAGCAGGGGAGTCCCCCTTCCGCTCGTGCACGTGTTGCCAAGCTGTCAGCCCGTGCTTGGCGTGTTGCCTGCGGTATACCACTCCTTCACATTGCTGTTGGGGGCCCGACACCGGCCAACACGGGCGCCTGTGGGCGAAACAGCAGCAACACGGTGCCGTGGCTTACCTCACCCAGCAGGGGAGTCCCCCTGCCCCCCGTGCACGTGTTGCCAAGCTGTCAGCCCGTGCTTGGCGTGTTGCCTGCGGTATACCACTCCTTCACATTGCTATTGGGGGCCCGGCACCGGCCAACACGGGCGCCTGTGGGCGGAACAGCAGCAACACGGTGCCGTGGCTTACCTCACCCAGCAGGGGAGTCCCCCTTCCGCTCGTGCACGTGTTGCCAAGCTGTCAGCCCGTGCTTGGCGTGTTGGCTGCGGTATACCACTCCTTCACATTGCTATTGGGGGCCCGGCACCGGCCAACACGGGCGCCTGTGGGCGGAACAGCAGCAACACGGTGCCTTGGCTTACCTCACCCAGCAGGGGAGTCCCCCTGCCCCCCGTGCACGTGTTGCCAGCGTGCTTGGCGTGTTGCCTGCGGTATACCACTCCTTCACATTGCTGTTGGGGGCCCGGCACCGGCCAACACGGGCGCCTGTGGGCGAAACAGCAGCAACACGGTGCCGTGGCTTACCTCACCCAGCAGGGAGTCCCCTGCCCCCCGTGCACGTGTTGCCAAGCTGTCAGCCCGTGCTTGGCGTGTTGGCTGCGGTATACCACTCCTTCACATTGCTATTGGGGACCCGGCACCGGCCAACACGGGCGCCTGTGGGCGGAACAGCAGCAACACGGTGCCGTGGCTTACCTCACCCAGCAGGGGAGTCCCCCTTCCGCTCGTGCACGTGTTGCCAAGCTGTCAGCCCGTGCTTGGCGTGTTGCCTGCGGTATACCACTCCTTCACATTGCTATTGGGGACCCGGCACCGGCCAACACGGGCGCCTGTGGGCGGAACAGCAGCAACACGGTGCCGTGGCTTACCTCACCCAGCAGGAGTCCCCTTCCGCTCGTGCACGTGTTGCCAAGCTGTCAGCCCGTGCTTGGCGTGTTGCCTGCGGTATACCACTCCTTCACATTGCTGTTGGGGGCCCGGCACCGGCCAACACGGGCGCCTGTGGGCGAAACAGCAGCAACACGGTGCCGTGGCTTACCTCACCCAGCAGGGGAGTCCCCCTGCCGCTTGTGCCTGTGTTGCCAAGCTGTCAGTCCGCGCTTGACATGTTGGCGGTGGTATACCACTCCTTCACATTGCTATTGGGGACCCGGCACCGGCCAACACGGGCGCCTGTGGGCGAAACAGCAGCAACACGGTGCCGTGGCTTACCTCACCCAGCAGGGGAGTCCCCCTGCCCCCCGTGCACGTGTTGCCAAGCTGTCAGCCCGTGCTTGACATGTTGGCTGCGGTATACCACTCCTTCACATTGCTATTGGGGGCCCGGCACCGGCCAACACGGGCGCCTGTGGGCGAAACAGCAGCAACACGGTGCCGTGGCTTACCTCACCCAGCAGGGGAGTCTCCCTGCCGCTTGTGCCTGTGTTGCCAAGCTGTCAGTCCGCGCTTGGCGTGTTGGCCGCAGCATAACATTTCTTTACTATTCTCGTCGCGGCCAGGCACCGGCCAACACGGGAGCCTGTGGGCGAAACAGCGGCAGCACGGTGCCTTGCCACGCTGCACCAGGCTGCACTTATGGGAGCCCCCCCGCATCCCCTGTCCCCGTGTTACCAAGCTGTCAGCCCGCGCCTGGCGTGTTGGCCGCGCCACATCACTTTGTGATAATGCTCTCCGTGGCCGGGCACCAGCCAACACGGGCGCCTGTAAGCGGAACAGCGGCAACACGGTGCCGGCGTCTGCAGCATCCAAGGGAGCCCCCTGATAGCCCCCGGCCTGTTATGTCGCTACCAGCCAGGGCCGAGCGTGTTGGACGCTGTGAATCCACCCTATCACTATACATGAACGCCTTCGGAGTGTCAGTTGGGGCATAGCACTGGTAGCGCCACCGCAACATGGCGCCGTTACAAGGGATGCGGACTTTCGCGTCCGCGCACGGGACACTGCGATGTGTGCAATTAGGGCCATGGATCACGCGTGTCTATTGAAAGAACGGGCGCAACACGCCAGGACATGGTGATTATTGAGGTAACACGGTCTCGCGCACTTCGCGACTTTGACTTCGAACCGGCCTTGTCCATATTGCGCCCAACGCCCAAATGGTTAAGCGCAATAGGCCTTAGAAATAGCCCTCTATTCAATGGTATAGGGCAACACGATAGATTATGGCTGGAAAGACGGCAACACGACAAGTAAGACGCAACATGTTCGCAACCATGCCCATGGTATTTTCCGCTCCCACCCGGAACATGTTGGGAACCACCCACATGGTCGGCCCGCTTACTGGTCCCCCTAGCTTGTGCTACTGCGGTCGCATCGAGGGCTGTACACAGAGCGTAGCAAGTGGGCCATGGGCGTACACCTTTCGGAGGTTTGCTGGCACTATTGCACACGCAGTTGCGCGTTGCGTGGGGTGCAAAAGAGTGGGAGGGCGTGATGCTCGAGGCGTGAGGTCCCTTGAGTCCGTCGTGGAGGTTCACACGAGGGCATTAGGCACGCGGCGTTCACCACCCAGATCCTCGCCGTGCAAGACAGGTAGCCAGGGAACCGGCGTTGTCGCAATCTGCACTACGGTGCCTTTAGCCTCCCCTGGCTGGCCTTGCTGTTGGACCTTCAGGCGTCAGCTTGCACAGCACCGCTGGTAGGGTGGTCCGAGGCGGCGGGCTGACACTCTCTGGCCTGCCCTGGCCTGCCCCCACAACTACCTTCACCATGTGCAACGTGTGCAGAAGACCGGCAGCATTGCATTGCAAGCCAGGATTTACAGTTGGAACCTGTCAGCCATCGCGGGGGCCAGTGGCGGAAGCTGCACGTCCCGCGCCTTGCTGCTGGCAACGCGGCCGTCCGCGCCCTTGTCCACCACCAGCAGCTCCTGGGGCAGGCAAGCGGATGGGGCATGGCACGAGAAAACTCCTGTGGGTACACGGAAAGCCTGGTAGAGGGCTGGGCAAGGCGCGCGGGATGGCGAGAAACTGGCAGCGAGGTTCCTGCATCAATCTAGTATGCGGGAGAGTGCGCCGGGGCGAGGGGCTTACGCTTAATCTGCTAGGGCACGTTTTGTCGCCGCAGCGTGCAGCGTGGCACATGCATGTCCCTGAATTTTGCCCTCAGCTTTCCATACGAACAGCTGGAGGACGTCCAGCGTTCACGTGACCCAATCGGCGTGCTGACCCAGTCCCCATGCACCTGCAGCTGCAGCGGCCGCCCAACCGCCACCACCAGCCTGCCCCCCGGCCGCAGCAGCTCCACCAGCCCCTGAGGTACGGACCGCGCCGCCGCGCCCACCACCACAGCATCGTACAGCCCCTCGCCCGCCACAGCCTCCAGGACGGGCTCTGCGGCACGCGCGTAGCAGCAACGACGTGTGCCTGGCATCACACTTCCGTACAGGTGACAACAGGGCTCGACAAAACGGCAGCGTAACCTAGCGGTTGATTTATTGCACCAGGCTACAACCACACCTGCCCTGACGAATATACATAGCACATGGAACAGTTCGCAACCAACCTCAGCCTCCGTAGCATGTGACCAGGAGTGGCTGTGCCCCGTTCCTCACCTTCCAGTATGTTGCCGTGCACCAGCGTCACGTTGTGCACTGCTGTGTCCCGCCGCTGCTCCCCGCCGTGCGGCACGTGGCGGGCGTGGTGCGGCGACAGGGACTGCACCAGGCTCACCCTGGGGGCGCGTTACAGCACTGGGATAAGACGAGGTGTGCCCACCTCAAGGCTGTCGGCTGGCAGGGTGAAGCAGGGACCTGACAGACATCGCCACAGGCGAAGACGTCTAGGTGGAGGCTTACGCCTGTGCGTTGTGCCTGTCCCAACGTAGCCCACCTGGCCTGCTGCAGCAGCCGCTCTTGCCGCTCCACCGCCACAACGCGCCCTGGTAGCCCCACCAGCAGGGACAGGCACGCCGCTAGGTACCCGGATCCTGTTGCAAGGTCAGGAAAAAGGGCATGGGCAGAGTCCGAGGCCGCTGTACACCTTGAGATAGTCCCTCTTCGCACGGCCTCGAGAACTAGAGAGCTGTACGTGATAGCTGCCGCTTGTCCATGGGTAGTCGGCACCGGCAGAACTCGAAGCGTTGGTGCCCACGCAAAAGTGCCTGGCGTCCGGTCTCCCACAACAGCTGCTGGGGCCCTGCAACCCCATTACAAGCACCTGCTCCACAGCCTCCTCCCTTGCCTCAGGCTTGCTGTGCACCCACCTGTGCCCACGTCCATGACCACGGCTCCCTCCTTAGCATGGCCCGCCACCAGCTCCAGCATCACGGCGTGCAGGGAGGGCGCAGAGATGCTCTGGCCCTGGCCGATGGGCACCTGGCCGTCCTGTCAATACACACATGGATTTATCACTAGCTTGACAAAACACAACACATGGTACCCATGCATCCACGCAAGGCATGCTGTGACGGCAGCCAACAAAGGTCGGAGTGATAGGGATTGCAACATAGCGGCGCCGGTGCCTGTCAGTATTTGGCAGTGCAACCGGCGCAGTTTGTTAGCTAGTACAGCGGGCTGTGACTGCAGTGCCACAGTCAGCTCTTCAAAGCCCTGCACGCACTACCGCTGCGGCCGTACCATGTACGAGATGTGGGGGGGTATCCCCAGGTGAGTTGACGTGAAGTCCCGCCTGTCCACGGCGCGCATGACGCCCTCCACGCGTCCTCCGCGGGTCAGGAGGCCCTGCTGCACAAGGCTGTTGACCAACGCATCCTGGCTGTCGTTTGAGTAGTTGACTGTTGGGGCGGAGGAGTGGGCGGTTGTGGCGAACCCATAGCCGCCCTGTGCACGTGCCTGAAATAGCAGCCGAGCAAGGGGACGTCTTGTGAAGATGCGTGTGCTTGGCGGACTCGTTGGAGTGTTGTACAATGTACGATGTTACAGCATGCTGCCAAGGTCCTTTACAAGTCTGACTGGCTCGCCGAGCTCGAGCGGCGTGCTGCGGCACAGAACGTGAGGCACCAACCTGCCAGGAGCCGTGGGGGTGAGAAAGAAGTGTCACCAGGTCTGCACCGATTGCTCGTGGACTGTAATTATGTGTGAGGGACGCAACTGATGGATAGTGTTGTGATAAGAAGCTGGTGCATCGCGCGAAGACAGGATACACCTGCAAACGATTCGCTAAAGCCTGCATGAACGTAGAGTAATAACAGAAATAGCACGCCCCCCGTCCACATGCAGCGTGAGCTGTAGGGCTCAGCAGTGCGTTTGCGTAGATTGGGAGGAAAATCTTCGGCCAACCAACTAACTGGCACAGAACTGTCTCTTGGTTCAGGGGATGTAGCCCCAGCTCTCTCCGTGTCTACATATCCTTCCAGGAGTATAGGTCTGACTGTACTGACTCGCACAATCGCTGTCGTGGACAAGGCGCAAAATACAAATGAACCTACAGCGGTGCTGCGGAGGGCCTAGCGCAGGAGCCCGTAAGGGATACGATGATATAGATCTTTCTCGTATCCATACAGCGCATTGTGCTCGCTCCGTCGTGGAAACCCAGCAGGGGAGACGGCTGCGGACTAGGGTGGTCCCAGTCAGCGCCTTAAGCTTGTCAGCTGCCGACGGCCCAACGAAAAGCCACAACGCTTCACAGGATGGCAAGACTAGCCTGCACCACACGCAGCTTGATGATGCTGACGACGACGATGAGCTGTTTGACGAGGACGAGGAGCTTGAAATTCCGCCTCTTCCCAAGGAACTGCTGCAATTACTTAGCGAGATGCTGAGTAGCAGCAGCCGTCCCGACTGTGCAGATGAAGAGACGCTCTCGAGGGTAGGTCTTTCGGAGGATTCGTTGACCACGCTCATCCACAGCCATCGCACGCGTGTCCGGCCGACTTCCTCCTCTTTTCACAGCGCGCTCCAGCACGAGGTCCAACAGGCCGAACTTACTCATACACGCCACGCTATGGCAACCGCAACCCGTCAACACTGCTTAAGCTGTAGTTGTTCATCGCGACCCTCACAAGGCTAACCCGCGGCACCGTGCCCACCCCCGCCCGGCTCCCAAGCTGCAGCTCGACACCCACATGGCCTCGGAGGCCCTGCACTCCGGGGCATACACGACCCACCGCCCAGCTAGCTTCTGCACAAATTGCTGCCGGCCCCTTATTGGGTCAGGCAGCCGCTGCTCGGCTTGCGGTCACGTCCCTGGGCCGGAGACAGACGCGCAACTCCTCGGCGACCCCGTGGCGTGGGTCCAGGCCTACGAGCAACAGCTACAGCAGCAAGAGCAGGAGGTGCCGGACCAGCAGCAGTTGCAGCAGCAGGCCAGCCAGGGGGGGACGCAGGGGGACGCAGAGCAGCAGGCGCGGGCAGATTGCTGCGGAGCAGCGGCGGCTGGCGGGGTGCTGCTCGCGACGGACGCGCGCATGCTGCAGCACCGCTGCTCGCTGCCGCCGCACCCCGAAAGGTACGACCTTTCACACCTCCCCTACCTTCACCTCCCTGCACATACCCAAATCAACTGCATTGTAACAAGGCCATCCCTGTGGCCCTCAACCTTACCTTATTCTACTGGCCTACGTTCCTTTTGACCACGCTTTCTTCCTGCCTGTTCCTGCTGCAGGCCTGAGCGGCTGCAGGCCATCATGTCCCGCCTGCACGCGCGCGGCCTCATGTCTCGCTGCCGCCTGCTGCGCTGCCGCCCCGCCCTTCACTGCGAGCTGCTGGCGGCGCACACCCCGCAGCACGTGGCGGCGGTGCTGGCGCTGGGGCCACCGCTGGGGCCGGAGGCGGCGGCGATGATGGCGGCGGCAGAGGCGGCAGCACCATCTGCTACAGCAACACCATCCACATCTGGGCTCGTGGAGCAGGGCACAGCCTCCTTTCCCGAGGTGCGTTGCTGGCAATGCGCACACCGCAGGCGACGCAACCCTCCTTCGCATGTCGTGCGAGTACCTAAACAGCTTTTAGGGACTGTCAGCAGTTGTAATACCGGTACCCACATGACAACTCCGTCCCATACGCAGGTGCCTGCTCAGGCTGCAGCCGTCTCGTCCCCGAGTCCCTCGCTGGCCCCCGACACGCTGTACAACGCGCACACGCGTGCCGCCGCGCTGCTGGCCGCCGGCGCCGCCGCCGACGTTGGCACGGCGCTGGCCAGCGGCACCGCACGTCGCGCCCTGGCTGTCGTGCGGCCTCCAGGAGCCCAGGTGAAGGGGCGTGCAGGTGCCTGTTGCACGTGCTTCTATGCTCTGCTCGAGTGCCAGCTGGCTCGGCGCCCGTCATGTCGCCTGGACAGCAGTGTATGAATGCAGTTGCGAGTTCACAGTAGCACATTACAAAGCACGTAATAGTTACAGGCTAGGATGAAGGAGCAAGTCTAGTGACTAGTGACAAGCGTCGAGGCAGGCTGCGGCTGGGTGCTGTAGAAGCACTGCGAGGACTTAGACCTTGGACAGCAGTGCGCGGTGCGTGCCATCCATATGGGCCCCGCAGAAAACAGGCACAGGTACGCCACACAACTCACTTATTAACCCTGCTAAACACAAAGCCGTGACGTGGTAGTGCGGAACTTGGTCTTGACGTAGGGGTTGACATGTCCGGCTTCGGCTCCAGCGGCATGGCAACTCACTTAATTCAGGCTCCATGGGGGTCTGCCTCTGCACACGGCAGCACAAGCAGCACCTATGCACTTGATGTGCATTGGGTGTTTGGGTCACATGCGCGCAGCATGCACTGGCTGTGTACGATAGGCATAAGGCTGCCTGCTGCCCTCCAGGCCGGCCCGTCCGCCATTCGCGGCGGCTGCTACCTCAACAACGTGGCGGTGGCGGCGCGTGCCGCGCTGGCGGCGGGGGCGCAGCGCGTGATGGTGGTGGACTGGGACCTGCACCACGGGCAGGGCACCAGCGAAATCTTCTGGGAGGACGGCAAAGTGCTGGTGGTCGACGCGCACCTGCATAGCCCGTGAGCAGGCCTGGGAGAAGGGGCAAGGATTTAGTGGGACTGGGCAGAGGAAGCCCATACCTTCATGGGATTGTACCTACACCCCTCTCGCCATGGGCGCAATGGCGGCTTGGCCGGCATGTGCTGGGAAGCATGGAAGTGCCTAGAGTTGCACCGATTGCGCAAGCATTCACACCGAAAGGGCGGCCTTTCTGCGACGTGATCAGTGTGCAGCGTCCATACGTCACGTGCTCCCTGCACGCCCGCACCACGCACCCCCGCAGGGACATGTACCCGGGCTGCAGCGGCAGCGGCGGCGTGGAGGAGGCGGGCGAGGGCGCGGGCGCGGGCCGCAACGTCAACATCTCCATCACGCCCTCGGGCGACGGCCGCCACGCCGCCTCCATCGCGCTGACGGACGGCGACCTGCTGTCGGCGTGGCTGCACGTGGTGCTGCCGCTGGCCTACCAGTTCCGGCCTGACGTGGTGCTGGTGGCGGCGGGCTTCGGGGCGATCAAGGGAGACCCTGCAGGTGGGGGCCCGGATGGCCGGGCAACAGCTCATCGATACCGGTACCTGCAGGTTGACGTGATGTATGTTTCTCGTGATGGTGTAAGCGGCGCTGTTTCGTTGTCAGGAGCTTACAAGCTTGTGCGCTTGTCACTTATGACTGAGGGTGCTGCGCCTGGTTCCTTTTTCGCTTTGCCCCACTGCCGCAGGGCCCTGCAACTGCTCCCCTGCTGTGTTCGCGCACCTGACGCACCTGCTGTGCGGCGTGGCGCCCACGGGCCTGCTGCTGGAGGGCGGCTACCGCCTCAGCGGCCTGGCGGACGCGGCGGAGGGCTGCCTGCGCGTGATGCTGGGGGAGACGCCGTCGCCGCTGCCAGGGCCGTGGAGCAGCAGCAGCTCCGGCTGGGTGGCCATCATGAACGCAATGCAGGTGGGTTAACAGAAGGGGCGAAGGAGCAGGTGGGGTACGTGGCCTTGCTTGACATGGGTACTTGTTCCAACTACGCCCGAACCCCGACCGAAAGGGGTCAGTTTAAGTAACCAAGCCGAACCAAACTAGGGCTGTAGCAACGAAGCACTGCGCTAGGAAAAAGGACACAGGAACCTGCATCTGACACGCAGCACAAACGCCGCACGCAAGTCCACAGCGTACCGTGACCTTTTCCGTGCGTGACCTGCCTGCTGTCGCAGATCCATTCCCAGTACTGGGGCGCGCTGCACCCGCTGTCTCTCAACGGCTGGCTGGGCGTCATCAACCAGCAGCAGGAGCAGCAGCGGCAGCAGGAGCGGCAGCAGCAGCGCGACAGAGAGGCGCGCATCCGGGAGCTCATGACCGCTGCTGCGGCGGCGGGACTGGACACGAGCGGCGTGATGGGCGTGGCGAGCTACGACGAGGATGACGACGATAGCAGGGAGGCCCGGGCCCTGGCGGAGCTGCTGGCGGCAGCGGGGGGCGGTAAGCAGGCGGCGCGGAGCAGCAGGAGGCAGCTGGAGGATGATACGACGGAGGAGGAGGACGAGGAGGGGGATGAAGTTAGGAATAGGATGGATGAGGTGCTGGGTGCGATCCTGGGAGGGGACGTGGAGGGGGAGGACGATGATGACGATGGGGGGCTGGGGCGCAGGGGGAGGACGGGTGGGTGGTGAGCTGGAGGTGGCGCGCGGGGAGAAGCAGGGATAGGGCGACAAGGCGTGGCGCCAAGCGGATTGGCTTGGGGCCTGTGAGCTCACACGAAGCTGCGGACTGATAGGAGTTAGCACCGGGTCTTCTTTGGGTGCAGCACCCTGCACAGGTGTTGGCACCTGGCTAAGCGCATGAAGATTTATACCGTAACGGTGGTGCGCATAGGTTTTAGGCCTGCTCTTCAGGCTTGTCGTAGCTATGTTGTGAAAGATGCATGTCATTGAAGGTTGCGTAAAGCTTGCGCGGAAGGTCCTGCGCGTGCGGCAACAGTATTCTTATAGATATGGCTAGGAGGTTTAGCACTTCGTGGCGTGGTAGGCCACATTGGCCTGCGGCGAGGTCGCCACAAGGCACGTGTTTTGTGCATTGGCAACTTACACACAGTCGTAGCAGCACCAGTTGCCAATGGCTGCAATAATGTACACCAACATCACACCGGATGATCGGACAGAGGCTGCAGGTCCCCTGCTGCCGATGGTGCTTAGCGTGGCGGTCGCTTCGTCAAGGTTTTGGCCCAGGTTCTTGCTGTACGTTTACGGCGGTTGCAGCACACCGTATCACCGCTGCATGCGGAACGGCGACGCTCTGGGGCATGCTGGCAAAGGGCGAATGAGATATTTGGCTTGGTATTGATTGGTACCAGGTTACACTCAAGCCGACTTGCGGGTAGCCTGTAAACTCGAGCGTCTCCAACAGTTTACTAATACGTATCCAGCATATGTGACGGGGTTGATCGTGCAGGCATCCTGAGGTATCAGACCGGCACCATGGGACACACAGTCCTAACCAATTGCGCCCTGGTGCTCCACATGTCCTCACCACAGTGCTCTCCTGGATGTCGCAACTTCTCTTCTGGTACATACAGTTTCTAGGTCTTATACACCTATCATGTGTTCCGGATAATGGCGCACGGTGCAGCCGCCAGGGCCGCAATGGTGGCCTTGGCGCCCGGCGCAGCCCCCTGGCGGCTGGCCACCAGCTGCTGCAGCTCGGCCTCCACCTCGGCCGAACTCCCGCACACGTCCGCCACCTCGTCAATGATGGCTAGCATGCCGTCGAGGTCCTTGCGGCTGAGGTGCGGCGACATGCACAGCCGGATGCGGGCCAGCAGCAGCGGCGCCGCGGGCGGCCCCACGGACACCAGCGCCAAGCCGCGCTCCAGGCACATGCGGCTGAACTTGGCCATGGCGGGCACCGAGTACGTCATAATAATGATCACGGGGCTGTCCCAGCTGCCCACCACATTCAGGCCCATGGTCAGCAGCTTGGCGCGCATGTAGTTCGAATTGTCCTGCACGGCAGCGACCTTGCTGGCGCCACGTGTGCTGCCGTCGCGGCCGGTGACCACCTCCAGCGCCCCAAGCACCTGCGTGCTGCGCCACGCCGGGCGGTATAGAGGAGGCGTACAGGTGGCCGGGGCTGTGGCGGCGCAGGTGGTCGATGATGGCTTTGCTGGCGGCCAGGTAGCCCCCAATGGCGCCGAAGGACTTGGACAGCGTGCACATCAGCAGATCCACGCCCGCGTGCTCGCAGCAGCCGCGGCCGTTGGCGCCCAGTGCGCTCAGGCTGTGCGCCTCGTCCATGAAGCTGTACGCCTTGTACTTCTTGCACACAGCCACAATGTCGCGCAGGTTGCACACGTCGCCGTCCATGCTGTAGATGCCCTCGATCAGCACCCACACCTTGTCCCATCGCCTTGCCGCTGCCGGGCTGGCCTCGCGCCAGGGCCTCGCGCAGCAGCTGCTCCAGGTGCTTGGCGTCGTTGTGGCGGAACACGCGGATGGTGGCTCCGGACAGGCGGGCACCGTACACGATGGAGCTGTGGTTGAAGGCGTCGGACAGGATGAGCGAGCCCTTGCCAGCGAGGGCAGGGATGGCCAGGGCGTTGGTGACGAAGCCCGTGCCGTACGTGATGGCCGCCTCCACGCCCAGGAACTCGGCAAGCAGGGTCTCCATGCGCTCGTGCACCAGCGTGGTGCCGCCGGCCACGCTGGGGCTGCTGTTGACGGCACCGTAAGTGCGGATGTTGTCCTTCACACGTGGCGTTATGTAGGCGTCCGTGTAGGATGTGAAGCCCAGGTAGTCGAAGGAGGCGAGGCTGGCACACTTTGAGCCCTCATGCAGCGCGTACTTGGGGCCCTCAACGCCACTGTGGGTACGGTGAGCAAGCCGGAGAGGGAGAGTTCAGAAAGGACGTGGCAGAGGCATGCACAGTACCAGCTTGTCGCAGGGAAGCTTCCTGAATAGGCATCGCCTCAGCACATGTGCGCTGGCTACAGTTGCCGTTATACATGCGTGCCAGATCAGCATTACAGCATCCTTAGTTCCTTGCCCCGAGCATCTGTGGGTTGGCTCATGCCGGTACCGGTAGTCATTAGAAGCTGGACTCACGTTGGCCCTTGCACCAGGGTGCGCTTCATGACGTGCAGCGCTCCGTGGCGCACACAGGACGGCGCACACAGGACGGTTCCACAGGTCCTGCGGAGGAGATGTCAAGCAGCAACCGTGAGAACGTGTTTACGCATACCGCCGTGGCAACATAGGTCCAGGTGGCCGCCCTGAGTACACAGCGCTAGCGTGCACCTGCGCGCACTGACGACAGCCCGTGCCCCACCTGCACTGCTCCATACAAGCAGCGGATAAAGAAGTCCTGCTGCTTGTCGCGAATCGGAGCGTATCCAGGCTTCGCTCCAGCTCGGAGGTGGAGAAGGAAGTATAAGGCGTCGCAGAGGCGACCAAGGAGGGACACCATGCCAATGCCAAGCCAGAGGATAGCGCTCAAGGCGACGAGCAGAGGAGCCTTGTAAGCAGCGGCATTTGGGACAGCTGCATTACCACCCATGATGTTTGCAGGCTGTACTGCAAAGTAAGTGCGGTTGCTGTGAAGAGATAGTCTGGGCTTTGGTCACTTGGATGCAGACTTGGATGGTTGCCACCAGCGCACTATTTAGAGTGAATGACTGTCTAACTGCTTTGAATGACCTACTATGCGACTTCACAAAGTTAAATATACATGGTCGATCGGCAGGGCGCCGTGTCCGTAGGCCGCTGTCAACCGCCTGGCGCCCAACCGTCGGTCTCTCGGTATCGAGCGCCCTTCGAAGACCACCTCAGGCCGTCAGGTGTTTGCAGGGCTTATCAAATTTTACGTCAATACATAGACGCCGTAACCAGGGAACAATCAAGTAAGCGCAAGGAAAGACAATGCATGTTGGCTCGGGCCAGGGAGGCCCCAACGGCTTGCCGAAATGTGCAAGGGAGGTCCAGAGTTCTCGCGCCATGGCATTGCAGGACGGGCACAACTGTTATTCTTACTGCACACGCTGCAGTCAGCCTGACCCAGCTTTGCTGGCTCTAGAGAGTACATTTTCAACCAACGTTTCTGTTGCCTGTAGCTTCCCTGCCTGTAGCTGCCTGTGATCTGTTTCCCCAAGACTCTACCAGCTCCTGCCGGAACGCGACTGTTGTCTGGAAATCAAACTTTGGTACGGCCCGACAGCAAGAAGCAAGCACGCAAGCTGGCAAGCAGTTAGGTTACACACGGCGTAGTGCACACGAGATGAATACGTCATGTAGCGGATCAGGAGTCCACCAACGACCTCGCCCGCCAACCCAAGTCGCACCCGCACCCCTGCAGCATCACGCTCAAGAATATTGCCTGGCTGGTAGAGTTCAGCAGGCGATGCCAGTTGTCAAAGTGTACGTGCCACAAACGGTATTCCCGCACCCCAAGTGCCACCCTCTGCTCACGCTGGTGCCCAGCGTACACTCGAAGGCTACTGCATCAGGCAAAAATCATGTACGCAAGGGCAAATATATCAAAAGGACAAGTGCCTTGCAGCTTGTTAGTTGGAAAACTACAGCTGGGGATCAAGAAGAGAGAGAGCGAGAGAGAGGCCAAGCCACGTGGCACTACCGCAAGGCCCTACACCAGCACTTTGAAGCAGGATAAATGGCGTCACATGCAGGAACAGTGAAGACTCTATCACCACTAAGGAATCACAATGGCAAGGCAGTCTGCAGAGGCATGCATCTTCTCCTAAGGTACTTGAGGTACAGCAGGGAGTAAGAAGACGAGCAGTATACGGTAGCCCGAGAGACCAACGTCAATGACTGCCACGCAACGCAGCGAGGAAAGCAGGACTGACAGGCAATAACCAGTCCTGGGATGTACATTTGACTGTGTGTGCCACAGGCAGCACAAACGTGCAGATATGCCAAAACAGGTCCTCAACTAGCGATACACTGACGCAGACCAGAAGCTCTAAAATCAACAGGTGCGCGCAAAAAGGCGCTCTAACTGCGCCCAGGCCTCGCCATATCCTCATTTCGTTGAAACGGCGCGTGGCGCGCGCCTCGGCCTCACCATGCACATGCCTTTTCATTTGACCACAATGCTAGCATACACCTACAATGAATAGCCACTTCGTTCACCATCAGGGAATACTGGTACCGTGCGGGTAAGCCGTATGCGTGGATGCAAACACTCACGCCTTAACGGCCATGCTTCGCGTGCGGTGTACTGTTTACGGGCCGCTAAGTGGCCCATGCCCACGTGGGCCCGCACCCGGCATGCTGCCGTACTCAGGGGCCCACCCCGGCGGGGGCCCGCTGCTGCTACCGTACGCGCCTGGATACGGCGCTGGGGCGCCGCGGTAACCGGGTGCCATGGGGGGCCCTGGCACCGGCGGTGGCGCCCATCCAGGCGGGGGTGGCCCCCGCATGCCGTACCCAGCGGCCGGCGGAGGAGGGTAGTAGTAACCTGACGGGTCGTATGGAGGCGGGTGGCCGCTCGGTGGCGCGCGGTAGTAGGGCCCAGGGGGCGGGTAGTACCCATGGCCGGCCGCAGGAGCGCGCGGAGGCGCAGGCGCTCCCGGGTTGCTGCTGCTGCTGCTGCGCTGTGGCGGGCCGTGCACCTCCTCACCTCCCTCGTCCTCCACCTCCGCGGCCACGCTGCCATGCGCCCCCACACGATAGCCCGAGCCCATGGGCATGGCGGCGCTTGCCTGTTGCTGCTGCTGCTGCACCTGGTGGTTGTGCTGCTGTGCCTGGCCCTGCCCTGCCGTCTGGGCCTGCATGGACATGGCCTGCACCACGGAGGCGCTGACAGCCGACTTGCCGGACATGCTGGGCCTAGCCGGCCCTGGCGCAACGTAGGCTGGCGCCGATGCCGCACCAACCAGTTGCCCAGCGGACATGAACGGCCGTCCATCGCTGCTGGTTGGGCATGCGGCCCCTTGGCGCTGCGAAGCGTACGGCGGTCCGTGGGGAGCACCCATGGATGCGCAGCTAGCAAGCAGGCCCCCGCCAGCGGTACCATGCATCTCGGCCGGAGCGGAGGCGCAGGGCGCGGCCGCAGGTGCAGGGACGGGGCCCTGCCTCCAGGACGGCGGGTAGTTGCCTGTAGAGTATGGTGGCGGAGCTCCGTGGGGCATGCCGTTATGCTGGTGCGGGGCCGGAGGTGGCAGGGTGGCGGCGTCCGCGGACGGGGCGTGCTGCAGCACGCCCGACCACTCCTTCCGCCCCAGGGAGCCGCTGCGTGCAAGGGGCTGCGAGCCGCCTGCTGCGGACATGGAGCTGGGCCGGGACCTGGGAGAGGAAACACCAGCGCTACCGACAGCAGGGCCGAAGGCGGACGGCTGCTTCTGTGTCGATGCATACGGTGCAGCTGGGTCGGCTGCGGGCGGCGGTGCGCCAGCAGACGGGTCGGGCCAAGGCGCCTGCATGTGAGTAGATGAGGACCTGTTGGGCGGCCACGGGTGCGCTGAGGGTGGATCCGTCCAGCCGCTGGACGGTGGAGCGCCTCCAGGCGCCTGCACGTGGACAACGGAGGGCAGAAGGGCCTTACAGTCATGCTTGCCATCGCTAGGCAACAAAGCATCCTTGCACAAGCAGCGCCACGTCGCTTCAGTCCCTGCTTACCATGTAGGGTGGCGCTGGGGGCCCTGCGCGCGAGTGCGGGTGTGACGGCGGCGCCTGGGGCGGCGCGCCTGGCCCGGCCGCCTCCATGCGGCGCTGTAGCAGCTCCCGTGTCACGGTGCGCAGCTCCTGCCGGATGCCCTCCACCGTGGAGCTGGGCAGCACCAGCGGCTCGTCATCGGCGGAGAAGGCCTCGTGGCATGCCCGTGCGGCCTGCAACGAGCACAGACATGGGCAGGACTGTGTCAGAGATCACATGCCACGATTACGCCTGGATGCCCGAACAATAGGCATCGCGGCCAACGAGTCTGTTTCCTTTACATGCAATGATGAGCACTGACCACTGACGCTGAGCACGACATGTGAGATGTGACCCTGGCGCATGACAGTGGCTCTAACGCGGACCCAGGCTGCAGACACACCTGAGCGCTCTCCGCATCGTGCATCGTGGCCTCGCGGTCTTGTGCCGGACCTGCAGCCCCCGCATGCGCCTCGGGTCCTGCACGCGGACCCGGAGCCGTAGCGCCCGGAAGCGGCATGGAGTTGGCTGATACCAGGCCAGGACCCTCGTGGGCGCCGCCATTTGTTGCAGGGCCGGGGAGCGGGTATCCGTGCGGGTCGCGGCGGCCATGCATGTTGCCAACGAAGCGCCTGTACAAGCGCTGCCGAGGGACCATGAAGCCTGGGTAGTGCAGCATACGGCCGCCGTCATGCGGAGGAGGGTACCCAGGGGGCGGCATCATCCCCTCGGGGCCCGGAGGAGGCATGACGGGGTCGTAGTACGAGTGGTACGGGTACGGGTACGGATACGACGGCGGTGGTCCCATGCCAGAATAGTACGACGAAGGCGGTGGCGCCCCGTACGGGTAGTACGCATATGGGTCCTGCCCGTACGGCCCGTTGGGATCGGGGGCCGTGTTCATGGGGTCGCCGGCAGCAGCACTGCCCCGGTCGCCGCCTTGGCTACGTGGGCTAGCCGTCCTCCGAGGTTGACCGGGACCGGCAGCTCCGGCCGTGCTGCCGGTGTCACCAGCACGTGGCCCGGCATCGCCGTTCATTCCGGGAGGCTGCTGCTGAGGCCGCACGGCCGCATCGTACGGCCCAGAACCGCCAGGGCCGGCAGACGCACTCGCCCCGCCGCAGTCTGCCCCCTGCTGCCGCGGACGCTTGCCGAGCTGGTCATAGCTGGGCGCAAAGCACGACGACCCTCCACCAGGCTGACTAGGTGAAGGGCACACTGCCGTGGAACCGCCGTTGGACCCCGTCCTGCGCCGTACCGCGGGGCTGCCGGCTGCGTCCATGGGGTCCAAGTTGGGGTCGTGGCGTGGGGTGCCGGGCTGCCCCGGACCGCCAAGCTGCGAGATAGCCGAAGTGCGAGCAGGTCCCGGAGGCCAGGCCGCAACACCGTCGCACCCAGGCGCAGGCTCAGAGTAGGCAGCGGGGAGCAGCTCGTCCACGGGGCCGGGTTGCGAGACGGCAAAGGACCGGGCCAGGCGGGAGGTTGGGCCTGCGCTGCGGCGTTCTGCGGACGGGCGCTTCTGCGGCGAGGCAGACGGCTGGGGCGGATGCAGGAAGGGCTGGGGTGGGTGTCCTGGGCTGTGTGGGTGATGCTCGCTGTGCTGGTTGTGCGCATTGGCAGCCGGTAGACCGTGCAGCTGTTGCAGGTGGTGGTGGTGGTGGCGGTGTGGAGGAGGGCTCATGGGCTGCTGGGCGCTTCCGCCGGGGTGGCCGCTGGCCTCTGGCTCCATGTGGGGGGCACCCGCTCCCTGTCGCATGGCCAAACCTGTGCCTGCAGGCTGCATGGGGACTGGATGCAGGGAGAGGTGGTGGGGGCGAGGCGCGCTGAAAGGTAGTGGCTCACTGTAGGCGTTGAGCAGGGCCATGCCAGGAGTACTGTCTGCCTCCGCTTCAGGCAGCTGAGGACTGGGCCTAGGAGAGTATCCAGAAAGAGCGGGCTGCACGGAAGCGCCGGCGAATGGGTCCGCCTGCAGGTGGAGCGGCAGCTGGCCTTGCACGGCAGCTGTGGGGTTTGCACCAGCCACTGCCGGGTCTCCCATGCCGCCGTTTGATGGCTCTCGACCCAGAAGTTGGTCGAGCAACTCCTGGTCTGGATCGTTCCCCCCGAGACTGAGGCTGCGGACAGAGTAACAGTCGTGCTGATGGCCACCGTTGGTGGGTTCCGCCGCGGGCGTAGCCTCCACCTGCATGGGCTCGCAGACCATGTCCGCCGGTGGCTGAGCTTGGTAGTTGACCTCCGGTGCAGCCTGCGACTGGTCATGGTCTTGCTGCTGCTGCTGCTGCTGCTGCTGCTGTGGTGGTGGCTGCGGTTGTTGGTAGGCTTGCGGTTGCGGACTGCTCACAGACGCTGCGCCAGGGGGTGTTGGCGCAGTTAGTTCGCTTCGTACAGGCGGGCTGCGGAGGGGGCTGTGGGAGGCCGTCGTCGCCGACGCAAACATATGTCCGCCGGGTGAGAATCTACCGAACGATGCCGAGCAGTTTCCTGCGTTCTGAGCAGCTGGCGCAGCGGCCGAAGGACAAAGGCCCGTCGCTGCGGCCATCGCCAAGGCTCCCGAAGGTTGTCAAACCCGAGGAGCGACCTAAACCAGAGGAGGTCTGTGCTGCGGGTCCTGATGTGGCAAAATGCATTCCAGGGGATTCTGCTTGATCAGGGTATGCACCCCACACGTCGGTGGAGCCGCTTGCGTGTCGCGGCGCTGCGCAGGAGCCTGTTGCTGCGACGTGCTGTAGCTCCGTTTGTGGCCTCGCCGCACCAGCGTTCCCAAGTGACATATCGTCATGGACTGACTGTCCCGATGGGTGCGCAAAGGCGTCGACCGCGTTGTGCCCGTGGTTGTGCCCCGTTTGTGTCGCTCCGGAACAACGAGGACCAGGCCCTGTGACAGCATCCAGTCCAAGTGATGAAATTGTTGGGGTTGCCTGAATGCTGCAACGCATGTTATGCCACAGGCAAGCCGACGCAACGGTGTGATGTATGGGTGTAGCGCAGGAAAGGTGCACCACCAGACGACTGGCATGGACTTCCTCAGTAAACCTCGTCTTGCTGATTGAAGTTTATGTTTTGTGCGGTGTCGATACGTCTAAAAGTGCACAGGCAGCGACCTTCGACCGAGCCACGGGGATGTGGAACCACAGTATGCTGTGACCCAGTCGACACGGTATTGTGTGTAGAGGAGAAAGCTGATAGCTGTGGCATAGCATGTATGCCAATAAGCCCACTCGTTCAATGCTCACCTGTGCCCCAGTACTCCATGAGCGGTGGCGTCGCGCCCCGTTGCGCTGCAGCCCTTAACGCGAGCCACAGGAGCCACCGCAGTCCAGCAACCTGGTTGGATCAGCCACTTCCGTTGGGGACCCATCACTCTGCTGAGTAGGCAGCCATGGCCAGGTCCCAACTTGTCATACGAGCGGCTGCCCCTTAAATAAAAAGATGTAAAGATCAAACACATATGCCTCCCATACAGGCATGGGTCTGGGTGCGCAGAGCTGGCTCGGGCTCACAATGCCGCTACCGGCTTCTGATACGTCGGAAATCATGATACGAAAATGTGAAGCTCTGTTGCAATGCCTGCCAATGCAACTTGGCTTAGTAGAGCTCAGCATACATTTAAGACCCGCATAAAGGAGGACACACCAAAGAGCCCCCGGTTCTGTTGAGGGGCCTTTTACTCCTCAGTGAATTGGCAACACAGCCCGAAGCTACACAGGCACACACAACAAATACTATCTAGTTGACTTGCCGCCGCCAGCTTTCGGTAGAATCGCCGCCCCAACACGTGCAGCACCCAAACCCAGGCTCCACGAAAGCACTCAATGCTTCACATCGGAAGAAATACTCAGTGCGCCTAACTCAGGGCAGCAAAGGGGCTGCTTCGCCTCCGTCGGCCACTACCGTTGCGACCGGCCCTTGGGACGCTCCCCTGCCCTTGACCTCCACGTCGTCCGCCACCCTCCTCTCGCCGTCCTTCTGCGGCCTCCTGTATCCCAACTCCTCCCCCCTGAGCCCCTTCATCCTCAATGAAGCTCGACGTCAACGTGCTCCGCTATCTGTCAAAAGATGACTTCCGTGTCCTCACCGCCGTGGAGATGGGCCAGAAGAACCACGAGCTGGTCCCCTTGGAGCTTATCGACAGCATCTCGGGCCTGAAACACGGCGGCGCCTTCAAGTCCATCAAGACGCTCATGCGTCACAAGCTGCTGCACCACGAGGGCAAATATTACGACGGCTACCGCCTGACGTACATGGGGTACGACTTCCTGGCCATTCGCGCGCTCGTGTCCCGTGGCCACATCGCCGGCGTGGGCCGCCAGATCGGCGTGGGCAAGGAGTCCGACATCTTCGAGGTCACCAACGACGACGGCGAGGTGTTTGCACTGAAGATGCACCGCCTGGGCCGCACCTCCTTCCGTGCCGTCAAGTCAAAGCGCGACTACCTGGGCAAGCGGCAAAACTTCTCCTGGCTCTATCTCAGCCGCCTGGCCGCGCTCAAAGAGTACGCGTTCATGAAGGCCCTGTACGAGCACGGCTTTCCCGTACCGCAAGCCATCGATAACAACCGCCACGCGGTGCTGATGACGCTGGTGGACGCGCGACCCATGGTTCAGGTCCGCCAGATGGCGCACCCCGCGCGCGTGTACCTGTCGTGCATGGAGCTGCTGTCGCGGCTGGCGGGCAAGGGGCTCATCCACTGCGACTTCAACGAGTTCAACCTGCTAATCAACGAGGACAGCGAGGAGATCACGCTGATCGACTTCCCGCAGATGGTCAGCGTGACGCACGCCAACGCGCAGGAGCTCTTTGAGCGCGACGTGGAGTGCATTGTGCGCTTCTTCTCCAAGAAGGTGGGCTACGTGCCGGAGCAGGACCCCGCGCTGCCGTACGTGCGGCCGGTGTTCTCGGAGGTGGCGGCTTCGGGGCCGGGTGCGGAGGGCACGCTGGATGTGGAGCTGGAGG